>CM076575.1:2008563734-2008964869 GCA_034641835.2 Pinus albicaulis | reverse complement strand
AACTTCAATATATCCAGCAAAATGACTATAGTAGTCTTGATAAATTTTATTCCACACTGAATACTTCGAAAGCTGAAGTATTTATACAATTGGATTACTTAAAAAATATCTCAAAATTCAAGATAATATCTCAAGAAAAAATAAGAAATATTACATAAGAAGAGGGATAACAGCAAAATAGTTTGCAAGCTGTCCTCTTTTACAAGGAAAAATAGAATTGTTTATCCTAATCAAACTGATTTTTTGATTATCCGGAAGCGTTTCTAGCAATTGAAACATTATCTCATGGAAGATGACTTGTAGAATACTCCTTCTTTTCACCTTCTGTTATGATACTCTTTATCTCTTCTTTTCATTGTTTCACTGCTATAATTGAAAAATAACCAGCAGTAACAATTTTCTTTTACTGATACACTTTTACATCTGATACACTTTAACCCTGATTTTTTCACCATAAATTAATAGTAGAATATGAATTTTTTATAGGATTTTCTTGCCCTTTACCTGTCAAATTCACATCAGATCTGTGAATTCTTTCCATTGTTCAATAGTGGGGATCTTCATATTCTTCAATTTTCTATATCTTTCATCAGCTTCTGTGTACTTAGAAAAATTTGGCTTCATTATGAACATGTGCTTAATTTCATTCTCCAGCAAGAATAAATGTTCAAAATATTGAAGTATTACTTTGCCACTTGGAGACCCTTGAGGCAAAGGTATGTTAGCTTGCTCTTTGGCATGGGCTCTAATTTTCTGGTCATAGTTCTTCTGTGGCATTAACTTTTCATTCAATGCATGGATATCTGGTAAACCTGCTTGTAACAATACTGTGTATTTGGCTTCAAATATAGTGATAGCCAATTTCATATCTTTGCACCTGTCCTCCAAATTATTCATCATGTTTCTCTTATTCAGGATCTTTTTGATTTGAAGGATGGCCTCTGTCCTGTCAGGAATTTTCAATTCTTCTAATTCCTCCCTATTTTTACTATTAAAAAATGATATGATTTGAATTTCTTGTGGTGGTTTGTTGCCATGTTCCTTATTTGTTTTGTCAATTTCTTCTAAAGCAGCTTGTAGCAAATCTTTTTGCTCATATATTATCTGAATAGAAGGCCATTGTGAGTGAATTCCTTCAGTGATTTTTGTCCACAAATGATTTTTGATGTAGGCAACCTAGTCTGTGAGATTTACCTGCTGTTGAAGAATCTTAACCTGTTCCTGTAATTTGTTAGCCCTCTGTTCATGTCCTTTAGAAGTGATTAAGGCATCGTTGTTGGATGTTTCCAGATTTTTGATGGTGTCTTTTAAACTGATTATCTCTTTATCTTTTATGAACATATCTTCCATAGTTTTGATTATGGTGGTTGTTTCCCCTGCTGCATTTACCTGTGATGTTGATAAAGAAGTGGCAGAGATGTCTTTAGAAGTAATTGACACTACAGTCGCCAATACTCCTTACGGTGCCAAATGTTTTGCCAATTTCGAGGGGACAGCTGTGCTTATAGTTGGAATAACTGTAGGAATTTGCTGAGATTTTTTCAAATTTTCATTTTCTTGCATCAAAATTTCTATTTGATTTTCCATTTCCTTTATTTGGGTTGTCATCTTTAGAACCAATTTATTTAATTCATCATTTTCAGTTTTCTGTTGAAGGATCTCCTTTGCCTGGGGATGTTCACTTTGAGGCAATTTTAGTTGCCTCCTTAGAGAAAAGCCTTTGCAACTTCAATGTTAGCTGGATCAGCTCCTACTTCAATCACCAAGTCTTCTAATGCTTTGATTCTCAATCCATTAGCATGCAATGATGCTTTGTCCAATTTCATTTGATTTTACAGATTTGTCGTTGTCTTCTGAAGTTTAACAGAGCTCATTGTTTTGTTGACTATCTTTGAATACAACATCTATGTATTGCTCCTGTGGAACTCTATTTGATCTAATTCATGGACAACATCTGCATCTACCTCAAAATCTGTCTTTGAGTAGTCTGCCACTAACTTTGGATCAGCCACTGTAGGTTTCAAAAATGACATTACCAATTTGTTAGAGGAATAATCAAAAGCAGAGAGAAGTCTATCTTTATTTCCAGGTTTCTCTTTGAGGAACTTGGAATAGACTTCATTTTTTATTTCTTCATTCTTCTCCCTAATTTTCCTGAATTTGATCTGGATGTTTGACTTTGTGTTCTCAGATTCCTTGGAAGAAGAAGGAATTTCAACATTAGTTTGCTTCTCAACCATCACTGTATCTTTATCCAGTGTTTCAAATTGGCTCTTTTGAAGTTCTTTGAGTGTTTCAGTTACTATCACTGTTGCTTCATACTCAGTTTCATGACCATTATTATCATCAATTTCCATTGCTTTATCCTTTTCCTCAACAGTCAATTTGGTTCTCTTGCTATAGGAGGTTTTCAATTTCCTGCCTAAAATGGTCTCTACAATATAATTGACATCTTCTTCACTTCTTTTGTGAGATACCTCTGTTTCTTTATCAATTATAGTCACCTGTGCATTATTCACCTGTGTTCCCTGTACATTACCTGCCTGCATACCTTGTGTATCATCATCAAACAAATTGTTTGCTTCCCACTCAATTTGATTGGAAAATTTCTCAATCTGAGGCTTGGAATCATGCAAGAAAGGAGACAACTTGCATCTTACTCTGATTGTGCTCAAAACTCCCTGAGGGTCATAATTCCACATAAAGTTGTATTGGAACTTATATTCTTTAAACTTGATATTAATCTCATTTATTTCTTCTATATTGTTGACAATGAATGGCCCAATCTGATTTTTTAGTTTAAATTGGGTCTTTTTCCTAGAGGCCATAAAATTCACTTCATGTGCATTCAATGTTTTCCTTAAATATTCTAAAGAAAAAATTCTTGTAGTTACAAACCTTGGAAGTTTTTATGGAGCCAATAGTGCACCATATACTCTAATATCTGTATGATTCCTGTATAAGTACCGATCCCCAGTCTTACAGTTCTCAGACAATTGTAATATTCTTTTAGTTTCTTCATTAATTCTGGGATTTTCTTCTTTAGTCAACAAGATCATAGCTGGGATTATGACTAAGTCATTGAAATCTACATATGTATATTCCCTATTCTCTTTTCTCAAAATATATGTCCAAAACACAACTGACAGGAGGTTCCCTTCTACATCCAATTTCTGCAACTCAATGGGAAATTTTTCTATTTGATAATACAAGAAAAGATGTAGTAGATATGATGTGTATCTAAAAACTCCCTCCTCTAGTAATTTAGTCAATTGGTAGTGCATGCTCTCAACAGTAAATTTGGAAAAATTGGAGATAATGGATGGAGGCTGGCCAGGAGTCAAGGTTGACAAAAAACCCAAGATGGAAGCATCAGTGAATTCATCACTGTTATATCCTAGTGTAAATGACAACATGGAGACAATCTATCGTGTTTCTATAGGAAAGTCAAATGTATCAAAGGGTGGATTTTATTTAGGGATTTTAACATGTGTTGGCCAAAAAGTTTGAAAGATATTGAACCTGGCAGTAAAATCTAAGTCCAAGTAAAGCTGGGTCAAATCCTCTATTGACAGTGAAACTAAATTAGGATCATGGTTCATTTGTAGCATGGAATTAATGGACTCAGTATTGATATAGAACATGACTTCTCTATCCTTATTTAAAATACACTTTTGATCAAGAAGATAATACAAATGACATAGTCTGACAAAATCTGAAGCTGAATGAGTACGAGGAACAACATATTTTGGAAGATTGGAGTCCCAAACAAGCACATCATTTTTAACTTTCTCTACAGACTTTCCAAAACACCAATTGTGGACATCTAGCAGGTTGAATTCAACTAAAGGATCAAAAATTCTATAATCAAGATCAAGTAATGGGCTACTTTCTTGAGAAGTTATAGGAACTTGAATAGGTCTTGCTACTTATGTTGTCTCAGCAGTAAGTGCAGGAGTGGGATTATTGAGTTTGGATGGCTCAGCTTGTGGTAACTTGAATGAAAAATTTCTCTAGGATTGTGGTCCTCCAGGCTTAGGAGTTACTTGTTTCTTTGTCATTTTGGATGAACACAGAAAGTTTAAACAATTTTCTAAGTTCTTCTTTAGAAACAAGGGGTAATTGAAGGGTTTCACTAGGAAATTCAGACTTTGAGTATGGTTCTGGATGATAAAAGAGATTTTCATGCACGGAGGGTGGTTAAGATCAATTTCAGCAGTGAAAATGATCTCGGAATGGCTAAAAACCTACTAAAATGGAAAATGTGGATTCTGGAGAAAACTTGACAAAGTTTCCCTTGTATTTTGGAGGTTTTTAGACTTTTGATATGGATAATTCAACTAATCTTTAGGCAATGGCAGTTTAATAGATGAATTCTCCTTTGAAAATGAAGTATTTTGTAGGTCGAATAGTCAAAAATACCTGTGAATGGTATAATTTTCAGTCGATGAAGTTTATAGTTGCGTCACAGTCTTCAATTCAAGTGAATTTGGCTATCAGAGGTGATGGAGGTTTTCAAGAATGATTTTCAAAGTAAAATGGTCGTTCAAATGGAAAATTGTTTCAGAAACAACTTTGAAAATGGTAAAGGGAGGCTCTGCAAAGGTTCTCAAAGGTTTTACTGGCAAATAGGTGAAATGCGATGGAAAATGGTTAAGTTTTAATGCATTAAACCTTAGTCTAATCACCTTTCAATTAAATTTATTGCAGGAATGGCGGGAGCGGTTTTAGATTTGGCTTGGGTGGTTTTCGCGTAGCTCTAAGGTGGTAAGCAGAAATTCACTTTTTGCATGCGATCCAATAAAATTGAGACACGTCGGCAAGGGGCGGTATGGGAAAGCAACTCATATCGCGTAATTTTTTGGAAACATGGGTTAAGCATTTTGATTGTGCGATATGAGATTAGCGCCGTTGGATTAGAATTTGAAAAGAGAATGGTCAGGATTAAATGAAAAGATGCAGGGTAATGGTAGAGGGACCAGGGCTATGCATGGTGGCCGTAGATCTGGCAGGTGATAGATCGACGGTGTATGTTAAGCGCGATGAGCAGTGGTGGGGACAGGAGATGGAGATATCAGGTTAAATGTGGATCGTTAGATCTTAAAAGTAAATGACAATCAACGGTTGATAATTAGCTTGATGTGGGAAGGGTAAATCTATCGCGCTGGATAAGGATCATTGGATTGTGAAGGGATGATCAGACAACTCTAATGCTACGCGATAGGGAATGAAGGGATATGGGGATAAGAATATCGCATTTGTTGAGAACTGTAGGATTTATGAGATAACACACATTGGAGGGCCAGGATTAAATTCGATGGCTAAGGAATTTATAAAAGTTTTATATATAAAATAGAATTTATACATAAATCAAATGGATGGGTGGGGTATCAAAGGATTTTTTAACCATGGTTAATATTTTGGTATGGGATATGTATCGGGGAATTTGTAAAGGGTTATAATTTTAACCTTAGTTTAAGGGAGTCGGGGAAGGGAAAATAAACAAAGGGATGGGTTTTAGTATGAAGTTTAGTTTAAACGAAACTTCAGGTGTTATTTTTCATTTAAACACATATAAAAACATGTTTAATCTGTTTTCATATATTTTTATTATACAGTTAATTAAATCAGAATGATTTAACAACCATAGGGGGCATGATATTTATATAATGATATACTTAGCCAAAGGGGGTATAATATGGGTTTTTATTTAAACATGTGGGGATAAATAAATTTGGCTAAAGTTATATTAATGGGTTTTTGGAGTTATTTTATAAAAGGGAATTATATAAAATAGGAAAAGGTTATTTTCTAGGGAGTTATTTAAATATGTTAAAGTTAATAAGAGAAGGGGACAATGTATACTCAAAATACATTAACATAACTAAGAAAAGTGAAGTTTAAAGGCAAATTTGCATTATAATAACTTTATCACTTCAACTTAAAATAAAATGTAATTTTGAGGGTTTTGTGCTTTCATGTGATGTGGGAAGTTAATCAAATGGGAATTAGAGTATCTTTAAGTAAAAATGAAGTTTTTACTTATGATTTTCAGGGAAATGAATGCACGAATGGAATAATGATGTGATTTTAGGGATTAATATAGACATTTTACACTTTCAACTGATCAGTCATAGAGCCTTGGGTCCGGTCCCAACATAAGCCAAGGAAATGCCTTGAGCCTTTCTGACTGATATCTTAGAATGCTTAATGGATATGGGGAGGGGAAGTTAGTTATTTGCAGCCCTGGCGAGTAATATTTACATTGATGCTTCTCACCTTCTTCTACCTACCCAAATTAACATGTTAACATTTTTTCTTCCATTTTGATCAAGTGCGTTTGTGCTAGCAACCTTTACAACATTTATTCTTTCAGAAAGCAGTAAAAATATCTAATTCTACACTTATTTCATCCAGGAATCTAGATTAAACTGTTGGATTCACTTATTCTCTACCTAGCTACTAAATTTTCATGATTAGACTGTTTGAAAATTCTTTATTCTCTGTCTAAAACATTTGAAATTGAAAAATGACAAGTCAAGATTAAATTGTTCAACTCATCACAGATTATGGAATTTATTGACACTCTACCATAATCAACTGCAAAAGGAAAAGTAGTGGCATTTATACTGCCACACTTTCATGTTTTATTCATCTTTTTTCTTTTGGGGTATATTATTTTTTCTAAGTTCTTTGATTTTTCTTTTAGGACTTTTTACACCTTTTTTTATTTTTTTACAAAATATGAGAATACAACTTGCAGAAGGAAAAGTATGTACATATTTACAAGATTACCAGTAGTAAGTCAAAATTATGAATCCTATATTTTTAGGTTACTAACAATTAGAAATCTAACTTACCATGGGTTTCTGGCATAAAAAAACAAGTTGCCCACAAATGTTATTTTTGTACAAAATAAGACTAGAAAAATTAGGGCTAGGATACAAAATTTGTTAGGCATCCCTATCTTTTCTCTTTGGTTCAGATTTGTGCATGGAGAACCAATATGTTTTCTTCAAAATCTATTCCTAATGACAAGTCAAGTTTAGATGCTTTGACAAGTTCTCTTTCACTAACCTATCAACAATAAATTGAAAACACGTTCAGCCATGATTAGGCTAGATGACTGAACAAGACTTTTTTGGAACAAGTAGTGGCATTTAGGCTTGCACACTTTCAATAGTACTCTTTTTGGGTATGGGGCTATACCTCTTTTTTTTTTAAATCTGCCCTCTTTTTTCAACCTTTCTCTTTTTTTTTGTATTTTCAAAACAATGTATAACTAAAAGGTGCTCAAAGGTTGAGCTTATTTGCATGCCTATTGTTAGTATGAATTCTTCGTCGAAGTGTACGAAAAAGAACCACTTTAGCTACGCATAACTAATAGCCCTAACAACAATAATGGCTGCAAAACATCTTCAGATCTGCAATTAGTAGTTAAAGTGCTGCAACAAACAGATCTATAAATGGAAAGACATTAAGTATTGTTAGTATGAATTCTTCGTCGAAGTGTACGAAAAAGAACCACTTTAGCTACGCATAACTAATAGCCCTAACAACAATAATGGCTGCAAAACATCTTCAGATCTGCTATTAGTAGTTAAAGTGCTGCAACAAACAGATCTATAAATGGAAAGACATTAAGCAGTAAAGTAAAGAATTTGCTCCATGCATCCAACAGACAAGACAAGAACACGATTTTTGAATGAATTTTTATATTACAGGGCACCTGGGAGGAAACAAGATGGTGTATCCAGATCTCCTCAATGGGATGGGTTCTTTGTAGTCCTCAGCACTTCAGATCTAAGCTTTCTCTCTCTTGTAGATGTAGAAAACCCAATGTAGGAGGTAGAGCTCAATGGGAGCAAAATGGCAGAAATGAGACCAAGTGTATAGATCCAGAGTGATCTAATATGCAACAAAAGGTGAAGAATGAAGGGGAAAACCCTCCTATTTATAACAAAATATTGGGTCATTCTAGATCTCGGTGCATGATTAAAATAATGTTAATCAAATCTAGATCCACCTCTATGGAATATTTTATTATTATTTGTTGGAGGGAAAGGGTGTTTGACTTGGGTCAAATCCCTTGATTAGTGAAGAATAAATAAATAAATGATTTATTTATCTTTTTAAGGAAGTGGTTGGGATATAATCAAATAAATAATGATTTATTTAATTAATGGTGGTTGATTTTGTCATATTTAACAAGGAATATTATTTAAATAATTATTCCTAGAAAATAATAAGATAACTATGGGTTTATCTCATTAATTTCTTTGTTTTTGGGTTAAACATGACTCGGAATAATAATTAAATTATGGTTTAATTAATTATTCCTTTTGGGGTTTCCTAATTAACATAGTGAAAGCAGTTTTACTTGGGGTAAAACTGGTCTTACATGGTGTACTTGGGTCCATCTAATGATGAAAGTTTAGATGACCAAAAAATGGTGTAACAGATTGCCCCCCAGCGTGCGAGTGTCAGGAGCAAATCGTATGACCGAAGTACGTTGTAAGAAGACAATCACTAGACAACAAAAGGGTATGTCGGAGAGAGAAATATGAGGTAGATAGTGTGCTGAAGGACTAGACCCTGAGGAGACGAGACTCGCAGGTGCAACAAGTCTCTGTTATGAGAGGGTACCTGTGCTGAAGGCGGCGGGGGAGGCATACCTATGCCTGCCGTGACAAAGTACAAAAGAATAGTGTGTCCAGTGAACAAGGGACCGAACCATAGAATACAGCTGGCATAATCAAGAGCCAGATAAAAATACAATGAATAGTCTCACATACATGATGTGCCTGGGATAACAGCCAGGACTAGTACAATATCATCTGAGTACATGAGATAAATACAACCCCAAATGCCCCCCGTAAATGGGGAAGGGCTCACAAAATCTGACTGGTACATGCAAATCATAGAGGTGCTGCAAGTGGCTAAGGCCAACATCATCAAAATCTGGAGCGGCATCAAAGGCTGCAATGAAGAGGTCATCCGGGCATGTGGGGGGCTACCTGCAGGGCCACCCCCTCATGAGGGCCGAGACATCTCACACACGCCCGGGAATCATCACGAGCTGCTGCTGGGTCACTGGACTGTCCAGTATACGAATCTCGGTCATGCTGAAAGGAGCTGGAGAAGCAATCAAGTCAAAGGGAGGTAAGAAATCCCCCTGCCTGATCCGAGGCACCGAACAAAAATGGAAGCTGGAACCAAGGTACACCGCCCTCTAGACCTTGCTTCTGGAATAAATGTGCTGAGGTCGACAGAAAGAGGTCCGCCTTAGGTGAGGTAATGAGAGATCCTCAACTAAGGCACGAGAGAAGAGCAATAGAGCGACGGACAGACTGACACTAATGATGATGGTGGAAATGGGAAGGATGGAGTGGCGAATGGACGACTTCCCTTGTTAGAGCATAAAGGGCATGAATGACATGGCAGCGACGGACACAATATCGAAAGGGACAGGGGACAGTGGGGCTGAAGGTCATGAGATGCGACACAAGAGAGGAACCAAGCAAAAAAGAATGGAGGGCTATAGTATGGTGTAAAAGGATGCAGGATAGACTCCATGAATGCAATGATGACTCAACTCGGATGCTCTAAGCAAGGGCGACTAGATAGTGCTGCAACACAATAAAGGCCCCAATGGGGGGTCATAGAAGCATGAGTACAAGGTGGGTACTCATGACGAAAATCAACACGAACATGGACAAGTAAGGGGGCGATATGGTGCCCCAAGTACAAGTGTCGTAAGTGAGGAAATTCGATTTTAAGGAGCGGTGAAGTGATCCTTCATGGAAAAATGTGTCCAGGTGAAGTATCAAATCACCAAAAACTAAGGAAAACCCATTTGAGAGCTCGGTGAGATCTATCCAGCGGTGCTAACGGTTCGTCGAACGGGGCTACGGTGTGGTCGCAGCAGTCGAAAGAAGAAACAGGGGTTCTCTTTTAATGAGGCGGTTTTCCCTCCAAAATCATTCATTTGCTATTGTTGCTGTGGTGAATGTGGAGAGGAGAGAAGGCCCTAAATCTTGCGGCGAACGTAGCGGACAAACCGACCATTGGATTCGAGATCTGTCAGTTGGAGGCGAGAGGCCTAACCTTGCTCTTGCATTTTGATGGATTACATTTGCAGTTGAGGGCCCAAAACCCCCAGAAACAGCTCCTCCTTCATCTCTATGGCCGGGTCGCACTTTTTTGGGGCAAAAAGTACGACCCAGGACGCAGGTATTAGGGCAACAAGTGCGACCTGGTCCAGAAAATGGCAGAAAACTGCGACCTGGGAGATAAGGGGGGTTTGGTGCTGTTTTATGGCTGGGAGTTAGATTGTGGTGTGTGGTTATGGTGTTCCCGATCTGTACCCTGACAAAAAGAATGTGGTTGTGCAGATATGGCAGAGTTGCGGGTCAACTGGAGGGAGAGGGATCTGGGAACACTTCGGACAGAGATCCAGGCGGATCATGGCGTTCGTCGTGTATTGGCCAGATATAGGGGCATATGGTGCCCTCTCGGATGTGTGTAGGGGCAAGTGGTGCCCCCTAGAATGTATGGGGGGGCATATGGTGCCCCCAGTTTTTTGGATTTTGTTTGTAACATGCTATGGGCATGTCAGATGGATATATATGGGGGCGCGTATGGTGCCCCCAGTTTGTGGAACATGCTATGGGCACGTCGTAAGTATATGTATGGGGGGGCGTATGGTGCCCCCAGTTTTTTGGAACATGCTATGGGCATGTCGTATGTATCAGAGTAGATGGACTCATCAATATATGGTTTGCCACACATATTATGGATATGCATCGTCTTGTGATGGTTGATTTAATGTTATTGTCTTGTATGACTTGTGTGTGATAAATGCCAATCTAGAACATGGTTTGCAATACTATCTACGTAGTGATTTTGGTCTCTGGGTACATGGTTGAAAGTGATGTTTTCAAACGCACGTATTAAGACTTTCACTCGTAAATAGCGTCTGAACAGCACAGGGTTATGCACATGATAAACACCATTTAGTTGCATTACAAGAAGCAGGGAATCCAAACGAACGTGCAGATGGCGGATGCGATGCAACAAGGCATCGGCTAATAGGCCACGTGCTGCATCATATTCGGCCTGATTGTTGGTGGCAGAACCAATGCATACCCCGTTAGACAGAACAAGGTCATGCAAGGGGGTGAAGATGGCCCACCCTGCCGAGGCAAGATTCCTGGAGTAGCGACTTGCACCGTCGGCGTAACCAATAAAGGGTGTGGACGGGGGGTCCTGCAAAATGGTGTGACAAGACAATAAATGAGGGGATGAAAGGAAATGACGGCAGCGTGAGGGTACAGAAGTCATCGAGCAGTAATGGCAGGGGGAAAGGGCAGGATGATCAAGGCTCACACAAGGTGATGTATGAGAGCTATCAGAAACATGGCGAGGACTCGGGCTGCGGAGGTCAACGGAGACACAAGTGGAGTGATCTCAGGTATCAACGGACACAATGGGGAAGGCTGCAGACGGGCTAGGCTCCGGGTGTCGTGCAGAGGAGGATAGGTAAAGAATGGTGACTGTAGACTCCGTCATCTGAACATCAGGGGGGGGGATGTGGATCGGAGCGGGGGGATCCTCAGGCTGGCCTGAAACATACTGCGCGAGAATGGGAGAGGCGGATTGATTTTGTTCAACCTCATACTCGCGGATCACCTCAAGGGAGGCGCGGTAATGTGTCAGGTGAGGACAATAATGGGAGTAGTGGCCATGGACACCGCACAAAGCACAAGGCTTGTTGGTGCGGAGAGTCTTGGCGTTCTCGGGGACGGTCGAAGAAGGAGTGGGAGTTTCAGGGACCGTAGTGTCGGGGAACGCGAAGTTTACCATGGGTCGGATACGAGGTAACTCGGGACAAGCATGGGTGGCATGACCAATGACATCACATAAGGCACAAGGCTTTGGGGGTGGAGAAGGAGCCGGGTTGGTCGTGGTGGTTTGGTCTTTGGTTGCCCCCTTGCGGGCTTTGCCTTTCTTCCCGGGAGCCGACCCAAAAGGAGAAGGGTCCTGTGGAGGTGCTGGGGGCACAGTGGCTATGGAGGAAGCGAGGGGGACCGGTTGAACCGGTGTCAAAGCCATGTAAGGTTTGGGGTGACCAGGGGGGGTGGCGGCTGGGGGGTCAAGGTACCAAACCGGAATACCTAAGGTCAAGTTAGGGAGAGAGAGGGTGGCCATGACGGGGACAGAATATACTCCGGGAGGGGGAGCCAAGAAGGGGATCTGTCCAGCAGGGTAGTGACCAGGAGGTACGGCTCCAAGATGGTTAAGGCCGGGGGGGACCGAGCCTGGAGGATAAAGAGGTTCGGGGCACCAGCTGTAGGGGGAGGGCCAGAAAGAGGAGGTCCGGCTGGCTGAGATGGATGGCTAGGAGCGGTTTGCGGAGGGCGGGGAGGAGGGTGCGGGCTAGCCGAGGCAGGCCGTTTATGGGCAGCCTGAGACGATTGCATCATGCAAACATTCGACAAGCTGGGATCAGTAATAGGAGGGGGAGGAAGGTGAGGAAAAGTTCCAAGCAGGGTGGAATCTTTATAGACGCCGGGGGAGACACTGGTCAAAGAATCGACGGTTTGCTTGTTGGCTACAGAAGAGATGGTCGTCTCGGAGGCAGATGGAGACGGCGGTTCATGATACGATAGCTGGTCAATGGTGACTATCTTTCCATTATGTGGAAAAGACATCTTGCGGAAGACCGCGGATGGGACAGCAGACATGGCATAGGTGTAGCTTCGCCCCAATAGAATGTTGTAGTCTAGAGGGGCGTCAATGACTTCGACATCAACGCAAACAGTCTTACCGGCGAGGGTGATGGGACAATTACGAAACAGGCCAATAGGCTGGGAGGCATGACCATCCCACGCTCGAAGAGTGATCGTGGAAGGGGCCAACTCAGGGGATCCGAGTTGCTTCCAAACCGAAGCGGACATCACACAGGTGGACGCCCCCTCATCAATTATACACCGGGATACAGTGGCGTTCCGGATTTTGACTGGGATTTGGAAAGCAACAGAAGGAGGAAGAGGAGGGTGGTCCGATTGAGTGGCATCGAAAACAATCATTTGGTCATCAGCAGGATCAACAGCGCCCACGGCAGATAGTAGAGCCTTCCGTTGGGAAGGGCACGACTGGAGGAGTTCCAGTGTGGAAATGGCAGCAAGGGATTGTGCCAAATCATCTACTATACTGTACGATTGGGCGGCTCGACCGGAAGCAGCATTTCGGCGTAATGGACCCTTTGGAATCTTTGGGTGAACCTCAACTTTGGGTTGAGGGATGTGTAAGGGGCCACTGGATGTCGAAAGAGGCTCTGTAGAACCTGAAGATGGAGGCTCGGGAGCGGACTGAGCAGGAGGCTTGGGGTACTGGCGAGACCGAGTTTGAAGGTGAAGGTCGACGGAAGGGGAAGGATCGGAGTGCATCATAAGGATCTGGTAATCAGAGGAACCAGAAATGGACGAGGGGGTGGCTACATGGCTGTCGGGGGGTTGGGTAGCCACGAATCCCTGTTGAGGGAAAGGATCAGTGAACACAGCTGGCTGGGTAGTGGCCACATTAGGAGGAGCATGAGGGGAGGCGTGCTGTCCGCGCAATGTGGCTTGAGACTCCCACATCTGCCGCATCTGGGGTAAGAGAGGACAATCGTGAGTGTAGTGACCGTAAACACCGCAACACGAACAGGGCTTGTTTGTGCGAAGCGGCCTGTCCGGCCTGGGCGGGATGTCCTGAGGCTGGTTGCTAGTGTTAGGGTCCATATCAGAATTGGGTCCTCGGTTACCGGGGGCAGATGGGTTTTGGTTGCCTCTCCGCCTTCTTTGAGAAGAAGGGGGAATAAACGCACCCTGCTGTGCAAATACTTGCCCTGGAGGGGGTTGTAAGGGCTGTTGCAGGTGGTGAGGAGGCTAGGGAGGCGGAAGCGCATATGCTGGAGGAGTTGGCGCACCAGGCTGCGGATAAAAGTAAGGGTTGGGTTGGGCAGCATTGAGGTAAGCAGGAGGTTGGGCAACAGGAGGAGGCATGCCGTATCCTGGATACATGTTGCCGGGAGGGGGCAGAGTGCTAGAGGTGCTGGCCCCTCCCTGAGGGAGGCCATGGCTCATAGGAGGGTGAGCAGAGGGGTGGAAAAGAGATCCAACAATACCGTCGGCGGAATGAGATGCCCCCGGGGCGTTAGCGCCACCGGGCCTGGGGATGTCAGGAAGAACGGTATAAACATAACCAGATTGAGCGTAGATCAGGTCATATTTTAAAGCTATTTGGAGGGCGTCTTCTTCAGATTGAGGAAAGTGAGAGGCGACATCTTTGCCGATGGGAGACGGGAGGGTGCGAAGGAACCAGTCCATGTAAACCCGATCTTCAAAGGGAGGGGCTCGACATAAGCCCCGTCTTCGTCGCCATTCCTGAACATGGGCAGAAAGGCGTGTGGAAGAGGATTGCTTAAATGAAGTCAAGAGCTCCGTACCAGTGTCGTATCGGAGAGGGAGCCGGAAGTACGACAAGAAGGCTTGGGCAAGAGTCTCGAACGTGGTATGGGAGGAAGTGGCCTGTTCGACATACCATTTAGAAGCTTCGCCGGTAAGTGTGCGTTGGAACAAACGAAGACGGATGGAGTCCTCGGTAATGGAGTTGGAGGAACACCACATGTGGAAAGACCGGACGTGATTGGTTGGGTCTTCGCCATTAAGGCCCTCAAACTTAGGGATATCAGAGGGTAGCTTGGTGGGCATAGCGGGCCAGGTAGTATTATGGTGAATGGGGTCATTAATCAACCGATGGAAATCGGGGAGGCTGAGGCCTGCAATGTACGGCAGCACAGGGGTGGCCGGAGTAGTGGTTGTGACGGTTCCGCTAGAAGTAGGGCCGGCATTGGGGCTGGGAGAACCGCTAGCATTAGGCCCTGGTCCAGACATGGTGAAGGTAAAAAGGGGAGAACCGGAAGGAGAAGGGGGACCCGATGAATCAGGAGAGGAGTCGGAGTGCGGACTCGAAGGTGGACTGGCTCGACGACGACGGTGCGGAGCAGGTCGATCAACCGGAAACTGAGGATGAAGGCCAAGAAGTCTCCGTGAAAGGCGCCTTGGGGGCGCAATGATGACAGGAAGAAGGAAACCGACAAGGGCAGAAAGGGACAGAATCAAGAAGGTCAAGGGCAGATAAGGTGCAGTGACAATTGATTTTAGAGTCTTTGCCAGGCGGTGTACACCAGGCGCTTCTTCACTTAGGGTCAGTGTGTGGTGTGCGTTAATTTTAATTTTTAAACCCTTTCCGTTGTTGAGAGCAAAAAAGTGTGCAACGTAGCTGAAAATAAACCTACAGAGAACATAATAAAAATGCTGAAATAACAGAAAAATAACAGCTACATATGCATCTATCAAACCCAAGAAAGTGGGTCTCTCAAAACTATGCTGAAAAGAAAGGGAAAACTATGGAAACACACACAAAGGAAGCTCAACAGATCTAGGGTCAAAGGGGACAGAGATCTGGAGTATAAAGCTGCAGATAAGGGGTGCAGATCACAGCCAAGAGACAGAGGCAAGGTGGCTGGAAAAAGGGAAATCAGCAAAAAACCGGGGGGGGGCAAGGCAGAGGCCTTTAGAGGAGGTCCAAACAAAATGACAAGAGGTGATTTGAAAGGAAAAGAGGCTGATTTCAATGGATCTGGAAGTGAGGTCACAGATCTGGAAAAAGAGGGGGCTGAAGCCCTGAAACCGACGGCTGAAACAGCTGAAACTCTTCCACAAAAAGTGGAGGGTACTAAAGCCCTAAGGGGCTGGGTTCCCACTTAGATGAGTAAAAACAGATCAGATCTTGGTCAAGGCGGGCTGAGACAGAGGCTGGAAAACCCTGGCAGAGGCTGCAGCAGAACCCAGAAAAATTGCAGAA
The DNA here is from genome assembly GCA_034641835.2 of Pinus albicaulis. NCBI lineage: Eukaryota > Viridiplantae > Streptophyta > Pinopsida > Pinales > Pinaceae > Pinus > Pinus albicaulis. Next base: position 2,008,948,957 of record CM076575.1, on the reverse strand, counting down.
AAAATGCTGGAAAAAGGGCAGGTCGCAGGTTCTGACCTGATCTGAGTTGAGGTCGCAGGAAACAGGCCAAAAGGTGCGTCCAGGTCGCAGGTTTTGGGCCAAAAGGTGCGACCCCCCCGTTCCGGCTGTTTCGGCGGTCGAAAAATTGCCGTCTCGGTGGTGGTGTAAACACCTGCCTTGATAGGGGCCGAAACACGGAAGTTAGAAATTTTAGGTTTTTCGGGTTTTATGTGAGAAAAATGACATGAAAAGAGAAAAACTAAGCAGCTAAAAAAGAAGCCCTAGGGCCTGAAGTAGCTGGATATGCAGGAATATGAAAAATGACAGCGGTCGTAATTTAAAACCCGTGTGGAGTCGCCATTTGTTAGTATGAATTCTTTGTCGAAGCATACGAAAAAGAACCACTTTAGCTACGCATAACTAATAGCCCTAACAACAATAATGGCTGCAAAACATCTTCAGATCTGAAATTAGTAGTTAAAGTGCTGCAACAAACAGATCTATAAATGGAAAGACATTAAGCAGTAAAGTAAAGAATTTGCTCCATGCATCCAACAGACAAGACAAGAACACGATTTTTGAATGAATTTTTATATTACAGGGCACCTGGGAGGAAACAAGAAGGTGTATCCGGATCTCCTCAATGGGATGGGTTCTTTGTAGTCCTCAGCACTTCAGATCTAAGCTTTCTCTCTCTTGTAGATGTAGAAAACCCAATGTAGAAGGTAGAGCTCAATGGGAGCAACAATGGCAGAAAATGAGACCGAGTGTATAGATCCAGAGTGATCTATTATGCAACAAAAGGTGAAGAATGATGGGGAAAACCCTCCTATTTATAACAAAATATTGGGTCCTTCTAGATCTTGGTGCATGATTAAAATAATGTGAATCACATCTAGATCCACCTCTATGGAATATTTTATTATTATTTGTTGGAGGGAAAGGGTGTTTGACTTGGGTCAAATCCCTTGATTAGTGAAAAATAAATAAATAAATGATTTATTTATCTTTTTAAGGAAGTGGTTAGGATATAATCAAATAAATAATGATTTAGTTGATTAATGGTGGTTGATTTGGTCATATTTAACAAGGAATATTATTTAAATAATTATTCCTAGAAAATAATAAGATAACTATGGGTTTATCTCATTAATTTCTTTGTTTTTGGGTTAAACATGACTGAGAATAATAATTAAATTATGGTTTAATTAATTATTCCTTTTGGGGTTTCCTAATTAATCATAGTGAAAGCAGTTTTACTTGGGGTAAAACTGGTCTTACATGGTGTACTTGGGTCCATCTAATGATGAAAAGTTAGATGACCAAAAAATGGTGTAACGGAGCAGTTTTACTTGGGGTAAAACTGGTCTTACATGGTGTACTTGGGTCCATCTAATGATGAAAAGTTAGATGACCAAAAAATGGTGTAACACCTATCTATCCTAATCTAATGTATACATGATATGTACATTCATTTGGTGAACTCTCTTTTCCAATACAACCAATCAAGCAGATGATTGCATGAGGGATCTTGGTTCAACTCTTTAAGGATGATGACAAAATTAAAATGCCACTTCCACCTCACTTGTTTTCGGGCAGTAATGCTTAAAATTTTTTCCACATTTTGCAACAAACTGTTCTTGGCAGAACACACTCTTCCTTTAGATTTCTCAAGGAAAACAAAAATGGATCTTGGAATAATACATGATGTAGAGGATTTTAGACATAAGCTTCATTTAGGACTACTCCTTCTTCCACTTGGCTATGCTTCGAACTCTTTGGGGAAAGAAACTCTTCCTCGTCCTTATGATTATCTGAACTGGTAGGCTCATCATAGATTGCAATGTTGTCTTCTAGCATACTTGGTATGTTCTGATTGAGTGGGCTAAAATCTGTGTGAAGTCATCATGTTGATGAGCAGGGACAATTTTTGGTAGTAAATCTTCTTGAGAAGGCAGCTGAACAACTCTCCTGTAATTATCAACTTCCAATTATTTATCTGCAATTGGAAATTAAATGGGACTTGGTGGCTGCTCATCTAGAGCTAAGAAAACTCTATGTCATAAATGATTTCCTCAACCATTTCAGGAGAAGGCTTCTCATTTACAACTTGCTCAAGAAGATCATCATCCTCCTCAACCTCAACATCAAAGTTGAAAGAATGCTGATTACCAATTATGTGAAAGTTATTTCTGATGGATTGAAGTGAAGTAGAGCAAAAAGTCAGAGACTCTTCACATACTTCTAAACTTTCAAGTCTTTCCTCATCAGTGCCATAGGTGACCTGTCTTTTGCTGATTACTGCTTTCAATATGATGATAGTGAACTTCATCCCTCAAATCAACTGCTAATGGCTCTACAAGGTTAGCTTCTGTTTGGAGAACATCATAATCACCAATTTGATCAAAATTTGGAGAATCATCAACATAAATAATTTCACCAATCAAACATATTGGGTTACCAGTCTGTTCTTCTTTGAACTGATCTACAAGTTCACTTTCTGATTTATGGAAAATGGCATTAGTAGGAGAAGGAACATGAATTTTTTGTTGATATGAAGTCTTAGAGGTTGGCTGAATGTTTAGCATATGATTTATTTCCTCTTCAGTTAAAAGAGGAGGAATTTTTCTCTTTATTTGGATAGAAGTACAAAAATTCTCTTTATCTTGTGAAGGCTGATTTTGAGGCTAAATGTTTTCATGAGCCTCACCTAGAAGATATGGTGAATCATTACTTGTGCCTCCAGAGAGATTCTTTGGGTTTCCTTCTATTTCTTGATTGGGTTCTAACTCCTTTAGATTGTCATGATAGGTATCTTGAGAATGAAATGCATGGATTTATTCTAGTAAATCTTTAGGATGCCAATTCCCTAAATCCTCATCAATGTTTACAAGGTGTTGTATGAAATATTCATATTGATCACAACAATTTTCAGCTAATGATAAATATGGACAATATTCTTTATAACGTTCATAAAACACCTTGTGCAAATCTTTCAAGGAAAAAAAGCTACCAGATTTTAGCCATTCATACCAATTTCTTGCCTTACCTTCTAATGTTTCCATAAACACTTTCATGAGGCAGTCCTTGTGCCATTCAACCTTTAACCTCCATATGTGTATATGAAATTTGATGAGATGTAACAAGGGGTCATCAACCTTTTCATCTTGAAATATAGGTAGGTTTTTTATCCAATTTATTTCAGGAATTTTGTGTGGGAATCTAGGGATATGATCTCTACTCATTGGAGCATTTCTCCTCTGTATCCTTGGATCCATGTTTGTAAATCACAAAGGGTCACTGAATCTTTTCAACCAATGTAGAGTTCTCTACCAGTGGAGTCTTTAGGTCTATTGAGAGTTGTGGAGTCGCTAGGTGGAGGATTTCAATTTTTTTTTCCACCATCAGCATGATTGGGATTGCTCAATGCATTCCCAGGGGAGTTTATGAGAACTAGTGGGTTCAACAGGGCTACTAAAGATCAGTGGAGTCGGCAGGTGGATTATGTTTACTGTTTTAAGGATGCTCTTGTTTTCCACCATCAACAACTAAATACCAATCTAAGGATGTTTGTGAGTTTTCTAAGATCTAAGGAATACTTAGTTTGTCATTAACTCAGAAAGTCCCACCGTGATCACCCGAATGTTAGTGTGGCGATGAGGTGGAAGCTTCACTAGATTTTCTAAGTCAAACTTGAGGGTCTAAATATTTTTAAGAGGTATTCAGAAAAATTTATACTCATAGGGTCCCACCGTGATCACCAGAATGTTAGTGTTGGTGATGAGGTGGCAGATAAACCACTAGATACTATCAGTTAAGGGTTTCTGAATCTTTTAATAAATGTTTAAGCCTAAAATTATTCAGAAGGTCCCACCGTGATCGCCAAAATGTTAGTGTCCCGTGATTTGGTAGATTGGTAGACCAAATGACAGGGTAAGATGGAACCAGTCTTTGGAGTCCTAGGACCTAACCCTCCTGGACTCAGAGAGGGATCTCTCTATTGGGTGCAAATGATGTGTTCTTTTTGCTTTAAGGTTTTGATTTTAGGCTAGTTGTTAAGTGTAGGGTTTGTTGATTGTTTTGGTTGGGTAAGATGGTAAAATGGAATAGGTGGAGTGAGATTCTATCAAAGACATTGGGCTATGGAGTCAAATGAAAGTCAAGAGTGTCTAAATGATGAGACAGAGTGTATTGCAGGGCTGATTTAGCAAGTTTAATGGATCCTTAAGGTGATGTATGAGGTGTAGTGAATGTTGGTGTCCTGTGTTTTGATAGTTTGGCAAATAAAAAGACAAGGCAACATCAGAACCAATCTTTAGAGTTCCAGGATCTAGTCCTCCTGTTCTCAGAGAGGGATCTCTCAAATTATTATTTTTAGCAAAGGTTTATCTTGTGTGCTTTTAATATTGGTTTTAGACTAGTTATTAAGTGCAGGTGTTTGATTTTTTATTTGGTTGAATTCATATAGCAGAACATGAAAGGTCTAGGAAAGATATATAGAAAGGAGAAACCTCTGGTTCATCGGGCAATGGAGTCAAGAAGAGGTCATAACATATGTAGGTTTTAACCCTGAACAGAAATTATCTACACACGAATCTTATAACAGAAAATAAACAATAGCGAGAGCATAAAACATAAAACAGATAAACACAAAGATTTTCCCCTGGATCCCAAATCGGGACGACCAGCTTGATTTTTCATTATATTCCTGTTAGTGTTACAACACATATATATACATGCCGGAGCATACATAAACCCCAATCCATTAACCCTGGATTATAACATAACCGTAGTTCCCTTGATCGGATCTACAAAAATACCAGGGGCAGAAAACCATCGAACCCCAAAACCATGTGCAAAACCATGCACAAAACCATGGGTGGATCCGCCTATGAGTGGGTCCGCACAAAAACAAATTTTGGCCGGGGCGCTGCCCCAGACCCCAACGGTGGGGACTGCTTCGCCCCTCGTGACCCCCCAGCTATGCCCGACGCAACATACAACGCGTGGGGCTAATCGTGGAAAGAATATAACACATACCCAACATTCTCCCACTTGTTCTTTTCTTTCCATAGGGGGCCATAGGAGAGCTTAGTCATTGGGCCAATTCTTCAACACCCATTGTTTCTCTACACCAAGAGAACTTCTGAGTGCTCACAGACTTTGTCAATGCATCCGCAACATTCTTCAAAGTGTCCACCTTTACCAGCAACACCCTTTTAGCCTCAACCATATCTCTAACAAAGTGATATTGAACATCAATGTGCTTTGTCTTTGAATGATAAGCGGGGTTCTTAGCCAAGAAAATTGCACTTTGGCTATCACAGTCTATCCTTATAGCTTGCTGTACCAACCCCATACTTGAACACAATCTCCGCAACCAAACTGCTTCCTTGCTTGCATGAGTGGCTGCTATGTATTCTGCCTCTGTAGTTGAAAGCGCCACTACAGACTGTCTTTTACTCATCCAACTGACTGCACCTCCAAATAGGCTAAACACATACCCACTTGTAGATCTTCTTTGGTCCAGATCTCCAGCCCAGTCTGCATCAACAAACCACGAATGTCCAACATTCTTTCCAATCCTGGTCTTCCCTGGTAGCACAAGCCATAATCACTAGTGCCACGTAAATATCTGAAAACCCGCTTCACTGCTGTCCAATGCTCCTTCCCTGGGTTTGACATAAACCTGCTCAATACTCCCACTGCATGTGCAATGTCTGGTCTAGTACAGACCATTGCATACATCAAACTACCCACTGCACTTGCATATGGAACACGGGACATATCCTCCTCTTCTTCTTGTGTCTTGGGACACTGTTCAGCAGATAGCTTTACACCTACAGGAATAGGAACATTCACTGGTTTACTATCCTGCATATTGAACCTCTGCAATATAGTCTCGACATACTTCCTCTGGTTTAACCAGAGCTTCCTCTTTGTCCGATCTCTCTTAATTTCCATGCCCAAAATATAGTTTGCAGCACCAAGATCCTTCATGTCGAATTTGGAGAACAGTTGGGTCTTCAAATCTTGGATAATTTCTTTGTCATTTCCAATCAACAACATATCATCCACATAAAAGACCAAATAAATAACACGGTCACCAATTAATTTAAAATAAACACAGTGATCCTCCTTGCTTCTGGTGAAGCCAAGTCCCCGTATATATGTATCAAATTTCTGATACCACATCCTTGGTGACTGTTTTAACCCATACAGAGACTTCTTCAACCTGCATACCAGTTCTTTCTTACCCTTCACCATAAAACCTTCAGGTTGCTTCATGTAGATCTCCTCTTCTAGATCCTCGTGAAGAAATGCTGTCTTCACATCCATCTGTTCTATCTCAAAATCAAATGCAGCAGCAACAGATAAAAGTAATCTAATAGAAGTAAATTTGGCAACAGGAGAAAAAATATCACCAAAATCAATTCCCGGCACCTGGGAATAACCTTTCGCTACCAACCGAGCTTTGTATTTCTCCACCTTGCCTTCTACATTCATCTTCTTCTTAAACACCCATTTGCTCCCAATGGGCTTCCCTCCAGCCGGCAACTCCACCAGATCCCATGCATCATTTTTGTGCAAGGATGCCATTTCATCAACCATGGCCTCCTTCCAGAGTTTTCCATCCTCTAAATCTACTGCCTCCCTGACAGTTCTGGGTTCATCATCAGTTATAGTTAAGGCAAAACCTGAACAGAAATCAGATGGACTATACCTTTCTGGTTGCCTTCTTTCCCAAACTGATCTTCTCAAAGCTGGAGTTTGTGGCTCTTCATCTTCTGAGTCTTCTTCTGTTGTAGAGTCTGATTCATCCTCCTTTAGCTCAAACTCTATCTTTTCAGGTTCCTTTGATAGGACTTCATGTTTAACAACATCTTTCACTTCTCTAAACACCACATCTCGGCTGTACACAGCCTTCCTTGTTTCTGGGTTCCAAAACTTGTAACCCTTTAAACCATCCTTATACCCAATAAAGATGCACTTTTCAGATTTATTATCCAACTTGGTCCTTTTCTCCTTTGGAACATGTACATATGCATCACATCCAAATACCCTTAGATGTGAAAGAGAGGGTTTCTTACCAGTCCATACCTCATGTGGAGTCTTATCCTCCAACACCGATGAAGGTGATCTGTTAACTAAGTAACATGCAGTCTCCATTACCTCTGCCCAGAATTCTTGTCCTAACCCGGTACCACTGAGCATGCTTCTTGCCTTTTCCATCAGTGTTCTATTCATTCTTTCTGCAACTCCATTTTGCTACGGTGTGTATGGAGTAGTCTTCTGTCGTGCTATACCACACTTCTTACAGAACTCTTCAAATTCCTTCTTGCAGAACTCCCCACCATTATCTGTCCTCAGCACCTTTATCTTCTTCTCTGTCTGGTTTTCCACCAGAGTCTTAAATTCTTTAAATTTGTCAAAGACTTCAGATTTCTTCCTCAAGAAATATATCCATGTATTCCTTGAGAATTCATCTATGAATGAAACATAGTACATAGATTTACCCAGTGATGGAACCGATACAGGTCCAAACACATCACCGTGCACAAGCTCTAATATCTTGTTCACCCTCTTAGCACCAGAAGGAAAACTCACCCGATTCTTCTTTCCATATACACAATATTCACAGAAATCGAAATCCAAAGAGCTATAGACATACCTTCTACTACTATCTCTATGCGCATCCGTGTGCCCCTTCTCTCCAATATGTCCAAGCCTTTGATGCCATAGCATGGTCTTTTCTCCGTATTTGTGCTTTCCGCTCTCCACTTTTAGGAACCCATAGAACTCGTTACACCCATCAATACTTCTGTGTCGCGCTACTCTTGTAGCTTGCATTTAGTTCCATTTCGAACTCCCGCATTAATACCGTTGCTCCTAACCATCTTGGCATCTTTCTCGAACACTATTTTTACACTCGCATCATCCATCTTGCTTTCATGTAAATCAGATTTCTCGCCAATGTGCAGTAGAATATGCGTAACACTGTGAAGTGTTCTAATCCTTCCACCTTGCAGCTTCAGCTTGACCTTTCCACGTCCGATGATTCTGGCCCTCCTATCATCCCCTAGGAAGACATCACCACCATCATATTTCTCATACTCGCAGAACCACTCCCTATGGGGAGTCACAGGGGCTTCACTAGGGGAGCAATACCATACCACGTGGGTTCATATTGGGGGATATATATTGAGGAAAAAATGATAATATATATTGGGGGATATATAGGGGGTAAAGGGTTTTTATATTGGCAGGTATACAAAATGGATCTCAAATTTAATGAAAAAATATAAAGGGGTATAAAAAATGTTGAGGAAAAAATGGGTACTTGCAATATTTAGTGGAAGTAGGGGTTTTTTGAATTAGGAAGGTGTATTAGGTTCATATTGGTAGGGGTTTAAATAATGTGATTTTTAGAGGTATTTTTCCAATATGAATTCAAATTAAGGGTATTGTTTAATATGTCATGAACACACGCGATAGGTCAGAGGTTCATTGAGTGAAGTCCCTGTGTGGGGAGTGAAGTGAAAGGATGCACCTGAGTCAATCAACCATGACTCATGATCTACATGTGTATTTGAAGAAGAAGCCAAATACACATCCCCACCTTCATCCGAGGTGGTTTTTGCCTCTGCAGAAGGAGGTTCATCAGATCCCTTTCCTTTCTCAGGAGCTTTAGATCTGCATTCCTTTTTGTAGTGCCCTTCCTTTCCGCATTTCCAGCACACCTTTACAAACTTTCCAGGAGATTTAGATCTTCCTCTAGATTTAGATCTCCCACTCGAAACCTTATTCTTGTTTCTGTTCTGGGACCTTCCTCGTACAGATAAGGCATCTCCATTCTGACCCTCCATATTTCTCCGTCTCATTTCCTCCGACAGCAAGGCTGAGACAATCTCATCAAAATTCAAGGTAGTTGTGTTGCTACCTATTGCAATAACCAGACTGTCCCACGAGTCTGGTAGAGAACACAACAAACTGATGCACTTATCTTCATCTGAGATTTTAATATCAACAGATGATAGCTGACTTACCACAGTATTGAAGGCGTTCAGATGCTCTGTCACCGAGTCTCCATCCTTCATCCTCGGGTTATACAGCTTTTTCCGCAGGAACAACTTATTCACCAGAGACTTAGATTGGTACAAAGTCCCAAGTTTTTCCCACAAATTCTTCGTTGTAGCTTCCCCAGATACATTCAACAATACTGAATCTGAGACACACAACCGTATTGTGCTCTTAGCCTTTCGATCTAGTTTCTTCCAGTCTTCATCTGACATTGCCATTGGTTTAGTACCTGGATCTACCGCGATCCACTGATCTTTATCCACCAGCAGATCCTCCATCTTGAGCTTCCACAACTCAAAACTCTGACCATTAAATTTCTCGATCTCTATCTTTCCGCCGCTCACCATCTTCTCTCACCGCAAGAATCGATCCCGCAGATCTCCCACTGAACAGGGTCTACCTCAGGCCCGAACTAAAAAACCCTCAGCAGCAAAGGCGTCCCCTTGAAGCCGAAACAGCTCTGATACCAAATGTAGGTTTTAACCCTGAACAGAAATTATCTACACACTAATCTTATAACAGAAAATAAACAATAGCGAGAGCATAAAACATAAAACAGATAAACACAGAGATTTTCCCCTGGATCCCAAATCGGGACGACCAGCTTGATTTTTCATTATATTCCTTTTAGTGTTACAACACATATATATACATTCTGAAGCATACATAAACCCCAATCCATTAACCCTGGATTAGAACATAACCGTAGTTCCCTTGACCGGATCTACAAAAATACCAGGGGCCGAAAACCATCGAACCCCAAAACCATGTGCAAAACCATGCACAAAACCATGGGCGGATCCGCCTATGAGTGGGTCCGCACAAAAACAAATTTTGGCTGGGGCGCTGCCCCGGACCCCAACGGTGGGGACTGCTTCGCCCCTCATGACCCCCCAGCTACGCCCGACGCAACATACAGCGCGTGGGGCTAATCGTGGAAAGAATATAACACATACCCAACAACATACTCATCAATGGATATGGGATATCAGAGGGAAAATATAACTTGGCCACGGGATCCTTTGGTTTTGGAATGAGATTGACATCAATGATTTGGAAAGAGAAGTTTAATTCTCAACAAAGGGAATTTGAAAACACAATTTTGAACTGTAAAGAAATATTTGATAGACAAGGCTAACCATAAATTCTATGAACATTCTTTAAGAAAATAATGACTTCAAGACAACTTTCAAAATGAAATCTAAGATTCGGGGAACACCCTATTTCCTCAAAGATTTTATTTCAAATGACTTAGAAAACATAAAAGATTCACTGATAATTGCAGTTATATAAGAGGGAACACCTAACACATCTATGATTACAACTATAAAGGCCTTTAAGACAATTTTTTAAGTAAGGACAAAGGGCAAGATCAGAAAAAATCTCCTTGGCTTACTGTAAACAGAAATACTTCAAAGGGAGACTTCAATAACAACCTTTTAAGTGGCAGCAGACAAGCAGGGAGAACCATAAATCATGCTGAAACAAATTTATTCAAACTATCATAAAAAAAAAACAAGCATGAGGACTAAAGCGAGAGATTAAAGACTCTAAAATACCTCAGTAGAAGAAAACATGAAACAGTGAAGGATGAACAGGTCTAAGGTGCTTCCAGGAGTCATTTCTTAGCCTAAAACATTCACCCTACTATAGTAATAAATTATGGAACATAATAAAAACAGGGGAAAAACATTAAACAGTTCAGAATACTTCACCAACATCCAAGCTCATGGATCCAATGATAGAGCCTTCTCAGGAACAAGCTTGCAACAATATCATCAAGGCTTCCAAGCCTTCAATTTTTTCTTCAACTTCAACAGACTTTGTATAATTTCAGAGAGTTTCAGTATTACAACTAGTGATCAACCAACCAACCAACAACATGTCCTCATCTTCTATAGAAGTACTTATAGAAGAAATGAGGAGGTGGGATGGGATAAAATATCTTCTAAGTTCAATTAATACATTGTACTATCTCTCGGCCTTTGAGGGGCTTAATGGATAAGTTTTTTGATATTTCCTCTGTATTACTTGGTTTAAATTAACTCTTAGACTTGCTAGAAAGAATTGGTTGACTTCAAGGCTCTTGGTTATCCTTGTAATAAATTCTGCTGATAGTTTACAATAAGTTCCTTTGGTTGAAATAACTGTTCAGCTGTATTGATGCAAAATATCTCCTGGTCTGGTAATAACTTCGACCTTCTTTTGATTTATTTGAGGCCATAGGTGGCTCTGTGGTAGTTGGGGATTCAATTAGCCCCTGATGTGGTAGCATAGGCTTTCTGTCTGATAAAACACTCTGATTTTCTTTAAACTATTTTTTATTCGGGAGGATTAGGCTTTTGATAATCCATTTTGGCCGTAATCCCCACAGATCTGTCTTCAGTCTTCCGTGCTGGTGCATTTCTATCTTCGACCCTGATACTCTTTGATTTGTGATTGACTTGCTATGTTTTGCTGGTGTGCAGGGCTGTGCAGGGGTGATTTGGCATCAATGCCTCATGAAACACCAATGAAACGTGAATTTGAAACCCCGCGAAGGATTTTCTTTGATGAATCGAAGGCGGGAGGATCGTCACCCTCTCCCTTTAAATTTTCTTCAGTCATAGCGGAAAAACCTTTAAACCCTGCAAAATACAAACAACTATTATAAAATCCTGCATGTATAGGTTAACTGCTCCAGAAGGCATGTGGAGGGAGCGTGGCCATTGGATGGCATCATCCAACGGTCGAGATTGATTAGAGGGGTCAAAGGGAAGAAGAGGAGGAAATTAAATCAGATTCGTCAATCGTGCAGAGATCGACGGTCGAGATCGAGGGTGACTGAACAACATGAAGGGGTCACGTTATTTAGAAAAATAATAAAAAACAAAAAAAAGGTTTAAAACCTTAGTTTTTGGCGAAAAATGGTCGAAAATCACGTTCAGGGTTCGGGCGATCATGGGCTGTCGGATGAGATCGGCCCAAACGATCAACGGTGGAGGACAGGTGTTAAGAACCTTAGAAAATGCGTCCAGACATCAAAAATTTTAATAAAACCCTGCTGAATAATGTTCCTGGGTCCAGATTTCCCGACTGTGTGAGGAAACAGAGCGATCGACTTTTGGGCGATCGATCTGCAGATCAGATCGACGGCGGAGATGCTTTAATGACCGCGCTGTATCCTGGTTAATTGTCGGGCTTCTTCGGTGAGCGATCACCGTCCGAAGAGCGGCCTCGGATCGGACGACACACATCAATATCACGTCGGGCCCATGTCTAAATTTTAATGCGTGATGAGGGAAGTTTTGTGAACAGTGCTCAAGGCCACGCGTTAGGCGGTGAATGGAATCGCTGCCAATTGGGGAAAAACCACCTTCCTCTTGAAAGCAGTGCGATGAATGCCATGTGGTTTTGCAATCGGCGAGTGGCTGATGGGGACCACCAGGGCAATGGATTGCACACCATTGATCTACAGATCAGATCGACAGTGGAGATCGACTAGAAATTTGCACCGACAGAAAACTTTTAAAATATAGTAAAAAACAAAAGATTTATATAAACGAAGGTTCAAACTTTGGGGGGCGAAATATTAATTCGAAGTGGGTAAGCACATGACTACGGGGCCATGGGCTACATGGAAAGCCATATGATTGGGGGGTTATGGATGAAGGGCTTATCGACATGGGGCGATGCGATAAGCGCTTAGATGGCCAATGCTTGGTTCTAGCACCAAAGCGTATGGAGAGGAAAGGTTAAAGACTTAGCCCAAGGGGCTTAAGTCTATAATATATAAAAATATGATTTTTATAGATATTCAATGATTTTCAAAGGATTTGGAGGTTTTGGTATAGTTTAAAAATGAGTTTTAAACTAAGGAAAATGATTTTCATGAATGGAAGAAGGGGAATCATGAAAATAGAGGAATTTGTGGGAGTAAAAGGGGTAAAAATGAAGATTAGTTTTGTGGTGGAAGGGAAGGAAAAAATGGGATTTTGTAGCTGTTTTTCTTCATGTAATGACAACAAAATTTCTGAGTTGAAAAGGGGAAAAGTAGTGACAATTATCCAAAGGATAGGATATTATCAAAACACTTTAAGCATCAACATTTTTAGCAATGAAATTGTTTCTTGAAGGCTATGCAAAATCATTTAGCCACCACTTGGTATGACAGAATTTATAGGTGGCTAATAGTGAACATTAGGTTTCTGAAGGACTAAGAGGTCTTAAACATATATAGTTTTAAAGTTACAATTCATGAGGTAGGGAAAAACATTAAGCTCAATAAACAATACTTTAAACTAATAAACATCTAAGAGAAACATTCCAGTGAAACATAGAAAGCATAAAAGCTTCTAACTTTAGAAATTCACCTTTAGATTTTGGGAAAACACATAAGATAATACAAATAACTAAATTTATGGAGAGGTAACTCCTAAACAGCATATATCAAGCTATTGGGAACTCTAAAAAAAGTTGGTAAGCATGGACAAAGGGCAAGATTGAACGAGACCTCTTTGACTTAACCTAACAATAATTATTCCACAGAAAGGCTTCAAGATAGTGTTTTGAAAACTTAGAATAAGTAGGGCATACCATGAATCATACTTGTGAGATAGCATACTAACCATACATGAAAAAAAAACAAGTTTTGGTGGACCTAAGGAGCAGTCAAGAATTCGTTAAGATGGCCAAAAGAGAAAACTTAAAAGCTATAACAAATAGAAGGACTGAGGTGCCTCAAAGAACATGTCTCAACCTATACTTTTTTGTTTTATAGCAGCCAAGAAAAATGAAACATAATGATAACAAAGGAAACAATAGACAAATTAGGAAGACATCACCATTCACCAAGCTATGGAATCCTACAAACAAGCTTCTCCATCATCAAGCCAAACAAGCCATTCATCCACTTCACAAAACCAATTTCTTCTCCAAGCTCATGAAACCATGTATATTTCTCTTCAAGCTCATCAAATGCCAACAAAATACATAGGGGCCTCATGCTCTATTTATGGAGCAAATGAGGGCTAAAACCCTAAATGTGGTAGGAAAATGTCAAATATAATCATAAATGTCATTTATGGCCAAGAGACCATGCAAGGCCCAAGGCACATAATATCCTAATAAATTGATCTAGGCGGATATTGGTGGTCACCTGCCTATTCCACTTGGGGCTCCACCATTGTCTATTTCAGTTTTTCAGTTTCAGCACAGTTTACTATTTTTAGCAGTTTTTCGGGTCCTGAACTTCCGAAGTCATTTTGAGGCCCTAACGGCGTTTTCTTTGGAAAATAGAGTAACATGGGTCTGTGGACCAATTTTTCTCATTCAAATTTGTAGTCCTCGGATAGATACTTCTGAGGTATGGTATGTGTCAAACGGTCATGCCAAATTTACGTCCCTGGGAAGTTGAAACACCAATTTACCCAAAACGGGGCCCATAGTTTTGGCGCTTCATCTCCTAGGGTTAGGTTTTTGGGATGTTGAGGGTTCTCCATTGTTTCTCAATAATAAATAGGCCCTCGAGCCTCATTGTAACTCGGTTCAGAGGCCTGTAGCCGCCACATCTCTTCTCAGAGATAGCTACCAGTGCCCTAGCTAGTTTTATTTCCATTCTGTCTGTAAGCAAATTTCAGTTCTTTGATATTAATGAAATGAAGTGTTATTTCCGATGCATCTCTATATTTATGGTTATGTGTTTATTCTGTTGTGTTCCTGCATAAATCCGGATCAGTGGTATCAGAGCGGTCTGCTTTTCTCGATCCTTCTTTGCATGTCCCCAACGAGGTCGGGGTATAAGGAGCTAGGGCTCGATCTGGTGGAACCTTTGCAAGATCAGCCTCGCAAACCTCGACGGACGCCCATGGGGGACGAAAAGAAAGATGAGGGAGCAGGAGATCCTATCAAAATATTGCTCGAGGAGGCCCTCGAAAAACAAAGGAACACGATGATGGATAACTTTGCTTAGATCCTTCAACGGCTACCCACCAGCGGCGCATCTGCATCCAGCAGCCACTCTGGAGGCGCGACTCCTTTTAAGGTACAAGTAAATTTTTACATTCCCATATTTGAGGGTCAAATAGATGCAAATGTCGTAGATAGATGGTTGAATCTGTTAGAAGGATATTTCTCGGTTCATGACTTTTCAGACTGGGAGAAGATTATTTTTGCACTCCTCAAAGCTACCCCTCATGTTAAGGGCTGGTGGGAAACCTACTATGAGAACAAGGACCAGACAGAACCCTCTCTATTCTCGGGCGTACCGACTTGGAATTATTTCCGAGATGTCGTTAAGGAACAGTACTATCCCGTGGGGAGCTATAAGGACAAGTACATATAATGGACCACGCTACGACAACAAAGGGATCAAGATGTGCATGAGTTGACGAATATGTTACATACCCTGCGCACAAAGTTTGGTATCAAAGATTTAGAGAAACATCTGGTGATAAAGTATCGCAGTTTTTTGCATAGATACATTCAGGACGAAATGGAGTTCCTCGACATCTCCTCGCTTGGTACGGCATACCGATATGCTGCCAAGATTGAGCAGAAATTAAAGCAGAAGAAGCGAGACTTTAGATCTGCGAATCAAAAGCAAGGGAAAGGTGCTTCCAAATTGCAGAACAAAGGACAGAGCCAAGGCATGGCGGCTAAAGAAAACTCATCGAAGCCACAAGAAAAGAACAGCACCGCAAAGCCAAAGAAGGACACGGGAAAGTGGCGTGAGTTCCATAAGAGCTCCACTCACAACATAAGTGAGTGTCGGGCCAAGCAGTCGCTAGTGGCCAAGATGAGGGCTTCTGAGTCAGATGCATGCTATGACTCCGAATCAGAACCTGAAAAGGCGAATGAAAAAGGGAAACATATTATTGATGCAGAGCCCAATGCCACTGTTGCCACTACAAAGATCCAAAAGGAGGAACCAGAAGATCTGGAGGAGGAGGAACGTCTCTTCCACTCCCAAATGTAGGTAAAGGGCTCCCTGGTACAGTTCATTGTCTACAATGGGAGCCAAAAGAACCTCATTTCAGCAGACGCCGTGAAGCCGTTGGGATTGCCGACCAAAACTCACCCACATCCATACACCATCGGGTGGCTTCACCAAGGACGAGATCTCCGCGTCAGCCGACAGTGTCGCCTCCCCTATAGCATCAAACCCTTCACGGATGAGGTATTATGTGATGTTGCTCCTATTGATGTTTATGATGTATTATTAGGACAACCATACTTGTGGAAGCGTCATGATGTGTATGAGTCTTGACCTCGTGCTCTTATTGTTACTTTGGGAAATAAGTTGTACAGAATACCAGAGGTACCACCTCCTGCCGATATCTCTTTGGTTACTGCAAAAAAATGCAGTAAGCTCATTTCCCAAACCAAGAAATTCGTTTTCCTGATGATCTGCCCCCAGGGCAAGAAGAATACTGTGGCCACGACCTCCAGACAGGGCTCCTCTACACAACAAAAACAAATGGATAAGGTTGTGGAGGAGTACGGGGACATATTCACCTCACCCACAAGGGTTCCTCTACACTGTCAGGTCAAGCACCCGATTGATATGACCCTAGGTGAGCCACTACCTAATGGACCGATCTATCAGTGCTCTGTTCTGGAGAATGATGAAATCAAGAGGTAGATTCAGGAGCTGTTGCAGAAAGGTCACATCAGACCAAGTTCATCGCCCTATGGGAGCCCGATCGTGTTGGTACAGTAGAAGGATGGGACATGGAGACTCTGTATTGACTATTGGGTGTTGAACAAGATCACTGTCTGGAATAGGTACCCAATCCCACGGATTGATGACCTTCTAGACCAACTCAAAGGTGAAAAATATTTTAGCAAGATCGACCTGAAGTCTGGGTATCACCAGGTACCAATTGAACCCTCCGATGTGTGGAAGACTGCTTTCAAAGCCAAGGAAGGCCTTTTCAAATGGCTGGTCATGCCTTTCGGGTTGACGAATGCTCCCGCCACCTTCATGAGGATGATGGATGACATCTTGAGGCCATTCACAAACTCATTTGTAGTGGTGTAGTTGGATGACATTCTGATCTTCAGCTAGACTTGGGAAGAGCACCTTCACCACATCCGACAAGTCGTCCAAACACTGCGGCAACACAAGTTGTGTGCCAATTTGGAGAAGTGCACTTTTGGCATGACCCAGGTTCAATATCTGGGATAAATTATTGATGAAATGGGGGTGCATGTTGATCCAGCCAAGATCCAAGTCATTCGGGATTGGCCAGCCCCAACCACTATAACAGATCTTCGCAGCTTTCTGGGTCTTGCTAATTTCTACCGGAGGTTCGTGTTGGGATTCTCTCATATCACTTGGCCCTTGAGTCAAGTCACCAAGGGAGAAGCGAGAGAATTTTTTTTTTTGGTCAGAACCTCAACAGAAGTCATTCACAGAATTGAAAAATCACCTTTGTTCTGCCCCAGTGCTCACTTTACCCGACTTGCAACAACCATTAAAGATCGAGAAAGATGCCTCTGACTATGCTATTGGGGCAGTTCTTACTCAACAAGGACATCCAGTGGCATTTCACAGTGAGACATTTTCTGACACAGTTTGCAAGTACCCCACATATGACAAAGAAATGTACTCCATTGTGCAAGCTTGTCGACAATGGAAGCATTACATTTTGGGGAAGGAAACAATCATCCACACAGACCACAGGCCCCTACAGTTCATACAGACACAAGGGAAGTTGCAGAATGATCACCATCAGAAGTGGTCTACATATCTGCAACAGTTTCATTTGAACATCAAGTATAAGAAGGGTAGCACCAATCATGTTGCGGACTGCCTCAGCCGACCACCGATCGTGGCGCTCACCACTGTGCTCAACTCTTGTGGGCACGAGACTTCTGATTGGCCGCTTCTCTATGAGAGTGACCCAGAATTCGGCCAAACTTACAAGGCACTCTTGGGGGGTACGCAAGTTCCAAATTTTTACCTCCAAGATGCACTTTTATGTCACATGGGACACCTTTGTGTTCCTTCAAGCGAGCGTGCCAAGATGATATGGGAAGCACACTACAGTCGAGTAGCTGGGCATTTCGGGGTCGAGAAAATAGTAGCAATCCTGCAGAAGTATTTCTATTGGCTGAACCTTCGAAAGGATGTCGAGAAGCACATCAGATCCTGCATTGCTTGTGCCATTGCCAAACCGACCATCAAGAAGCAAGGCCTATATACTCCTCTACCTACCCCTAGTCGACCTTGGGAATCCATCTCCATGGATTACATGTCGGGCCTGCCTTCTACTAAGCGGGGAAATGACTGTGTTTTTGTGGTCGTCGACAGATTCTCGAAGATGGCCATTATGGCGGCCTGCAAGAAGAATATCACAGCAGAAGCCACTGCTAAACTCTTCTTTGAACGAGTGTGGGTGCACTTTGGGATCCCACAGTCTATCATATCAGATCGGGATAGTAGGTTCCTCAGCACATTTTGGTCCAACCTCTGGTCGATGTTGGATACCAAGCTCACCAAGTCCACAGCTTTCCATCCCCAAACAGATGGCCAGACAGAGGTCGTCAACAGAATGATTGTACACATTCTGCGCATGTACAATTCAAAGCATCCACGCACATGGGACAAGAGCCTCCCTTATGTACAACATAGTTATAATCGGGCTCTCCACAGTTCAATCGACCATAGCCCCTTTCAGGTGGGCTTGGGATTCCAGCCACTATGTCCCATTGACGTAGCCATGCCATTTGCAGCTGCTCAGGCCAATTCAGCTCATGTCCAGTCTGAAGTTGACAAAGCAAGTAGCTTCATCGAGCGCATTCAACACATCCACCAACAGGTTCATGATATATTGGATAGAGCCAATTCCAAGTACAAGCAACGCCATGATCAACACCGGGTGCCACACAACTTCCAGGTGGGCGACAAAGTATGGCTACATTTGCAGAAGGAGCGCCTCACTGGACCCCACCACAAGCTTCGCCTGCTCCGATACGGGCCATACACCATCACCAAGGCTGTAGGGAAAAATGCCTTCGAGCTCAGTATTCCACCATTCCTTGGTCTGCACCCAGTCTTCAATGTGGATCGCCTTCATCCTTACTTCCCACCTCTACTAGACACCTCGGACATTGCAGAACAACTCACACCAACTGAGTTAAATCCAGACTGCATGGAACAGGCCACCACAGATTGCATCATGGACATGCAAATCAAGAACACTCGCCAGCAGAAGATCCAACTATATCGGGTTGTCAAAGCTGGCCAACTCCTGCACCAAGGAAAGTGGTTCACCGGGGACCAAGTTCAGCAGAAATTTCCTCATCTCATGGAGGAACTTAACGCAATGGGGACCATTGCTTCCTAAGGGGGGAGGAATGATCCAGGTGGATATTGGTGGTCACCCGCCTATTCCACTTGGGGCTCCACCATTGTCTATTTCAGTTTTTCAGTTTCGGCACAGTTTACTATTTTTAGCAGTTTTTCGGGTCCTAAACTTCCGGAGCCGTTTTGAGGCCCTAAACGACGTTTTTTGGGAAAACGGAGAGCAACATGGGTCCATGGACTAATGTTTCTCGTTCCAAATTTGTAGTCCTCGGATAGATCTTTCTAACGAGGTATGGTACGCGTCAAACGGAGATTGTATGCCAAAGTTACGCCCCTGGGAAGTTGAAACACCAATTTACCCAAACGGGGCCCATAGTTTTGGCGCTTCATCTCCTAGGGTTAGGGTTTTGGCTGTTTAGGATTTCCCATTGTTTCTAAATGATAAGTAGGCCCTCAAGCCTCATTGTAACTCAGTTCAGAGGCCTGTAGCCGCCACATCTCTTCTCAGAGATAGCTACCAGTGCCCTAGCTAGTTTTATTTCCATTCTGTCTGTAAGCAAATTTCAGTTCTTTGATATTAATGAAATGAAGTGTTATTTCTGCTGCATCTCTATATGTATGGTTATATTTTTATTCTGTTGCATTCCTGCATAAATCCAGATCAGAAATAAATCCCAAAATAACTATTTGCACCTAATTCTAGAGTAATTTGCCTCAAAAAACTCAAAAATATCTATTTGAAATAAATGAGTGTGTTTTGTTGACTTTTGGTCCAAAACACACTAGGTAGCCTCTGGGCGTAGCGCCACTTCATCAGAAAATAGGGTCTCTTGCAGCTGAGGTTTGGACCCCTTCTCGACACCAGATTTGGCTTTGTGATGGCTCGTTGGAAAGCCTGATGAGTATAATTTCCAGAAATGTTTGAGTTGTGCTGAGTGGATGCCATTTACCTGTTCAAAAATCAATTTCCCCAACACTGCTCTGTGTGCAGCGCCTGGTCTGAAAATGAGGCAGAAAGGTCAAAGTTTTGATGTTTTTGACCTTTTTTTTTGGGGGGGGGGGGTGGAATGCTCCAAATGATTTGAGCACAGAGGGGTCAAAATTTGAAAAAAACAAAAATTTGAAAAAAACAAAAATTTATTCAAATTGCCTCAAACTTGGTGGACAGGTCCCTAAAAAGGTCTTGGACACTTGTTGAGAAGCCTCAGCCAAAACTCCAAGTCTGTCATGCACTTTTTACCTTTTTATTTTTTATAGCTCCATAAGGGCCTCCTTTGGTTTGGCACAAGCAAGCATGTTTTTCCTTGCATAATGCTTGGTCATTTTCTTTTGTAGAGAAAGGTCCCTTTTCACCTTCTTGAAATGCTTGTGCCCCTCCTTGTAATATTGAATTACACCTTGTGCCATGTCAAAGTCTCTTTCCCACTCTTGAAGCTATGCATCTTTCCCCAAGAGAAGCAATCTAGTATTCATATCCTTGTCCTCATTGCCACTGTCTAGATCAATGAATTGAGGCTTTTGACAAGTCTTCTTGATCCTTTTGCTTCTCCTTACCTTTACCTGTTGCTCACCTTTGTCCATATTTTCCTTGCCTTTTTCTATGTACTTGATAGCTGGAGGAGAGATGGCCCTTTGCCTTTTTGAGGTAGAAAACATATCTCTTTTGCCTCTGTGGTAGGTGTATGTTGTTGTGGATCAATTGCATATCCTTTTATTTTCAATTCTTGAATATATATAAAAAAAAAAATTAGAAAATAGTTGAAAATATGTTAAAGTTTTAAAATTTTTATACTTTAGCATAAAAAAACATTCATGTTGATATATTGGAGTTAAAATTTAAACACTTTAAACTTTAGGAAAGTGGGTTCCGCATTTATGTTTAAAGATCAATCAATTTGTTGGGCGAAAAGCATTGATGGTTTTAATTCTTATCAAAAGGCCCAACCCGCGGGCACAACTAGCGCACGAGATAATAAGATGAGTGCCTCCACAGTTGATTGGGTTGACTGTGAGGACAATAGAGATGAACGGTGGAGATTGAGTGCGGTGGCACCAACCAAAATTTTCCTCCGTACCTCAAGACCCCTCGCAGTGACGTAGGGCACTGAGTTGTTCATAGCTGGCTTCCACGTCGGGTGAAATCAACGGCTCGTTGGCGCGTCATGTCAACATTAAAATTTAAGGTCGTGCCACCTACTTAAACAAAATTCGCATTGTTTTTCAAATCATTTGTGATTAGTTTATGTTGCATCCTATTTTAGTTTTCTATCACCCTAGTAAAATTGACCACCTTGTAAGTTGTTCTTTGCGATAATTTTCAGACATGGATATGCATTCGTCCTTCTCAGGTTCTGCTAGTCATATCCCTCTCATGGACACCGAGGGGGATATTCAAGATACCTTTTGTTCTATAATTCATCTTTTGTTTTATCAGCAAGTCATCATGAATGAAAAATCCTCCCCTGTTTATACTGCCATGGTCAAGTTTGGAGTGCTTTCTGCATGTATCCCAAAGACTCACCTTTTTCAAAAATTTATCTATTGGTTGGTGTCAGTCATGTACCCTAGGAAATGTTTTGTTATGAATTGTCAAGGAGAGAATGTTTTGCAAGTGTCTGCCCAGCTAATCCACCAAGCCCTGTGCTATCCTAAGTCAGAGTCATCCATTAAGTTCTCCGACGATTCTATGGTAACCTATTATGATAATATTGTAAGTAAAGATTTTAATCAGTTCATATACTTTTTGAATCCAAACACGAAGCAGTTTCAGCCGAACAGCAAGGATTTTGCTATGGATATCTTTTATGCTGAAATTCGACCAGTATCAAGGAGCATTGCGAAAATTCTAAGCAAATATGATGACATTACAGTGGATAAATCAGTCTTGGGGATGTTTGCCATGATGATGAAGCTAGGAATTGTGCTGGATATTCCATCATATTGGTAGGAAGTAGTTAATTCACATCTAATGAGCCTTGCATTAATACGTTCTTTTAAATTTACTTCATTGATTGTCTACTTGTTCTTATATAAAAATGTGGAAGAGTTCATGCATCTAGGTCTAAATATTATGGATATAAACAAGAAAAGGCAATCAGAAGTGCTCTGGACTAATGTAGTAAGAAGAGAGAAAAATGAAGATGGATTGTTTGATTTTTCCAGTTATTTCATGTCAATTGCATATAAAATCTTGAATGGAGTTCCTCCTCCCTATTTTGTACCTAAAGCTCAGGAATATTTGCATTTAGGAGTAAATTTCAAATTTGGAGATTGGGTTGTTTTTTAGGATTGCTCTGAAATTAGGCTATATGCAGCAAGTGTTGAGCCTTATAGACTTCCAACATTTGTGCCTATGAGGCTATTTGCCTTGGAATTTATTTGACAAAGCCTAAATGTTGATCAGGTTCACTTTGTGCCCATGAAAAAGGGGCACATGTACAAACTACCCATGACTGTAGGCCCTTTCATAGTCAATATGAGACAGGCATTTGAGGAGGTTACTAAAATGTTAGATGAGATGCATATGATGTTAGGGGAAATTTGGAATTATGACCCTCACAGTGTAATTTCTAATAGAAGAATTGAGAATGGGTATTCAACTTTCATTCATGAAAGTAGGCCAGATTTGGAGAAGATAGCAAGTAAAGCTGTGATCAGGTTCAGTAGGTTCAAACATTCAGACTCCTATCATATCAGAGAAATAAAAAAAAAGAATCAAAGAAATAGTGATTGATTTAGATGATGAGGAGTAGGGAGCTGAGAAGAGGACAGATTTTACTGAAGAATCTACATCTAACCTATTAGTCATCAGTATTTTTGCATGTTTTGATAACTAGATTCCTTGGCTGAGTTTTCTAGAAGCTAATCTCAATATGTAAATTTGTCATCTAGAAAACACCTCAAACAAATTTTTGTCTTCCTACCCCTCTCCTTCAGCCTATGATGAGAAAAGCCTTCAGTTTTCTAATGCTATATCATTTCAGCAAAGTCTCCCTGTCTATAGCTGTCATAGGTTTTGTCTCCCTACCATAAAAGTTCCCTTGTTTTCATGCATCTCATTGCCCATCATTTGACAAAGTGTCTGCCCCTCTCTCACTGATCATTGGATCATATGATAACCTGATCATGCCTAAGGAAATATTCAGAATCTGTGACAAGGTCTGTAGGTCTAAGTGGTGGTGTTTAGGACAATTTTCCTTGACAAAGTTATCCTAAGCCAAAAAACCTTGTGTCTAGTACAAGTCAGCTATAAATTGTTTCCTACTCTGCAAAACAACACACTGATTTAGCCTTGGGTCATACACCACTAACAGGTTACTTGTTTTCATTATTAGAAAAGCTTAGAAATATTCATTCTAGGAAAAGAGCAGGATTCTAAAAGTTTCATGAATGAAAGAAAGTGGACATTTCAAGCCTGATTTTATGACACATTGCTAAGTTCTCAGGAAATCAAAGATCATCTACCAAGTACATCTATACGAGGATGTATTCAATGATGACAGTGTGCAAATGAGAGCAAAAGAACAAATCCAAACAGGTCTCCCATGCTAAAGTAGTTTGCCATCATGAATCAGATGAAATGCAGTAAGTGAGGGTCTACATGGTTTCAAATCTAATAGGTGCCTGAAGACAATGATCATTCATCAAGACAAATGAATACAAAGGACTAAGTGATGCTTATCATCAGTACTCCATGATTAAATCCAAAGGTGTTGCTGCATAAGTTCTCAGAAGGGTGACCCAGCCTTACAAGTTTCTCTATTTCAAGAAAGAAGACAGTCTTTGACAAGAAGATCTCCAAAGAAATTTAGGCACCATAATGAAGGTGTAAGAAGGACAACTGCTTCTTATACCTTATCATGAACTAAACTTTAAAATATTGTCACAAACAAGTTCACTACACCTTGAAAAAACAGTCAAGGGAAAGAGTTAGTTCAAATATGCCTAGCAGTGAGCGCTCACCATGTACCAAATCACATTATTTACTCCTTAAAACTTCACAATGATATGGTACAAAGCAAGATATATATTACAGACAAATTTCATAAAGGAGGAGGACAGTTGGTTTAAGGGACTTCAGTAGTGATAAGTGGAAAGGCTCATAGCTTGTTCCCATTGGTCTTTTTAAATAAACATACAGGGAGCACAATTTTGGATAGGAGAATATTTTTTGGGTTTTTATAGGACCTCCCTCGTGACAAGTAGATGGTCAGAAACTAGTCAAAAGACCTCCTTCACCAATAAGCAGAGGGTCAAAAGTGTTTTTGAGGAAACTAAATGATTACATTTGCATTTCCTCCTCCAAAAAAATGAGTAGAGGGCTAAATAATTTTAGTTATGAAGACACCTTGCAAAAGGTAAAAAGTTTGTTTTGTCACTCAAACAAAAAAAAGGTGTCTTCCTTTGTTTTTGAAACTCAAGGGAAAAAAGGTGTTAAAACACAAAGGCAGGGAAGATTTACAAATTTAGAATGCATATCAAAAAGGTTTAAAAGCTCTCAAAACAAGCATTTGTGTTTTTCATTGTTTGAGTTAACAAAAGAGATACCCTTTGCTTAAATGATTAGATACTTCAAGCACCCATCTGCAAAAAATCTAAGGCACGACACACCTGTAAAATAGCGCGGAGCGCCTGTAGCCCCTCTCCGAAGCAATTTACACAAGGTGCAACACACCTATAGGGAGGCACGACGCACCTGTGTCTCAGCCCGACAGGTAGTGCCCAGGCGCCTATGGCAGTTTGTACACGCGACGCACCTGTGCACAGGAAGGTCGCACCTTGCTCAAGCTCTGAGGAAATGCAAAGTTTCAAATGAATGCATAAATTTTTTTTTTTTCTAAGCTGCAGAGGAGTTTGTTAAGAGGTATTTCACCTTCTCTTACATCTTTTTATGGTCTTAAAAAACTTGTTTTTGAAGAGATAATTTAAGGAGGAAGAAGAAACAGTGGTGTTCAAAGAGAAAGTCATAGTTCATTAGGAGAAAAAGAACTTGTTCGATCATCAATAAAAGGGAAAACAGTGTTTTTAGGGAGAGTGGTAAAGTGTGTTTTCAAAGGTCCCCTATTACTAAATAAAAAGGGTGAAAAAATGATTGAAAAGGAAAGACCATTGTCAGTTTAGAAGAAATTGTTTTAGTTAAATGGTTAAAAGAGAAGCACAGTCCTACACAGAGGAAAAGAGTTGTAGTGCTAAAAAGAAAAGAAACCTATTTTCAAAGACATAGATCATATTGAAGGCTTTCCTTGCTCAGTCACAATGAAAGAAAACGGTTCTTAAGAAGTAAATTTGTTTTCATTTATCAAGAACTTGTTTGCCAATAAGGAAGAGAAATAGTAGTTAAAGAAGAGATCTATTTTCAGTGCATTAGAAATAACTGTTTTGTTTAAGCCAGTGAAAGAAACCTAAAACAAACATGCCTCCAAGGAAGGTCAGCAAAGGTGGGTATCATAACCGGTTTGTGCCCATTACAACTCAGGAGATAAATGATTCACCTTCGGTCCTTTTCAATTTTCATGAGGTAGGGTGCCTTGATTTTTGCCAAAGATTCCAAGAAGTCACTAACTACCCTCCCTTGACACAATTTTTTTCCCTGATGCTGCAAGGGGAACATATTCACATAGCAGGCCTTGATTTTGTGCTCACCCCTAGATCAGTGTCAAAAGCAACCAAGATCCCCTATCTTGGTGAGAAATGGTTCAAACAAGCCTATTTGGACCTAGACCACTACAAGCCATTCTTGAAACCAACTTACCAAAATGAATGCAAGGCGACCTTCCCTTTTTCTCATCTATTGAACAATTATGCGACCGTAATGAAGGTCATCATGAAATAATTTACATGTGAAGGGAGATTTTCATGATTCTATTTATATCATGTCCGACTATTGATGCACTTCAGTCGGACCTAGCTATTGAACCTCCCTTTCTTCCTTTGCAGAAGCATTGACAAAATGGCTTCATTTGTCCGAAAGAGACCCCCTACTCAACAAAGGCTAGCTTATTTCATCATTCCCTCATAAAAATCCTCATCCTCCATCAACTTGAAAAAAAATGAGTTCCTTGGGAGTCCTTCATTTCCCATCCTAATTTCACCACTGCCTTTTCATCCCATGGTCCATCTCATGCCCCTTCCTCACCATCCACTCACTATGTCTCCCCTTCTTCTAGTCAATCTAACCCTCAAAAGGAAAAATCTCCTATGATTGAGAGTGGGAAGGAAGAGTATAATCAAAGCAGTGTTAATGAAGAACAAAGTGGCAGTCAACATAATAGTGATGGAGGAGGTACTAGTGATGATGATAATATTGGCAGTCAGCATAACAGTCATGAAGAAAGCAGTGATAGGGAAGAACAAGATAGTCCTCAATAAAGAAATCATAATGGTAATCAGCTAAACAGTGAGGAAGAAGGAAGTGATGGTGAACATGAACAAAATGATACTCAACAGAGCAGTAAGCATGATGAAAGCTTCCAAACAGCTAGTGAAGATAATCTCCAAAAAGACAACAAGCAGGATCAGAAAGACCGCCATCACTCAATTGAAAAAAGAGACAGTGGTAACTTGCAGCAAGATAAAGAAAAAACTCAAGAAGAAATCATTCATGATGAAGACACCCAAAGTGATGGCAAGAAAACACAAAACAGGGAACATTCGAAGGGTGACAACATGAAAAAAAAAGAGCAAAACAGTCATAAGGGCAGCCAAGACCAAATCAAGGACAATGAAACAAGTAATGATGGATCAAAATAAGACAGTAAAAACATAGAGCATGAAGAGAGTTCTCAAAAGCATGTGCTAGCTGCCTCTCCTAGGCAAGGGGCCATGAATTTTTCTCTAGAAGTGGTGAAGCCTAAAACCACTAAATCTAAAAAGAAGAAGACTTTTCAAGCTGTAACTCTAAATGTCGCTAGAGCACTCCAGAGTAGAGGAAAGTTTCCCAAGCAACCTATCATTGAAGTGCCAAAGAAGACAAGGGAAAAGAAGCCCATTCAAAGCGAAGGTAAGGAAAAAGTAGAGCACCATGAGAGAAGCCATGAACAAGAGAAAGAGTTTGACATAATCCAAGTGGATAGTGATGCCAAAGATAACCAAATCAGAATTCTAAACTCTCTTCTACAAAACAAAGAATCTCAAATTGAATATTTAGAAGCAGATTTAGAGAGGTCTAAAGACCTCATTCACTTCCTACAGCTACAAAATAGACAAATGAGCGGGAAAATGGAAATCTATGAGGCCCGGGCCCTCAAGTACCGACAGGAAGCACAAAAGGCGCAAGTAAAACTTGAAGACTACATGGGCGAATTTGATGATGTGGAGGAAGAAGAAGAACCAGTGAGGAAAAGGCCTAGGACCATGGGTCCTAGGAAAGCCTTAGAGAAGCAAAGGGAAGAAGAATCAGCCCTTGCTCAGTAATACCCTCTCACACAACTGCTTGCCGAAGAGACAGAGAATGATAAAGAGTCTTGGCTCAAAAAAGCAAACAAACACTTGGAAAAAAAACTAGACAAGGCAAACAAAGATTTGGGTTTGCAAAGGAAGATGACTGGGCATTACAAAAGGTTAAATCAATTTGCCCGAAGAAAACTAAAGATTGCCCAAGAAAAGCTCAAAATTGCCCAAAGAGGGCGCCTGGTGAAAAAGGGAGGAAAAGACACATCTAGGCTTGGAATTTTGGCTCAAGCTTCCATACATGCTTCTAGAAACCCTTAAGGGGTTTTCTCACCAAAATTGAGCTATTTTTGACATAAACTTGTTTTTTCTAATTTTTTAGCCTAATTGCACAAATTCATGGGCGCCACCATTTTTTCTTGGAACATCCTAAGCTGATGAGAGTGGTATATTTGGATGCATTAAATTGGAGGGAATATACTTAGAAATTTCTAGATCAAAATAATGTGTTTTGACCCCTCAAAGAGGAAAAAAACAGTAATTTTTCAACATTTTGCCTCACATATCAGCAAGTGCTACTTTCTTAGGTGTTTTCACTCAGTTCACTTTTTTACAGACTTCTCAGCATCAGTTTGAAAAAAATCAAGTAGTTCCAGAAAATATACATCCAAGGATTTCCAACGAGCCATCACGGGCCTCGTTTTGACATCGGGAGGTCCCTCAAAAGTCCTCTGCAAGATAGAATTTTTTCTACTGCTACGCTCTTGTAGAATTTTGCTGAAATGCATTTTTCTGAAGCTGACTGGCCAAATGTGCATTAGGCAATTTTTTCTCTTGTATCAGGCCTAAAAATTGATTCGTTTTTTCTATTTTAGTCCGAAAATATATTTTTAGAGGATATTTTGTGCCTTGGACCTTGTAAGGCCTCAAGTATAGTTTTAGATATTTGTTTTTGGCCAATGGCCTTCTAGTTTTTCTAGGTGGGTTTCCTCCTCTTTTGCCTATATAATCCAAGAGGATTCATTATAACCATAGGGAGAACTTGAGTTATAGAGAGCAATACATAGCACTATGAGCTTTGAAGAAATACTTGTTTTATAAAGTGAATGATCTCTTGCTTGGCTTGATGGTGGAGGAGCATTGTGTGTAGGATTCCATGGCTTGGTGAATGGTATTGTGTTTCTTTTTTGTTATGTTTTCTTAGTTTATCATACATGTTTTCATGCTTCTTGCTTGTTGTAGTTTAGTAAAGAATAAGTTTGATATATGCCCATGGAGGCACCTCAAATTTCCTGATTCATTGCATCTTAAATGTTTTCATCTTTCTTGGTCATGTCAAAGAATTCTTAATTGCTCTTTGGTTCACTAAGAACTTGTTACTTGTTTCATTAATGGTTATTATGTATGATTTCTAGTATGACTCACGGTATGCCCTGCTTACTCATAGCTAATCAAAACTCCATTTCTGAAATCTCTCTCTGAATTATTGGTTGTTTTAGTTAAGTCAAAGAGGTCTTGTTTCGATCTTTCCCTTTGTCCATGCTTTGCAGTCTTATTTCAAAGTTCCCGATAGCTCAATATATGATGTTTAGGAGTTCCCTCTTTATAGATTGATTTTTTTGTTAATCTTATTTGTTTTCCCAAAATTCTGATGGTTATTCTCCCAAATTTAGAGGGTCTTATACTTCTATGTATCACTGGATTGTTTATTTTTTGCATCTATCAGTTTGAGTTTCATTCATAGAGATTAATGGTCAGCCCTAACTCATGAATGCTTGTTGTTTAACTATTTATGCTTAAAATCTCTTTGTATTTCACAAACTTAATGTCCATCTCATTTCACTTTCACCCAAAGAATCCATTTACCTCGACTAAATCGGCCCTGCAGTAATACCTTGTCCATCATTAAGACAATCTTAACCTTATCTGACCCCATAGCCCAATTGATTCGATGAACTCCATATCTATTTGTCCTTTTAATCAGTTCCCCTCAAAAAACTCCAAACAAACCAAAACATACTTAATAACTAGCCTAAAATCAAATATACGAAAGAAAACAAGTTTACATCCTTTGCATAATAGAGAGAGCCCTCTCTGAGTCTAGGAAGGCTAGGTCCTAGGGCTCCAAAGCTTGGTCTGACGTTACCCTGTCATTTGGTTTACCAATCTGCCAAATTATAGGACACTAACATAATGGCGATCACGGTGGGAAATTGAGTCTAAACATCCTAGTTATTCCTTAGGACCTCTCAAAATTTCAGTCAAAATTAGAAAACTTAAGTGTTTTCTGAAGAGTAGAAACTAACTCTTTCACCATCTTAGCAAAATGATGATTAAGCTATAAGACACTCTTACAAATATTTGGGCTACATATAGAAACTCATAAAACCCCGAAACATCCTTAGATTGGTTTTTTGTCAGTATTGGTGGTGGACCATACACATATACCCTCAAAGCAACTAAAAACATCCTCCTGGCGACTCCACTAGCCTCCAGTAGGCCTATTACTCCACTAGTCCTTATAAACTCCCCTGGGAATGCATTGAACAATCCCAATCATGCTGATGGTGGACAGAAAAGTTCAAATCTTCCACTTGGCAACTCCACAACACTCATTATACCAAAAGACTCCACTGGTAGAGAACTCTAAACTGGATGAAAGGACACAATAACCCTTTCTGGTAAACAAAGATGGATCCAAGTGTGAACAGAGAGGCAAAGTTGGAAAGGTTGATAGATACATTCAAAAAACTGATGCATCTGCTTGACAGGAAAAGAGAAAAACACAAACATAAGGTTAATGTTTCTTATTCAAACCAACCTACACTTTTTCCTCAGGAATAACATACTAAACCATTACAAGACAAGAGTAACAAACAAAATGTGCCTAATGAGCAAGTTGGAAATAAAAACATAGAGGAGTGCTCTAAAGAATCAATCAACCATCTTGAAATCACAGAATCTAAAATGGAAGAAGAAACAAAACCTTTAGGATCTCTACCCTTATGCTTTAATTCATTCCAGATTTTAAAAGGAAATTTGCATCCTGAAGATCTCTTAGCAGCTATTCATGAAACCCATGCTCAAGTTAAATCTCACATAAATCAAGAAGAGTTGGTTGAGAATGAAATCAAATCTGAAATGGAAGAAAAATCAAAACCTTTAGGATCTCTACCTTTGTGCTTCGAGTCATTTCAGGTTATACAAGAAAATTGGCCTCCTGAGAATCTATCAGAGGAAACTCATGAATCCCATGATTATTTTCCCGAACATCAAGAAGAGTTGGTCGAGAATGAAATTAAATTTGAAATGGAAGAAAAAAAAAACCTTTAGGATCTCTACCTTTGTGCTTTGAGTCATTTCAGATTATACGAGCAAATTAGCCTCTTGAGAATCTATCAAAGGCAACTCATGAATCCCATGCTTATTGTCCCGAACATCAAGAAGATTTGGTTGAGGATGAAACCAATCAAGAAATGAAAGAGAACCTACAGGATCTCTCTAAAGGCACAAGTGATGATTCATCATCTCTCTTAGGTGAGGCCCAAAAAGAAATTCATCCTCTAAATCAGCTTTCCCAAGAGAAAGAGGATTATTGTAGTTATATCCAAAGAGAGATAAAAATGCCTCCATTTTTAACTGAAGAGGAGATATATCAACTCATAAACATGTAGACAACCTCTAAAAATTCATATGACCAAAAATTTTCTGATCTTTCTCATGCTAGTCTTGCATACCATAAGTCAAAAAATAGATTTGTAAATAAATTCAAAGAGAAACAATCTGATAGTCCAATATGTATGGATGGGGACATTACTTATATTAATGATTCTCCAAGGTCTGATCAATATATTGATGATTATGATATTCAAGCAGAAGCTAACCTTGTAGAGTCATCAATAGTTGATTTGTGGAATGAAGTTCACTATCATCAGATTGGAAGCAGTAATCAACTAATAGAGGTCACCTATGACACTGATGAGGAAATACTTGAGAGTTTAGAAGTAAGTGAAGAGTCTCTGACTCTTTTCTCTACTTCACTTCAGTCCATCAGAAATAACTTTCACATAATTGGAAATCAACAGTCTTTCAGCTTTGATGACGAGGTTGAGGAGGATGATGAAATTATTGAGCAAGTTGTCAATGAGGAGCCTTTTCCTGAAATGGTTGAGGAAATCATTTTGGACATGGAATCCTCCTTAGCTCCAGACAAGTAGTCACCAAGTTCCTTTGGATTACAAATTGCAAATGAAGGCATAGAAGTTGATAATCACATGATAGTTGTTGCACCACCTTCTCAAGAGGATTTACTGCAAAAGAGTATCCCTGCTCATCAACATGATGAACTTCACATAGATTCCAGCCCACTCAATAAGAGCACATCAGCTTGGCAAGAGGACTACACTACAATATATGATGAGTCTGACAGTTTAGGTGATAATAAGGAAGAAGAGGAGTTTCTTTCCCAAAAGAGCCTCAAGCATAGCCAAGTGGAAGAAGGAGTAGTCTTGGATGAAGCTTATGTCTCAAGTCCTCAAGATCAGGTATCATTCCAAGATCCATTTGTTGTTTTCCTTGAGAAATGTAAAGGAGGAGTGTGTTCTACCATGAACAGTTTGTTGCAAAGTGTGAGAAAAAACTTAAGCACTAATGTCCAAAAACAAGTGAGGGGGAAGTGGCCTTTTTATTTCTTCAGCACTCTCAGAAAGATGAAACAAAATCCCTCATGGAATCATCTTCTTGATTGGCTTTGTTGGAAAAGGGATTTCACTAAATAAATGTATATTATGTATAGGCTAGATTAGGATAGATAGATAGGTGTGAAAAATAAGCTCAGCCCCATGAGCATCTTTCTTTCAGTTTGTTTTGAGAAAAACATAATACACAAAAACAATAGGAAAAGCAGAAAAAGAGGGAAGATTCTAAAGAAACGGTACAATCCCATACCAAAAAAATAATCATGCTGAAAGTGCACAAGTCCAAATGCCACTGCTAGTGCTCAAAAGATGTCTTGTTCAGTTATATAGCCTAATCATAACTGAGCATGTTTTAAATTGATTGCTGATAAGTTAGTGAAAAAGAATGATAGTCAAAATATGAAAGCTTGAATTATCAAAGAAATTAGATTACGAAACAAAGATGTTGGTTCCACATGCTCAAAACAGAACCAAAGAGAAAAACAAAGATGAAAAGAAAAATGTGTATCCTAGCCCTGATTTTTCTAAATCTTATTTTGTGCGAAAATAACATTCGTGTGCAGCTTGTCTTATATGTCTCAAACACATGACGAATCAGACTGTCTAATCCTGATTTGATCATTTTTCAATTTCATGTTTAGTCTAGTGAATGAAATCCTGTCAAACAACTTAATCTTGACAGTTGATCTAGCATAGGTAGAGAATCAAAGGAGTTCATAAGTTTAATCTAAACTCCCAGAGGATATAAGTGTAGAAGTAGATAGTGTTTTCCCTTTCAAAAATATCATGTCAAGGGTTTGCCAGTCCAAGTGCAACCGAAGAAGAAATTTTTTTAGGAAAAGTAGCTGAGTAAGTAGAGATGAGGTTGATGCTAATCATATTATAAGATTTTAAAAGAGCATCATTTTCAGGAATAGCATCAAGAAAAAGAAGAATTTTCACCAATGGATGAGGCACTAGTCTTCAAAAGCCCGAGATCTGCAGTTTTGGACACCTCCTGGAAAGGTGCTACCCTCCCCAAATGGAGCCACTGTTAATCATCAGAATTTTTGCATGTTTTGATAACTAGATTCCTTGGCTGAGTTTTCTAGAAGCTAATCTCAATCTGTAAATTTGTCATCTAGAAAACACCTCAATTTTTTTTTTGTCTTCCTACCCCTCTCCTTCAGCCTATGATGAGAAAAGCCTTCAGTTTTCTAATGCTATATCATTTCAGCAAAGTCTCCCTGTCTATAGCTGTCATAGGTTTTGTCTCCCTACCATAAAAGTTCCCTTGTTTTCATGCATCTCATTGCCCATCATTTGACAAAGTGTCTGCCCCTCTCTCACTGATCATTGGATCATATGATAACCTGATCATGCCTAAGGAAATATTCAGAATCTGTGACAAGGTCTGTAGGTCTAAGTGGTGGTGTTTAGGACAATTTTCCTTGACAAAGTTATCCTAAGCCAAAAAACCTTGTGTCTAGTACAAGTCAGCTATAAATTGTTTCCTACTCTGCAAAACAACACACTGATTTAGCCTTGGGTCATACACCACTAACAGGTTACTTGTTTTCATTATTAGAAAAGCTTAGAAATATTCATTCTAGGAAAAGAGCAGGATTCTAAAAGTTTCATGAATGAAAGAAAGTGGACATTTCAAGCCTGATTTTATGACACATTGCTAAGTTCTTAGGAAATCAAAGATCATCTATCAAGTACATCTCTGCAGGGATGTATTCAATGATGACAGTGTGCAAATGAGAGAAAAATAACAAATCCAAATAGGTCTCTCATGCTGAAGTAGTTTGCCATCATGAATTAGATGAAGTGCAGTAAGTGAGGGTCTACATGGTTTCAAATCCAATAGGTGCCTGAAGACAATGATCATTCATCAAGACAAATAAATAAAAATGACTAAGTGATGCTTATCATCAATACTCCATGATTAAATCCAAAGGTATTGCTGCATAAGTTCTCAGAAGGGTGACCCAGCCTTACAATTTTCTCTATTTCAAGAAAGAAGACAGTCTTTGACAAGAAGAGCTCCAAAGAAATTTAGGCACCAGAATGAAGGTGTAAGAAGGACAGCTGCTTCTTATACCTTATCATGAACTAAACTTTAAAAGGCTGTCACAAACACGTTCACTACACCTTGAAAACACAGTCAAGGGAAAGAGTTAGTTTAAAGATGCCTAGCAGTGAGCGCTCACCATATACCAAATCACATTATTTACTCCTTAAAACTTCACAGTGATATGGTACAAAGCAAGACATATATTATAGACAAAGTTCATAAAGGAGGAGGACAATTGGTTTAAGGGACTTCACCAGTGACAAGTGGAAAGGATCACAGCTTGTTCCCATTGGTATTTTTAAATAGACAGACAGAGAGCACAGTTTTGGATAGGAGAATATTTTTTGGGTTTTTACTGGACCTCCTTCGTGACAAGTAGAGGGTTAGAACCCAGTCAAAATACCTCCTTCACCAATAAGCAGAGGGTCAAAAGTGTTTTTTAGGAAACTGAACGATTACATTTGCACTACCTTCTCCAAAAAAATGAGCAGAGGGCTAAATAATTTTAGTTATGAAGACACCTTGCAAAAGGTAAAAAGTCTATTTTTTCACTCAAACAAAAAAAAAAGGGGTCTTCCTTTGTTTTTGAAACTCAAGGGAAAAAAGGTGATAAAACACAAAAGGAGGGAAGATTTGCAAATTCATAATGCATATAAAAAAGGTATAAAAGCTCTCAAAACAAGCATTTGTGTTTTTCATTGTTTGAGTTAACAAAAGAGATACCCTTTGCTTAAACCTTGAGATAATTTGTGCACCCATCTGCAAAAAATCTAAGGCGCGATGCACTTGTAAACTAGCGCGGCACACCTGCAACCCCTCTCTGAAGAAATTTACACAGGGCGTGAGGCACTTGTAGGGAGGCGTGACGCACCTGTGTCTCAGCCCGACAGGTAGCGCCCAGGCGCCCATGGCAGTTTGCACACGCGACGCACCTGTGCACAGGAAGGTCGCACCTTGCTCAAGCCCTCTAGAAATGCAAAATTTAGAATGAATGCATAAAAATTGTTTTTTTCTAAGCTGTAGAGGAGTTTTTTAAGAGGTATTTCACCTTCTCTTACATCTTTTTATGGTCTTAAAAAGCTTGTTTTTGAAGAGATAATTTAAGGAGGAAGAAGAAACAATGGTGTTCAAAGAGAAAGTCATAGTTGATTAGGAGAAAAATAACCTGTTCGATCAAGAATAAAAGGGAAAAAAATGTTTTTAGGGAGAGTGGTAAAGTGTGTTTTCAAAGGTCCCCTGTTACTAAATAAAAATGGTGAAACAATGATTGAAAATGAAATATCATTCTCAGTTCAGAAAAACTTGTTTTAGTTAAATGGTTAAAAGAGAAGCGCAATCCTACACAGAGGAAAAGAGTTGTAGTGCTAAAAAGAAAAGAAACCTGTCTTCAAAGACATAGATCATATTGAAGGCCTTCTTTGCTCAGTCACAAGGAAAGAACATAGTTCTTAAGAAGTAAATTTGTTTTCATTTATCAAGAACTTGTTTGTCAACTAAGGAAGAGAAATAATAGTTAAAGAAGAGATATATTTTCAGTGCATTTGAAAGAACTATTTTTTTTAATCCAGTGAAAGAAACCTAAAACAAACATGCCTCCAAGGAAGGTCAGCAAAGGTGGGTATCATAACCAGTTTGAGCCCATTACAACTCAGGAGATAAATGATTCACCTTCTGTCCTTTTCAATTTTCATGAGGTAGGGTGCCTTGATTTTTGCCAAAGAGTCCAAGAAGTCACCAAAAATCCTCCCTTGACACAGTTGTTTTCCCTAAGGCTATAAGGGGAACATATTCACATAACAGGCCTTGATTTTTTGCTCACCCCTAGATCAGTGTCAAAGCAACCAAGATCCCCTATCTTGGTGAGAAATGGTTCAAACAAGCCTATTTGGACCTAGACCACTACAAGCCATTCTTGAAACCAGCTTACCAAAATGAATGCAAGGCGACCTTCCCCTTTTCTCATCTATTGAATAGTTATGCGCCCCTAATGAAGGTCATCATGAAATACTTTACATGTGAAGGGAGATTTTCACGAGTCTATTCATATCATGTCCGACTATTGATGCACTTCACTCGAACCCATCTATTGAACCTCCCTTTCTTCCCCTGCAGAAGCATTGACAAAATGGCATCATTTGTCCGAAAGAGACCCCCTGCTCAACAAAAGGCTAGCTTATTTCATCATTCCCTCATAAAAATCCTCATCCTCCATCAACTTGAACAAAAATGAGTTCCTTGGGAGTCCTTCATTTCCCATCCTGATTTCACCACTGCCTTTTCATACCATGGTCCATCTCATGCCCCTTCCTCACCATCCACTCACTATGTCTCCCCTTATTCTAGTCAATTTACCCATCAAAATAAAAAATCCCCTATGATTGAGAGTGGAAAGGAAGAGTCTAATCAAAGCAGTGATAATGAAGAAAAAAGTGGCAGTCAGCATAACAGTGATAGAGGAGGTACTAGTGATGATGATCATAGTGGCAGCCAGCATAAAAGTGATGAAGAAAGTAGTGATATGGAAGAATAAGACAATCCTCAACAAAGCATCATAGTGGTAATCAGCTAAATAGTGAGGAAGAAGGAAGTGATGGTGAACATGAACGAAATGATACTCAACAAAGAAGTAAGCATGATGAAAGCTCCCAAACAGCTAGTGAAGATAATCTTCAAAAAGAAAACAAGTAGGATCAGAAAGACAGCCATCACTCAATTGAAAAAAGAGATAGTGGTAACTTGCAGCAAGATAAAGAAAACACTCAAGAAAAAATCATTCATGATGAAGACACCCACAGTGATGGCAAGCAAACATAAAACAAGGAACATTTCAAGGGTGACAACATGAAACAAAAAGAGAAAAACAGTCCTAAGGGCAGCCAAGACGAAATCAAGGACAATGAAAAAAGTAATGATGGATCAAAAGAAGACAGTAAAAACATAGAGCATGAAGAGAGTTCTCAAAAGCATGTGCTAGCTGCCTCTCCTAGGCAAGGGGCCATGACTTTTTCTCCAGAAGTGGTGAAGCCTAAAACTACTAAATGTACAAAGAAGAAGAATTTTCAAAGTATAACTCCAAATGTCACTAGAGCACTCCGGAGTAGAGGCAATTTTCCCAAGAAGCCTATCATTGAAGTGCCAAAGAAGACAAGGGAAAAGAAGCCCATTCAAAGCAAAGGTTAGGAAGAAGTAGAGCAGCATGAGAGAAGCCATGAACAAGAGAAAGAGTTTGACATAATCCAAGGGGATAGTGATGCTGAAGATAACCAAATCAGAATTCTAAACTCTCTTCTACAAAACAGAGAATCTCAAATTGAAGATTTAGAAGAAGATTTAGAGAGGTCTAAAGACCTCATTCACTTCCTACAGCTACAAAATAGACAAATGAGCGGACAAATGGAAATATATGAGGCCTGGGCCCTCAAGTATCGACGGGAAGCACAAAAGGTGCAAGTAAAACTTGAAGAATACATGGGCGAATTTGATGATGTGGAGGAAGAAGAAGAACCAGTGAGGAAAAGGCCTAGGACCATGGGTCCTAGGAAAGCCTTGGAGAAGCAAAGGGAAGAATAATCAGCCCTTGCTTAGCAATACCCTCTCAAACAGCTGTTTTCCGAAGAGATAGAGAATGATAAAGAGTCTTGGCTCGAAAGATAAAACAAACACTTGGAAGAAAAATTAGACAAGGCAAACAAAGATTTGGGTTTGCAAAGGAAGATGACCGAGCATTACAAAAAGTTAAATCAATTTGCCCGAAGAAAAATAAAGATTGCCCAAGAAAAGCTCAAAACTACCCAAAGAGGGTGCCCAGTGAAAAAGGGAGGAAAAGACACATCTAGGCTTGGAATTTTGGCTCAAGCTTCCATACATGCTTCTAGAAACCCTTAAGGGGTTTTCTCACCAAAATTGAGCTATTTTTGACATAATCTTGTTTTTTGTGATTTTTGGGCCTAAGTGCACAAATTCATGGGCGCCGCCATTTTTTCTTGGAACATCCTTAGCTGATGAGAGTGGTATCTTTGGATGCATTAAATTGGAGGGAATATTCTCAAAAATTTCCAGATCAAAAGAATGTGTTTTGACCCCTCAAAGAGGCAAAAAACAATCAATTTTCAACATTCTGCCTCACATATCAGCAAGTGCTACTTTCCTGGGTGTTTTCACTCAGTTCACTTTTTGGTAGACTTCCCAGCATCAGTTTGACAAAAATCAAGTATTTCCAGAAAGTATACAGCTAGGTATTTCCAACGACCCATCACGGGCCTCATTTCAACATCGGGAAATCCCTCAAAAGTCCTCTGCAAGATAGACTTTGTTCTATTGCTACGCTCTTGTAGAATTTTGCTGAAATGCATTTTTCTGAAGGTGACTGGCCAAATGTGCATTAGACAATTTTTTCTGTTGTGTCAAGCCTAAAAAGTGATTCCATTTTTCTATTTTAGTCCAAAAAGATATTTTTAGAGGATATTTTGTGCCTTGGACCTTGTCAGGCCTCAAGGACAGTTTTAGATATTTGTTTTCGGCCAATGGCCTTCTAGTTGCCCTAGTTGGGTTTCCTCCTCTTTGGCCTATATAATCCAAGAAGATTCATGTAGTCAGGGGGCAGAACTTGAGTTATAAAGAGAAATACATAGCACTATGAGCTTTGAATAAATACTTGTTTTATGAAGTGGATGATCTCTTGCTTGGCTTGATAGTGGAGGAGCATTGTGTGTAGGATTCCATGGCTTGGTGGATGGTATTGTGTTTCTTATTTGTTATGTTTTATTAGTTTCTCATAAATGTGTTTTGTTAGTGTCAGCCTTTGCAGCCTTCGTCCAGTGATCAAACATTCTCTTACAAAGTGATTTTAAGATGTCAAGGTCAAATTTTGTCATTTCAGTGAGTATTCAAGTAAAATTTGGTCACTAGGTATTAGGTCTAGGGTTTGTTTTCACTCTTTTCAAAGTTGCCCAAATTTCAGTCCATGTCACCATTCAGCTGAGTGTACCATCATTCAGAGGGTTTTCATCATCATGTCAAGTTCCAATGGGTCATTTTACACCTTGTTCATGCTTCATTTGTGCCTAGGTAAGGTTCATTTCCCTCTCCTAGAGTTTTGAAGGTAATTTCTCTTGGATGGTCAACTCATCATCAAAACTTGTATCCTGATGTTCATACACCTTCCCCTATCCTTAATGTACCTTATTAAACACTTCCCATCACTGAGATCCCCCAAATTCCTCATTTTTGCAAAAACCCTAGTTTCTTGCTACAACTTGGCAATTTTCTAGGCTAGGCCTGTGTTTTTCCCTTTTGGACCCCTTCCCCTCACTCAATCTCTGAAATTACACTTTCCCCTACTTCCTAATATCCCTCCCTACTTCCCAAAATTTTCTCAAGAATTTATAAGCCCCTTATCCCCTTCATTTCGCTTCATTTTGACAAATCCCTTGTTCCACACATCGGGATAGGTTTCACTCAAATGATGTTTCTGAGAAATAAAAGATGAATTTGGAAAAAAATAGAGACATTTTTGTCTAGAATAGGCCAAGGAAGAAAAACCTCCTTCACTTTTTACACAGGTCTCATGGTTTTAGAGAAATATCAAAAATACAGTTTCCTCAGGAGAATTGATGCACCTCTGAAGTGACCTTGGGAAAATCAAGCTTTCTCATAGCTTGGTTGGCCAAATGACTTGGTTGATGAGTCAAATAATAAATAGACACAAATATATTTCCAATGAGCTATCATGAGCTCAATTTTGAGTTGAGGAAGACACTAAAAATTTGACTGCAACAGCACTCTGCCTTGAGGCAGCCTCATTCTGCTCATTTTGACCAGTCTTGGGAGATTTGATTTTTGACAGGGTAACTGAACTCCAAATTGAAAAATTCTAGTTGGGTTGGAAAGTCGACTCAACAATATTTACAAAAGGCTATCATGCAACCAATTTGGACACCAGGAAGGTCTCCAAAAGTCTCCTTCAAAATGGCGCGGTGCATAGAGATGGCGCGGCGCATTGGGCAGCCCTCTGCAGTGTAAAAAAAATGAACTGGCGCGGTGCATAGAGATGGCGCGGCGCATTGGGCTAAAAAGCCTAAAAAACCATTCAATTCTTCCTCCAAAAGCTCCAAAATTGAAAATTATTCATTCCACAACTACTTTAACATCTCCATATTACCAATATATGAGTTTCCATTAGTGTTTATAGTGTTTCAATAGGTGAAAAATAAAACCCTAGCTCCTTGCACAGTTTCATTGAAAATCTTCCTAAGGTTTGCAAAATTTCCATTTTTTGCTATCTTATTCCCCTCTACCACTTTCACATCCCCTTCACTAAATTTCATTAGTTTCATTTCCCATATCCCTAAATTCATCTACCCCTATCCCATATTCCCATTATCCCATCCTAATTACAAATTTCCCAAAATCCCAAGTTTCCCAAATAGTCTAGTGATTGTCCCTTCTCCCAAAGTTTGTCAAATTCTAAAAGGGAAAACTACCACTTGAAAATTCTATTGTTCCCACTACCCATATTTTCCACAGTCCTTTCCCTTTGACACATTTGGAAATCAAGACAAATACACCAAACTCTTCATATTCACCTCAGGCAACATAGATGAAGAAGGCATCGAGGAGGCGTAAAAAGACATGATCTTGACCGAAGCTTCTTTGGCTGAGCATAGTACTTGATGAGGGACCTTTAGTCCAAATTTCAAGGAATTTGGAGAAAATTTTGTCATTTTTGAATTTTTGGGTCACAAAACAGATTTTCCTGCCCAACGCGTAGCGCCACTTGGCGCACGCTTACGATTGGGAGATCCTCTGGAGGAAAAATTGGTATTTCTGGATTTTTTTATGAAAATTTATGCATGCTTGGCAATGGCCTAAGAATTTCATCAAGTTATGGGTTGACTAAAGGGTCAAAAACACCTTGAAAATGGCCTTTCTGCCACTTTTTGCACACACAGGAACCCGTCTTGGGAGATTTGAGTTTTGGAGGGGCAAATGGACACTAAATACAGAAATTCCACTTAGGTTGGAAAGTAGACAGGTAGGGATTTCCAAAGAGCTATCATGAGCTCAATTTGGACTTCGGGAAGGGCCTCAAAAACAACTCCAAACTTGTGCTATGCATAGAGATTTTGGGCGCGACACATAGAGGATTTTGGCCTATTTTTCACTCAGCAGCTCAGAATTTCTCCTAGTTTTGGCCAGTTTCACTTTTTCATGTAAATATTGATCTAATTTGATTTAATTTCATATACATGATGTAATTTTGGCACATTTTTACTTGTTCTAGAAGATTCATTCACCAAAAGGTGAAATGTGAGTGAATGGATCAGTTTCCTAGCATATAGAGGCAAGTTGTTTTCATCGCCTATTTTTCAGTTCCTAGTTTAGATATGGTTGAAAAAACTCCTATAATGATGAGATCGACCCCTAGAGGCATGGGGAGGAGTTATGCTTGTCTATATTATGTATTTTCTCAGAAATTTTCAGGGTTGGACATTTGGGATTGCTCAGCACTTCATTGTACATTCATTCTGCAATTTTGGCAAAGGAATAGACCAGGGTTTGAAGCCCTCTTTGGGATCCTTGTGGCTCTGTGTTTTGATGGTGTTTTTATCCATGTATTTGTAAGTTCACTGATGTTTATGTGTACCATTTTCATTCTCCTTTCTTCTTAAATTCAAGCAAATCAATGTTAAAGGTAGAATTCAGTAGCTTGCTTTGCTCTGCCTTTAGTTTTGTTTAATTTTACATGTTTTCATCTGTTTGAGGAGGAATATTGAGACTCTCTTTCCCTATTCAGCTCCCCACCAGTCTGATCCATCCATGCAATCAATATAAATCATCAAAAAACTTTCCTTCCTCGCCCCAATCAGAACTCTGCAAAAATTAGGCCTAATCCCCGCACCCAAAACTGCCTTTCCCTTTTTTCCAACGAAAACCCTCAAATCAAAATCAAACTCATTTATTTAT
This sequence comes from Pinus albicaulis, assembly GCA_034641835.2. Classification (NCBI taxonomy): domain Eukaryota; kingdom Viridiplantae; phylum Streptophyta; class Pinopsida; order Pinales; family Pinaceae; genus Pinus; species Pinus albicaulis. Next base: position 2,008,906,476 of record CM076575.1, on the reverse strand, counting down.
ATACCTAGCCTAAAATTAGCTTTTGTTTCAGTCATCTCAAGCCCTATTGATTAATTTTCGCTGATATTGACCCGAAGAGAGCCCTCTCCTGTTCTGGTAGGGCTAGATACTAGACTGAGCATGGTTTGATGTTACCCTGAACTCTGCCTTCCTTCAGCCTGAGGTAGATTTAGGCGATAACATAGTGGAAACCATACTGGGGAGAAAATGGTTTGCTTGTTGGTGTTATTTGTTTTATAAGCTACAGATGGAGCCTGAATTTATTCCAGGAAGCCTTCGAAACGCTCTTGCTTTGCATTAGCGAAAGTAGATAAACGCTGCTTCAGTCAATCTCTGGTCTAGTTTGTAAACGTGACACTTGACTTGTAAATTTCCCCAGTATATGTATCAAATTAGATCTGATGGTTGATGGTGGACAATGATCAGACACCGCAAGGCTGAAATCATTCACCTGGCAACTCTAAATCAGTTTCGAGATCATATCCAACGACTCCAATGGAGGATGAACCTGATTAGCAGAAACATGAAAGGACAATATGGAAAGATTAGGTATTCAAGTTGGAATTTCATCCAAGACATTTTGTTCTTTGTCATAAATTATTTCTTCTCTTTTCCCGATAATTTCAAGAAGGCTTTGCAAAGTATATTGTATTTGAGAAAAGATCCTCGGCCTACATTTGATTCCTTCCCTTTGAAGATTGTAAATACCAAAGAGTTGCATGCTTTTGAGCTTGATCAAGACCTTTCTTCCGAATCTTGTGATGACCATCTTCAAACTGATGAACCTCAAGAGACCAAGACTGATTCTGCAGCATTTGTACATAACCCTATACCTTGTAAAATTCCAGATCGATACAAGCCTCTGATTTTACCTCCTATATCCCATGCTTTCCCTAAAAATCATGACCTATATCTACCAAGATTTGATGGTGAATGCGACAACATCACTGCTGAATTTTGAGTCTTTTCTTGACCTTTTTGAAGTTGATGAAGAGGATGTTAGTATTAGGCTTTTTGCTCTTTCTTTTCAAGGCCAAGTGAAGAGTTGGTTCAAAACCTTGCCTGATGCGAGCATCTCAGATTTCCAGCAGTTCGTCGAAGTTTTCCTTGACTGGTGGGTGGTCAGACAGAACCTTTTCTTGATTATAGAAGAGTATAACCAGCTGAAAAGACTGCCAGGGGAGACAGTACAACAGTTTTCTGCCAGATTTAACCAAGTATATTTTTCAATGCCAGCTGATATAAGACCTTCTCCTAGATCTGCTGTCTTGCACTACCTGGGTGCCTTTGATCCGAAAATGGAGTTTCAGTTGAGAGAAAGGAATCTTTCAACACGTCAAGAGATGAAGAACAGTGCAGTGAATGTAGAGGCTCATTTGCTGATCCGAAGGGAAAGGTTGAAGGAAGAAGAGATGAAAAACATGGATCCGGAGAAATCGATATCTCTAGAGGTAAAGCTTGACATGTTGGTAAGTGCAGTAGAAGAGATGATGAAAAATATAACCACAAGGAATGAGTATAATGTTCAAGCCCATGGCTCGCTGATTGAAGAAGAACAAGTTGCTGATCCAAAACATTTTGTTTCTTATCCTAGTTGTCATAGATCTGATAATGATTGTTTTGTAGATCATCTTGGAGAAGAGAGATCTGTTGATATGACATGTATGCTTGATGATGTTCTTTATACTGATGATTTTCCTCAGTTTGATCAGTATGATGATGATTATGTTCTCCAAACAGAAGCTAATCTTGCAGACAAATCAACAGCTAGTTTGTGGAAAGAGGAAGTTCACTTTTAGCAGCTTGAGTACAGTGATCAACCGATACATTTTAGCTATGAAAATGATGAGGAAAGTGCAGCAAATTTTGAAGTAAGTGAAGGATATTTTCCTTTTTGTTTTGATTCATTTCAGTTCATCAGAGACAACTTCCATGCTATCAGAAATCAACTGTCGACAATTCTTGATCTGGACCATATTGAGGGCAATGAAAACCTTGTTCAAGATTTCTCATATTCAGATTTGCAGCACCCAAATGCCATTGATTGTCAAGTTGTAGATGAACCCATGGAAGCTGGCACATATGATCAAATTATACAAGATGATTCCGTACCTTTCTGTTTTGAATCATTTCAGTTTTTGAAGGGTAAATTGCATAGTAAATCTTCAAATGAGCAGCTTGTAGAAAATCATGTAATCTCATTAGAAACAATAGAAAATGGGTTGCAGCAGTATTTTCAAGTTTTTCACGATCCAATAGCTGATGTGTTGGATGATGTTTGCAGTCAAAGTCCTTCTCCATTGACTATATGTAAGCTTGAAACGTGTGTTGATATAAACTTGATCCGGCAACCAGTCTCTTTTTCATTTTCAGTAGTAGTCTCGTCACAAAGCCAAAAACAAAGTTTGCACTCATGGTATGAGGAGAAGAGAAGTAATCCATTGGATGAGCTAAGTCCCAGTGTGCATGAACTTCAATATCCTTATGCAGTGTTTTTGGAGGCGGATAGAGAATCCATAGTATTCAAGAGATCTGTTCACAAGTTTTCATGGGAGTTTCCTTTCAGTAGTACTCTCTTGTTGTTCATAAGCGAGCACTTGTGGAGAAATCAAAAAACAACCAGAATTATTACATGGTTGCATTGGTTGTTTCATTTCACTTGATCAGGTGATGAATGGAACAATTAGAGCACGTTGTATTGAATAAGCTCTACTTTGAGCATCTTTTCCAGTTTGTCAGTTGTGTTTAAGTATCAAGTCAGTTTTTAGTTGAGTGAGAGTCAGTTTTTGTCATCAAGTCATCAGTTTTCAGTCATACATTTCAGCTTGAGTTTTTGATTACATTGCCCAATGGATGAAGGCATTGTCTGCTTTCCAAAGATCTGTAGTTCTTGGCACCTCCAAGGAGCTACCATCCCCATTGGAGCCAATTTTAGTGTCAGCCTTTGCAGCCTTCCTACAATGATCAAACATGCTCTTAAAATGTGATTTTAAGATGTCAAGGTCAAATTTTGTCATTTCAGTGAGTATTCAAGTAAAATTTGGTCACTAGGTATTAGGTCTAGGGTTTGTTTTCACTATTTTCAAAGTTGTACAAATTTCGGTCCATGTCACCATTCAGCTAAGTGTACCATAATTCAGAGGGTTTTCATCATCATGTCAAGTTCCAATGGGTCATTTTACACCTTGTTCATGCTTCAGTTTTGCCTAGGTAAGGTTCATTTCCCTCTCCTAGGGTTTTGAAGGTAATTTCTCTTGGATGGTAAAATCATCATCAAAAATTGTATCCTGATGTTCATACACCTTCCCCCATCCCTAATGTACCTTATTAAACCCTTACCATAACTGAGATCCCCCAAATTCCTCATTTTTTCACAAACCCTAGTTTCTTGCTACAACTCGGCAATTTTCTAGGATAGGCCTGTGTTTTGCCCTTTTGCACCCCTTCCCTTCACTAAATATCTGAAATTCCACTTTCCCCTACTTCCTAATATCCCTCCTTACTTCCCAAAATTTTCTCAAGAATTTATAAGCCCCTTATCCCCTTCATTTCGCTTCATTTCGACAAATCCCTTGTTCCACACATCGGGATAGGTTTCACTCAAATGATGTTTCTGAGAAATAAAAGATGAATTTGGAAAACCTGAGAGAGGCTTTTGTCCAACACAGGCCAAGGAAGAAAAAAATCCTTCAATTTTTATACAGGTCTCATGGTTTTAGAGAAATATCAAAAATACAGTTCCCTTAGGAGAATTGATGCACCTCTGAAGTGACCTTGGGAAAATCAAGATTTATCCTAGCTTGGTTGGCCAAATGACTTGGTTGATGAGTCAAATAATAACTAGACACAAAGATATTTTCAATGAGCTATCATGAGATCAATTTGGAGTTGAGTAAGACCTTCAAAAGTTGACTGCAACAGCACTCTGCCTTGAGGCAGCCTCATTCTGCTCATTTTGACCAGTCTTGGGAGATTTGATTTTTGACAGGGTAAATGAACTCAAAATTGAAAAATTCTAGTTGGGTTGGAACGTAGACTCAATAATATTTCCAACGAGCTATCCTGTGCACAACTTTGACACTGAGAAGGTCTCCAAAAGTCTCCTGCAAAATGGCATGGCACATAGAGATGGTGCGGCGCATTGGGCAGCCCTCTGCAGTGTAAAAAATGAACTGGCGCGGCGCATAGAGATGGCGCGGCGCATTGGGCTAAAAAGCCTAAAAAATCATTCAATTCTTCCTCCAAAAGCTCTAAAATTTCAAATTATTCATTCCAAAACTAAGTTAACATCTCCATATTATCAATATATGAGTTTCCATCAGTGTTTATGGTGTTTCAATAGGTGAAAAATAAAACCCTAGCTCCTTGCACAGTTTCATTGAAAATCTTCCTAAGGTTTGAAAAATTGCCATTTTTTGCTGTCTTATTCCCCTCTACCACTTTTACATCCCCTTCACTAAATTTCATTAGTTTCATTTCCCATATCCCTAAATTCATCTACCCCTATCCCATATTCCCATTATCCCATCCTAATTACAAATTTCCCAAAATCCCAAGTTTCCCAAACAGTCTAGTGATTGTCCCTTCTCCCAAATTTTGTCAAATTATCAAAGGGAAAACTACCACTTGACAATTCTATTGTTCCCACTACCCATATTTTCCACAGTCCTTTCCCTTTGACACATTTGGCAATCAAGACAAAGACACCAAACTCTTCATATTCACCTCAGGCGACATAGAAGAAGAAGGCATCGAGGAGGCATGAAAAGACATGATCTTGACCGAAACTTCTTTGGCTGAGCATAGTACTTGATGAGGGAAATTCAGTCCAAATTTCAAGTAATTTGGAGAAAATTTTGTCATTTTTGAATTTTTGGGTCACAAAACAGATTTTCCTGCCCAACGGGTAGTGCCACTTGGCACGCGCTTACGATTGGGAGATCCTCTGGAGGAAAAATTGGTATTTATGGATTTTTTATGAAAATTTATGCATGCTCAGGAATGGCCTAAGAATTTCATCAAGTTCTGGGTTTCCTAAAGGGTCAAAAACACCTTGAAAATGGCCTTTCTGTCACTTTTTGCACACACAGGAACCAATCTTGGGAGATTTGATTTTTGGAGGGGAAAATGGACACCAAATCCAGAAATGCCACTTGAGTTGGAAAGTAGACATGCAAGGATTTCCAACGAGCTATCATGAGCTCAATTTGGACTTCGTGAAGGGCCTCAAAATCAGCTCCAAACTTGTGCTACGCATAGAGATTTTGGGCATGGCGCATAGAGGATTTTGGCCTATTTTTCACTCAGCAGCTCAGAATTTCGCCTAGTTTTGGCCAGTTTCATTTTTTCATGCAACTCTTGATGTAATTTGATGTAATTTCATATCCATGATGTAATTTTGGGACATTTTTACTTGTTCTAGAAGATTCATTCACCAAAAGGTGAAATGTGAGTGAATGGATCAGTTTCCTAGCATATAGAGGCAAGTTGTTTTCATAGCCTATTTCTCAGTTCCTAGTTTAGATAAGGTTGAAACAACTCCTAGAATGATGATCTCGACCCCTAGAGGCATGGGTAGGAGTTAGGATTTTCTATATTATGTATTTTCTTAGACATTTTTAGGGTTGGACATTTGGGATTGCTCAACACTTCATTGTACATTCATTCTGCAATTTTGGCAAAGGAATAGACCAGGGTTTGCAACCCTCTTTGGGATCCTTGTGGCTCTGTGTTTTGATGGTGTTTTTATCCATGTATTTGTAGGTTCAATGATTTTTATGTGTACCATTTTCATTCTCCTTTCTTCTTAAAGTTAAGAAAATCAGTGTTAAAGGTAGAATTCAGTAGCTTGCTTTGCTCTGCCTTTAGTTTTGTTTAATTTTACATGTTTTCATCTATTTGAGGAGGACTCTTGAGACTCTCTTGCCCTCTTCAGCTCCCCACCAGTCTGATCCATCCATGCAATCAATATAAATCATCAAAACACTTGCCTTCCTCACCCCGATCAGAACTCTGCAAAAACGAGGCCTAATCCCCGCACCCAAAACTGCCTTTCCCTTTTTTTCCAACGAAAACCCTCAAATAAAAATCAAACTCATTTATTTATATACCTAGCCTAAAATTATCTTCTTTTTTTCAGTAATCCCAAGCCCTATTGATTACTTTTCACTGAGATTGACCCGGAGAGAGCCCTCTCCTGTTATGGTAGGGCTAGCTACCAGACTGAGCATGGTTTGATGTTACCCTGAACTCTGCCTTCCTTCAGCCTGAGGTAGATTTAGGAAATAACATGTTTCATGCTTCTTATTCAGTAAAGAATAAGTTTGAGATATGCCAATGGAGGCACCTCAAATTTCCCGATTCATTGCAACTTAAATATTTTCATCTTTCTTGGTCATGTCAAAGAATTCTTAATTGCTCTTTGTTTCACTAAGAGCTTGTTAGTTGTTTCATAAATGGTTAGTATGTATGCTGTCTAGTATGGTTCATGGTATGCCCTGCTTACTCATAGCTAATCAAAACTCCATTTATGAAATCTCTCTCTGAATTATTGGTTGTTTTATTTAAGTCAAAGAGGTCTTATTTCGATCTTCCCCTTTGTCCATGCTTTGCAGTCTTATTTCAAAGTTCTCGATAGCTCAAGATATGTTGTTTAGGAGTTCCCTCTCTATAGATTGAGTTGTTTGTTAATATTATTTGTTTTCCCAAAATTCTGAAGGTGATTTTCCCAAAGTTATAGGGTCTTATACTTCTATGTATCACTGGATTGTTTATTTTCTGCATCTATCAGTTTGAGTTTCGTTCATAGAGATTAATGGTCAGGCCTAACTCATGAATGCTTGCTGTTTAACTATTTATGCTTAAAATATCTTTGTCTTTCACAAAATTAATGTCCATCTCATTTCACTTTCACCCAAAGAATCCATTTACCTCGACTAAATCGGCCCTGCAGTAATACCTTGTCCATCATTAAGACAATATTGACCTTATCTGACCCCATAGCCCAATTGATTTGATGAACTCCATATCTATTTGTCCTTTTAATCAGTTCCCCTCAAAAAACTCAAAACAAACCAAAACATACTTAACAACTAGCCTAAAATCAAATATACAAAATCAAACAAGTTTACATCCTTTGGATAATAGAGAGAGCCCTCTCTGAGTCCAGGAAGGCTAGGTTTTAGGGCTCCAAAGCTTGGTCTGATGTTACAATGTCATTTGGTTTACCAATCTGCCAAATTACAGGACACTAACATAACCCACCTAGTTTTTCTTTACAATTGGGAGAAGAAAAAAATGTTCCCCAGGAGTCATGAAATCTCTCATGAACAAGTACCTCTGATCAAACAAATGTTTACACAAATTCAAGACAGGAATCAGAAGATGAATGCCAGCATGGAGGCCCAAGCTGAATATCAAGTTGCTCCAGATCAAATAATACTTTTTACTTTCATGGATCTTGAGAAATATCAATTCAGGATTTCCCTGTCACATCTTACAGATATGTCCATAGGTTCTTCTAACAATTTCAATAATGTAAATGTGACTATAGATGTGAAGAAGATTCCTGTTGCACTTAAAAACTGTCACCTTGACATTCTACTGACTGTATGAGCTCATTAACACTCATACATACCTCCTTTGCAAGTCTTACAATCTTTATTCCTCGTGTCAAGCTCTAAAACAGGAGAAAAAACACTAAAAAGCTCAAAAACCCTGGGTATGAAAGTAATGTGAGGCTTACCTGCGTTCCTGGCTAGGGTACGTAGGTAATGTGAAGAGAAACTATGTTCTAGAATGCATTTTTCCAGTGTTATGCCTGCGTACCCCCTCCAAAGTCAAAAAAGTGAGAAACAAAAGTTAAAAAGCTGATTTGAGGTCAATTCTAGAAGGTGCTAGATGAGATTTTTTGGGGATGAGTACGCTCTAATAAGGTTCATGCATCCCACACCTTAAGGAGCTAATCCCTTGATGTGAGGAGCCTATCCCTTTGAAGGATGATTCTATCCCTTCAAAGGTGGAACCCTAACCTCCTCATCTACTCTATAAAAAGAGGCATTGGGTAGCCTCAAAGGGAGTTCAAGCTTTATGTGTGATTGAGTTGAAGTGTTGTTGAGATTTAGACTTCTTTCTGCTAAGCTTTTGAGAGGAAAGATCACATACCTCTATGTGCTCCTGGAGGAAGAGTGCAAGACTTATCAAAGTAGAGGAGACTCCTGCTTTGGACCCTGGGAAGGCATTTTCAAACATCAAGGCTAAGGTTGTAAGGTTCTTCTATTATTTTAATATTAATACAATCAAATTTTGTTTTTCTCAATAAATTGTCGTTCGATTGTTTATTTCAATAAGCTGTCATTTGATCATTTATTTCATAGGTTCCTTGATCACTATGATAGGTATGTTTTATAATTATTTGTTATACAGGTGCTATTTAATATTTGCTTTTTTGTGATTGTAGGTTGACAAGAGACGACACTTTGTTGTGACGAAAGACGATACTTTCTTGTGACGAAAGAAATATTGTTGCAACGGAAGGATTACGGTTACAAATAAGCATTTGTATCTAAGGTAGGATCGACACCTTCATAGCATTTACTTGTAAAACGAATATATTTAGAGAAAGACAAAATTAGTTGTTCGTTTGTTGCTAGATTGTCTTCTAACACTAGGGAGATCGATCTTGTCCGCAAGATCAATTTATCTGGCCAACAAATTGGTGACTCCACTGGGGAATGAGTTTGGACTTTTGGTTTTCCTTTGTTCTGATTTGAGAATTTTTTATTTTTATTTATTTATTTATTTATTTATTTATTTATTTTTTATTTTATTTATTTATTTTATTTATTTATTTATTTATTTATTTTTTTCTGATTTTTGATTGATCTGTACAGGCTTGGGTAACTTAGATTTACTTTACTTTGAAAAGTTTTGAAGTCTTTTTTGTTTTTCTTGAAATTTTCTGGGGACCGCACATTGTTGCAGACCCTGTTAAAAGTCTTGAAAAACTTATATTTCTTCTTTCATTTTAGTTTAGATTTGATTTAGGATTCTTAGCATCTACCCAGATTTGTATTTTTCTGTCAAAAAGCTTTGTTTATGAGTTTCTTTCAGCAATTTTTCATCTCATCAATCTTCGTTAAGTTAATTGGGTGTTTTGAGTCTCTTTTTTGAGAAATTCTTAATTTGATTTCCTTTGGTCATTACTTGGAGGTTTGTCTCAGTATTTTCACAATTTTGCATCTTTTTGCTTTTGTTTTTGCAAAAAAAATTCCCCCTAAATTGTGTATGAGTGTTAATCTCCTTTGAGTGTTTTTATTTTTTGATCTTTGGAACTCTCACCCAATTTTCTTTACTTACACTTGATTGGTTCTTAGATTACATCAGAATCATCTTGTGTTTGATAATTCTTTTGCATAGATCACATTTGCATTATTAGAATTCTCATTTTCAGAATATAAATGAAAAATGTGCATAGATTACATTTGCATACTTTTCAAGTGAATTGTGCATAGATTACAACTGCATAGTTTACATTCTGAAAAATCAATCGTAGATTTAGATCAGTTTATTTAATTTGAATTTACATGTTTTTATGCTTGTTTTAAAAACAAAAAATAAAAAATATGGAATTGATTTTCATTAGTTTTTCTTGATGAAATTAGTGCATTAGAGAATTTGTTATATTTTCTCTTAGTGATCAATTTTTTGCATTGTTGGAAGTGATTGGAAACTCTCTCCTTACTTTAGTTAGGATTCATCGAATCGAAAAGATTACATTATCATATTCGATTGAATTCAGTTTTGGGTCGGGTCATAACACCATTGATTTCATATCCATTTACCCTTTTGAGTAATAACAGCCTAAATAACATAGCGCTTAATTAAAATTCATCTAGTAATTTTTACATTTTTAGGGTTGTTTCCACCAATCTAGCTCAGGATTAGTGCTTTGGAATAGGTTGCAGTTAACTTTCCAAAGCAACTAAAACAAAAAAGTAGATAAATATTGCGGTAGGAAATAAATCCAATTGTAACTGGTACATTTTGGGAAGCTTCTGTTAAAGGAGTTAATCACGAGATCATGTCCACACCTTTGAGACAATCAATTCTGTTTCATCAGGGAAGATAGAAGATTTGCGCGCATTACAAATGGTAAACCTCAGATTAACCATTGTCGAGGAGCCTGGGGTCACTTGTTGGTAAACCTCAGATTGACCATGTCGAGGAGCTTTCAAGGGGATTGAGCTTTGTTACCCTGCCCTTGCGCGTAGAATCAGATCGTAGACTGTTCCCCCAGTTGTATTTTTTGCTGTTGGTAACCTTAGTGTCCATAAACTTAAGATTATTTCCTAAGGTGACGGTGAAGGAAAGATGTCACTGTACCTGGAATAGACGTCGACTATACTCACTTGGACTCTCTGGGGGGTTCTCTTCACTCAATATGGTTTTGTGAAGAAAAATGTTCTAGTCTGTTTCATTAAGCAGGTTGTCGGGGTAACTGTTCCAACCGCCATTTCTGCATTAAAATTCTACGATGTTGGATTTCATCACCAACTAGTGTTTTTAGTGCGGGAATCTACTGTTTGTGTGTGGTTTGACTCCTAGATTTGATAGCGCATGTTAATTTGTCTGTTTTTACTTTTAGAGATCATAGGCGTGAATTGTGAATTTTAATTGTTAGGTGTGAATTGTGAATTGTTAATTTTAGTTTTAAATTGTTAATAAAATTCACTGAAGTTGAATATAATGGAAACTGTTCCGGAATTTACCAACCAAGGAACCCCTCTTAATGAGAATCCTAGTAATTTTCCTTGCTTTGGAAATATTGGTCCTCCTTATATGGCTACTTTTTCATTACCTGGATTTACAATAGGTTTACCGATATTGTTATTTTCAACTTCGTTGGCCCCGAATACTCCAATTGTTCCACCTCAACCGGATGCTTCACTTCAACAGAGTTCACCATCTCAACATCACCAACCTTCTGTTGACCCTTTACCTTCTTCACCTAATATTTCTTCCTCCATTTATTCCTCTTCGCTTGGTAAAAGCCTTGACGCTAGTAACCAGGTGGCTAAGAAGAAGAAGAAAGGGAAGAAGAATAAGAAGAAGCAAGATAAGAAAGAAATCAACCAACCAACCATGGTTGTAAGTGTTAGTTGTGTTGAGGAAACCTCCAACATGCATCGTAAACCCAAATAACCTTGCAGGCTTTGTAAGGGTGACCAATTCCTTATCAATTGTCTCGGTATTCCAAAGGTCTTGGAAGTATGGTCAGAAAAATCTCATCAACTTTCCGTTGATCCATCAACCAGTGATAGTCAGGTTCCTGGGAAAAAGGGTAAATTTAGTTTTCCTTGTAAGTTATGCAAAGGGAGTCATCAAACTCACATTTTCCCTCACATGGATGAAGCCTCAAAATTTTTGGAAAACCTTACTGTTCCACAGAAAGAATTTCCAACTGGTTACCGTAAACTTTCTCCCAACCTACCGTCAACTGACGGAGTGATTGATACAATTCCAAGTACAGTCGATCCCACTCTTCCATTGAAGAGTGAAAGTCATATCACTCAGGTTGATAATCCATTAGTTGATCAAGTGGTCGATTCGATTTCACATTCGGTCGATCCCATTCTCCCTGTAGAGAGTGAAATTCATACCGCTCAAGTTCTTTTTGTTACATCAGATTCTTCTACGACGGGGGGAATTTCACCTGTTCCTACTGAACCCCCTCCAAGTACTGAGGTATTTTCCTTTGATTGTGTTAGGAATCTGTAATTTTAGCAGATTGGTAAGACTAAAACTGCAGAAGCAACATTATTTCAACCAACTTTGGGATTCTAGGATCTAGCCCTCCTGAATCCAGAGAGGGATCTCTCTATGAATGAGTTTAAAGATGTGATCTTTAATAGTTGAAATTGTGATATTAGGCTAGTTATGAAGAGCTTGGGTTTTTTTATTTTAGTTGGGCAAGGACATGATGAAGGTGAAGGCAGTTTCAAAATGAAGGGTGAAGGTGTCTGCAAGTGAAGGAATGATTTGGCTGACAGAAAGGCAAAGATAGTTTTAACCCATTGGGCTATGGAGTCATAGGAGGGTTTTAATTGGACAACGAGGTTCAAGCAGGATCCATGGGGAAAGTCACTTATGTCAAAGGATCTCTTATGGTGAATTTATGGAATGAAACAGATAGGGAATGAAGAACAAAAAAATGAAGATAGAGTAAAACAACCTAAGATCAAATAAGTTCTTTTAAACTATATTGCTTCAGCATGTACTTAAAGAAAAACATAAAAGTATTCTGAGATCAGGTCAATACATTTAAAATAGCCTGCTTTGAAGTACTTTTAGTTAGAAAACATTAAAAGACAGTTGAAAAGCTTAAGATCAGGTAAGTGTCTTTAAACTACCCTGCTTTCAGCATATTCAATTAGAAAAAACATAAAAGTATTTTGAGATCAGGTTAATACCTTTAAACTAGATTGCTTTGAAGTACTTCAGTTAGAAAACATTAAAAAATAGCTGAAAGCTTAAGATCAGGTAAGTGCCTTTAAACTACCCTGCTTTCAGCATATTCAATAAGGAAAACATAGATAACAGTGAAAAAGAGAAATTTAGATCAGGCAAGTGCCTTTAAACTGACCTGCATTGATGTACTCTTCAAAGAGAACGTTCAAATGAAGAAAACATAGACAAAAAAGCTTTCAGTAAGAGTAGGGTACTGTTGAAAGTAAATCCTAGCTCTATGTTTGCTGCTCTTTATCAGAGAAAGTGAATAGAGTGGAAACATTAAGAAAAATAACAATTGACAGTGAGGAACACATCACCATTGACACAAATCAAGATCCCATAAATCAGTAGCCTGTATTTGATGTTCAAACCAGTTACAATCAACAAGCCCGGTGGGTCTCTACAACTTCGAACTTCCCATATCAGCTTATATATCTTTGAATTGCAAACAGGACATCAATAGCTTCAGAATAACTATTACATACTTTCAGATGTCTAGAGACCAACATTTGCTCATCTTCTACAAAAGTATTTATAGAAGAATGAAGAGGTGGGAGGATTTCCCAGGGGTCAAGTATCATTAATTATGTAATCAATGCAATCTCTGGCCTTTGAGAACCAGGCAAGGCATAAGGCGGGAATGTAATCATTTCTAACTCTACTTCATAACTCTGTTTCTGCCTTTCGAGGCCTAATGATTGAAAAGATCTGCTTCTGGACTGTTCTTTAATCTTTTAAAATAGTTTTGCCGACAATTTAGAGATAATATTCTTGATTAGTATTAATTGTTCGACAGCCTTTGGGAAAAACACCTTTTGTTTGTAATAATGAATAAGCCTTCTTTAATTACCATGAGGCTGCAGGGGCCCTTTGGGAGCTGGAGAGGTTTATTTACTTTAGTTTCGTGTTCTCAGGATAGATCACGCTCGACTTGTGTCTTCGGTCTTCTGTTTTGGAATAAACTGATACTCTTTAACTGTGATTTCAAAACATAGTGTCTTGTTGATGTGCAGGCCATGTAGGGCTTATAAGGCATCAATGCCTCATGAAATGCCGATGAAAATAGATAATCTGCACCTTGCGAATGGTTCTCTTTTAAGGACCAAAGGCACGGGAATCGTCATTCCCGACCCCTGGCCTTTCTTCAATATAACAACGGAAACTATTTAAAACCTGCATAAAACATAAAATAATTAAGAAATCCTTCATTTTTTGGTATAACTGCTTCAGAAGGCGGGAGAGGATCGTAGCCATTGGATCTGGACACGTGGACAGTCCAGATCTAATTGGGAGATCGCAATTGGCGGGAGGAAAGGGGTGCGATGAAAAATCTCCGATGCGATTGCGCGATCGGGAGGACAGAACCGATTAGGCGATGGCCGTTTGATCTGAGGATCAGATCAATGGTGGGGAGCGAATCAGAGGAAGTCGGTCGGGGGAAGAAACAAATGCATGCGATGAAAACTGCGCGATGTGATTTAAAAAATCTCTGATGCGATGGTGTGATCGGAAAATCGCAATCGGAAGTTTCAAACGAACATAATTGGAGGAGCTTTTCAAAGGTTTCTGATGCGATCGGGCCATCACAATTGGAGGGGCGGAGTTTTATATATAAAAGACTCAATCGCATTGGAAGTTTTCGATGCGGTCTTTTTAATCAACCCATTAATAAATATTGCGATGAGATAAGCGCTCCAGCCTTCGCGCTTGGGTTTTGCGAAGAAAAAAAAGGACCAGGGTTATAACACAGGGACTTAATCGCATCGCAAAATTTCGATGCGGTCTTTTTGATCAACCCATTTGTGTTTTCTTCGATTGTGATTGCGCGATTGGTCTTTCAATCTACCCATTAAATATTTCAACACGTGACTTTGGTTTTTAGACCAAAACTTTGGAAAAGTGGGTTTTTGGTTTTTACAAAGGAAAAAGCGGATCGAGAACGGATTTTCAATGGTTTTAAGCATGGAGGCGGGCCCACAGTATATATATAAAAATAAAATGATCGAAGGATAGGGCTTAATCGCAATCGAAATTTCGGAAGACGTCAAAACAAACTGGTGCGCTGAGTTTTTGCGATGCGATCGGGAAGGTTTATATAAAAGAGTTGATCGCATTGGGGTTTAAGAGGAACACAAGACTTGCGCACCATCGATTTTTGCGATACGATTAGTGCCGAAAGGTCTAGCGCTTGGTCTTAGCACCATGGGCCTATTTACAAAAAATGGGTTTTTCCATGATTTTTAATGGTTTTCAAAGGGTTTTGGGGTTTTCTCTATAGTTTAAAAAGGGGTCTTAAACTATGCAAAAATGATTTTCATGGATGGAAGAAGGGGACACATAAAAAAGAGGAAAATTACGGAGGAAAAGGGACAAAAATGAAGGTTATTTTTTTGAATGGAAGAAGGGGAGGGAGGGATTTTGCAGCAGTCTTTGTCATAGAATTTTTAGCAGAATTTTTGAGTTCTGGAGGGAATCAAGTAGTGAAGACTTTTTAAACATGAGCATGAGATCTTCCACAGGATTCAAGAGATAACATTTTGGCTCTGAAAGTGTTTCTTGAAGACTGAACAATGTTTTGGCCACATTTTGATAGGACAAATTTTACTGGTGGCCAACAGTGGCTCCACTTGGGGATGGTGCCTTCTTGAAGGCATCAAGAATTTCAGAGCTACATTCTATGGGAGGCTAACCTATGCCACATCCATCATGTTCTCTGGGAGGCTGACCTGTGCCACAACCATCATGTTCTCTAGGAGGCTGACCTGCGCCTGATCCATTGGGCTGCCCTTCCTTTGCTGGGATGATCTTACTCTGCTCTAAAAACATGTCAGTAGCTACAAAAAACATTGGATCTTAATTCAACAAGATTTCTACCTACCCAATCCTACTGATCTAGCATTTTTTCTTCATCAGAGTGCACTTGGATTGGCAAACTCTTTTCACAACATTTTATTCTTTTGAAAGCAGGAAATATAATCTATTTCTACTCCTTATTTCTCCATGGACTTAGATTAAACAGTTGAGCCCATATGATTCTCTCTTTGGAAACTTAGGTTTAGATTTTGAACATGTTTGAACCTTTAATTTCTATCCTAATCTATCTACTGATAAGCCAAGATTAAACAGTTTGGAAAATCTAATTCACTATCCTATCAACAAAAAATTTAAAGCTAATTAGTCAAGATTAGACAATTTGACTAACTAGAAGTGTGTTATTCAGGAGTGGCATTTGAGATTGCACACTTTTAGAATTTGCTTCTCTTTTTGGTATGGGGCTATACCTTTATTGTTTTGTACAATCTGCCCTCTTTTCTTTTCTTTTTATTGTTTTTGTACTTTTTCTTTTATGAGACTGAACAAAGAAAATGGTATTTATAATGGAAATGAAAGATTTAAAATCGAACTCAACAGTAGTAATGCTTAAGGACCCTGCCATTGACAGGACCCCCATACAGATCTGTGCCATCTAACTCTTGTAGAAAAAAGGCATTTGGACCAATGGTGGATTGAATAATGTAAGGACCTTGCCCCAAACTGTCAAATTTTCCATTTTTACCCTTATCCTCTCTTTTGGAATCCCATTTGAGTACCTTATCTCCAATGTTGAAAACACAAGCCTTTGTTCTTTTGTCAAACAACTTCTTTATGTTTTCTTGCACCTTCTGAGCCCTCTTGTAAACCTCTTCCCTTGTCTGCTGGAGATGTATTATTTGACTGATCCTCCTAATCATGCTGTCCTCTTTTGACTGTATTTCTTGGATTAATTTATTACTGGTACACCTAGGCTAGTGGGAAACACTGCATTTGCTCCATAAACAAGCTGGTAAGGGGACATTCCAATGGATTTTTTTGTGGTCAATCTGTCTGCCCACAGAGCATGCACCAACTTGTTATGCCATGATTTTTTATTCTCTTCAAGCAGCTTCTTGATGATGGTCACCAAACTTTTATTCGAAGATTCTGCTAGCCCATTACCTTGAGGGTAGTAAGCAATAGAATGAGCAAGTGTAAGTTGATACCTGTGAAAAAAATCAATCATCTTTTTGGAACAAAAAGCAGCAACATTATCAATAATAATCTTCCTAGGGCATACGAATCTAGACAAGATATTGTCTTCAAGGAATTTTATAATGACAGAATCTGTGGCATTCCTAGAAGGGATGGCTTCAATCCATTTTGTGAAATAGTCAGTGGTTGTGAGAATCCATTTATGTTGGGCAGACAAAGCAGGAAGGATTTCCCCTATGAAATCTAGGCCCCACTGTTGAAAAGGAGCTTCAACAGTGATAGGTTGTAATGGTAAAGGAAGAAGTTTTCTTTTGCCTTCAAAAATCTGGCATTTGTGACAGGAATCTATCATTTTATGGACATCCTGGAAGAGGGTGGGCCAGTAAAAGCCAACTCTAAGGATTTTATTGGCTGTGGTTTTCTAGTAAAGATGACCTCCACACTCTCGTTCATGGAATTCATGTTTGATCCTTTTTGCACAAACTTCAGGCAAACATTTAAGCAATAAACCATTAGCATTTTTCCAATATAAACATTCATTTAAAATGAAATAGTTCCTAGCTTTCAACTTTAAAAACCTTGCCTTTGTTTTTGATAAATCAGGAGGAGCATTAAGATTTGCAAGCACATACAAGATATCAGTGTACCAAGGTGAGTTTTGAAACTGCTCTTCAACAGTGGGAGCAAGTAATTCTTCCTGTTCATCCAAGGCATCTACCATGTTAATTTCAAGGGCTTGTAGATTAGATTCAGCCATTAATTGAGCTAAGCCCTGACCTTTAATAAGCTTGGTTGGTCTGATTTCCAAATCATACTCTAATATAGCAGCAATCCATTTGCCTCTCTTTCCATCTGGGTCTTGTGACAAGATGTCTTTTACCACTATATTAGGTACATAGGCAATGATGTGGGAATGTAGAATATACACCCAGAAGTCCTTTAAGGCCTTTACCAAAGTGTAGGCCTGTTTTTCCATTATGTTATATTTCAAGGGTGCATCCCTTAAAGCCTTGCTGAAAAAAGCAATGGGCTGTTCCTGTCCCTCTGGGTTTTTCTGCAACAAGACTACAGCCACAATATGCTCTGAGGAAAAGGAGAAAATAAGGAACTCTTTTGAAAAATCTGGGTTGATTAGGACTGGTGCCCGGGTGAGTGCATGTTTTACCAATTCAAAGGATTTTTTGGTTTCTACAGTCCACTTCACTCCTACTTCTTTCTTGAGCATATTAGTCATGTTTCTAAGGGGCTCTACTAAGTTGGGAATAAACCTCCTCAAGAAGTTAATCTTTCCAATAAAGGACTGCAATTATTTTATGTTCCTTGGTTGGCTAATTTGTAGTATTCCCTCAACTCTATTTAGATCTATTTTAATCCCTTCTTCTGATATGATATGGCCAAGGAGTTTACCTTCCTGAAGGCCAAACACTGTCTTTTTGGGATTTAAAGATAACCCAAACCTTCTGCACTTTTCAAGGACCTTTCTTAAATGTTTTAGGTGCTCTTCATGAGATTTGGAATAAATTGTTATGTCATCAAGGTAAATTACAATGAAGTGCCCTATCTCCTCTGAAAATGCAATGTCCATGGCCCTTTGGAAAGTGGTCCCATCATTCATTAATCCAAAAGGAATTTTCACATACATGAAAGTGCCCTAAGGAGTGGTGAAAGTTGTCTTGAGTTGGTCTTCTAGGAGTACTACAACCTGGTTATATCCTGAAAAACCATCTAACAGAGAAATCCTCTTCGAACCGACTACCCTTTGTAGAATGTGTTCCATTTTGGGTAAAGGGTAGTTGTCTTTTAGGGAGGCTTTGTTAAGGTTTCTGAAATCAATGCACAATCTGATTTCTCCTATATTTTTCCTCATGGCTACAAGGTTAGAAACCCAGTCTGAAAACCTCACAGGCACAATGATTCCTACCTCATACATCTTCTTGATTTCCTTTTCTACTAGAGGCAGTTGTATTGGATTAATTCTACGCAGTTTTTGCTTAAAGGGTTTTTGACTTTATTTCAAAGGGATCTTGTGCTGGATGATTTCTGTATCGTAGGCTTTCAAGTCTTCATAGCTCTAGGAAAACACATCGACAAAATCTTTAAATGGGTCAACGTATTTCCTTTTCATGTCTGTTGGCAAGGACCTAGCTAATTTAATCATTTTAGGCTGATCCTGGGTGCCTATGTTGCATTCCTCAACCTCAGACTCTGTGTATTCTACGGTAGGATTCTTTGCTACGTCGTTAAAATTCAAAGAGGTTTTCTAACGGTGCTAGCCCCCTAGGTATATTCATGTCCTTTGACGACAATACCTCAATGTCTTCGTTTTATGTATCCTTGTATTCTTCAGTATGAGTTTCAAGTTTTTTATTTAACATGTTGATTTCTATGGGACCAAATGGTTTTTATTTTTTTGGGGACTTTTTGTTTAGGAAATTTTCATCGAATTTAGAATCCCAATCAGATAACTCAAATTCGTTCCTTCCCAACATAAAATCCTCTATCTGTTTTTCACCCTCAAAGACCTGCCAATATTTTTCATTATCTGGCATAGCTGGTCTAAAATTAATTTGAGTTGTACAGTCTTTGGTTTCAAATGGCATTAAGCATGTTCTAGCCGCAATAGCTAAATTGTGTGCGGCAATATTTCTTTTTATTGGAACAAAAATCAATTTGGACTCCTCAAAAGTTTTTAAAATGTCCATGACATCGTTTCGGTAAGCTCTAAGTTTGGGATGATTTGCGTTATATTCCCCATTGACTTGCTTAATGACTAGTTCTGAATCCCCATACACATTAATTCTTGTGGCTCCTAAATTTTTTAATAGATGTAATCCTAAGAGAAGGGATTCATATTTTGCTATTTTTTTGGAACACTGAAAGTTTAATTTGCAGGAAATGCTTTCTGTGTGGTTGTTTTCAGTGTTGGTAATCCAGACACCTGCACCAGCATTGTTCTTAGTGCCTAACCCATCAAAATACATACTCCACAGAGGACTATTTTTGGTTTCGTCTTGGTTATTGTTTTCTTCAACCAACGTGCTCAAGGGTTGTTGTGAAATCTCAGCACTTAGTTGTATTTGTTTCACCTCCTCAGGTTTTTCGCTGTGTTGAAGGTTGTTCTCTTGATTTTCAAGTTTTAAGAGCAATGGACACATGACTCGTAGCTCAAAACCTTTGTTTCATTTGCTAATGTCTTCAAATGCAGTAAACTATTTTGACACTTATGAGTTGTGTTTTTCTTCCTCCCTATCGGCCATTAATCCTGTTGAAGTGACTTGTTCACTAAGTGTTTCATCATTATGTGCTATTCTAAAATCCACAACGTGTTGTGCTGGGTCTCATTCCTCAGGATTTTCATGGAGCTGAGCATGAGGGGTAGTCTATTGTTTGCCATCTTGGCTTTGTTCACTTTGGTCCATTGTTTCAACGTGTTTTTCCAAAATTTCTCTCTCGTTTTCTTCCATATCTAGAACTGCATTTATTTCTAGATTCGGGGTCTCTAACTGTTTATCTGAGTCACTGTGTTTTGGCTCTGACTGTTTTGTGGATTCATTATTGTAAAAGATAAAAGAATCCAGGTCAGTATGGATAGAATACATGGGAGAATTTTCAGGCTTTTTTGGGCTTCTGACCATGAATTTCATGTGTGACTCTCTGTACAGTCTTCTGAGCTGGCTAAAAATAGGGATAGTGGCATATGCCCCATCCATCTGTATGGTACCTTGCAGTTTGGCACCCCATGATCTTGACAACAACATGCCATACTTAGGAGGCACATCAGCCACCACAACATCCATCACCATGCACTTCGCTGGGATTTGGGTCAAATTCACACAAAGGTCTTTGATCAGGCCAAGGCACTTCACTCTGTTAGAATCAAAAGAATATAAATCCTTGTAAGGTCTGGTTATCTCTAATCCTAGCCTTTCCATTATGACCTTTGGCATAAGGTTGTGCGAGGCTCCAGATTCATGCATAGCATTATGCAGGATCTTGTCATGAACATTTAAACTCACATAAAAGGGAGGTACAGGTCCCTCTTGATATATACCTTCAATCTTAGGACCAAAAATGAGCTCTGGCTGGTCATCATTAAGATTGACTGTGTCATTATTATCCTCAATATTTAAAGCCTTCAAAATCTGGGTCCTATATACATTCTGGGCAGCTAACTTAGTCAGGGGAACATAAATTTTGATCTTTGAAATTTCCTGCTCGAGGCTGAAAAGAATCTGGTTCTTCGATGAACTTGTCTCAGCCTTACTAGCTGCCAGTCTATCAACAACATCAGCTTGCTGATTTGTTCTACTCGTTTTTGACAAAATGGTCTTAACAAGAGTACTAGCTGAAGTGGTAGTACTACTAATGTGCGCACTCTGTTTTTCATTGTTTTGAGTGCCTTTCTCTCTATCTCTATCAGAATTCACAACTACTATTTTATCCTTCTGTTTAACAATTTTAGGCTTGGTTGTAGTGTTGTTTTGTGAAGATTTGTTAGAGGTTTTGGTGTTGGGAGTTTTTTGACTAGTTTTGCTTCTAAGGTCATATTCTTTTTGAGGCTCTATGATGAAATTTTCCATGTCTTGAAAATAACTTGCATTATCATCTTTGTTGTCATCATAAGGGGTTTGAAAACCTTGTTACCTATCAAAATGAATCTCAAAGTCATCATTATCTACTCCCAACATGTTGATATCATCTTCCTCTGTTATCTCATTTGTTTCCTCAACCTCACTTATATAGTTTTGATGAAAGGGAGGAGTGATTTGTTGATCATCTTCCCCAGGTCTGTTTGGAGGTTGGTTCCTTCTAAAATTCTGATTCTGGTTATGGTTTTTGTTTTGAGGAGCAGTTTGGTTTTGACTTGCTTGTGCTCTCTCAAGGATGCTCATTTTCTTCTTCATCTCCTCCATCATTCTTTCCATTTTTGAGTTGGAAGTAGAAGGGGCATTTTCCTCTCTAAAGGACACTCTCTTTTAAGTTTTCATTCTTGCTCTCTTCTCCATCAAGTTGACTTCCACAGAAAGAGCACCCTTTTGCATATCTTCAAGAGTTGAAAAATCTCTCTCTCTCAGCTGATAGGCCATCTCAGGGTCAAACCCTTAAGGAAATTTTTTTAGAGCTGAGCCTTGTGGAGGTTTTAGCTCTGGGGAAAGTGCATTATACACACCATTGAATCTAGTGCAATAAGCTTGCACACTTTCCCCAGTGTCTCTATGGAGATTCTTATAGTCAGAAAGGACTTGGAGAGGGTTTTTCTTTACTTCCCATTTGTTTAAGAATGTTTGATGTAAGGCTTGTAGATCACGGATACTATGGGGGGTTAAACCTTTGAACCATTTCCTCACTTCTCCCCCTAAGCTCTAAGAAAATAACCTAAGCTTGAACGAATCATCATCAATTTCATTTCTGTCAAGGTAGTCATTAATCTTATCCACATGTTATGATGCAGTTTTAGCATTGCTAGCATCATATAATGGAATTTTGGACTGATAGTCCTGTGGAAGATTGACTAATGGTGCAGGAAGGACTAAGCGAGCATACCATGTTGCCATTATATGTGGTGGAGGTGGATTTACAAGAGGTGTATTAACAAAAGGGAAAGTGGGCTGACATGGAGTGTTTTGAATAGTGGATGTAGGGTGAGCATAAGTGGATGGACCAGGAATAGACTGCTGAGTTGATCTTGGGTGAGAGACACCTAAGCTGTGAAGAAAATGCAAATCAGGAGGTGTTGTTTCTCTGCTACCAAGAGGTTCACTTGTTTCTGGGGATGATAGTGAAGACTCAGAATCTAACTGATCTAAATCACCAAGAGACCTAGTTCTAAATGGATTTACTAAGTCAACTTGAGATTGTTGTAGAGCTGGAAGATTTTTAGAGACTGAATTAGCTCTCAAGGGTGATCTGAAAACAGTTGATAAATTAATCTTAGGAGACTTCCTAAGGATACTTTCTGGGTTATTAACTATCTCAGGTGGATCAGGGTCAGGATAGGCTCTAGTGTGAATCTTTCTAGAAGCCACTATGCTGTGTTTTTCAGATCCAAATAAACAAGATAAGTTCAACCAGGTATGACAATCTTTAAGAGGTTAACTAGTCTGTTTTGGAAAAATTTAAATCCTACAGTATTGTGACTAAGTTTGAAAGATATTACAATGATAAGGGTTCTTCCTAGTGGTGTCTTAAGGTCTGTTCAGGATTGTGGAGTCACCAAGTGGAATTTTTTAGCTCTTTTCAAAGGTAAAAGGTCTTATGGTCCACCACCATGTTTATTGAATACCAATCTGAAATATTTTTAGGTTTTTTCTGAGTTGAGTGGTTGTATGGGAAACTAGAGAGTCTATAAAAGCTGGCCAAGCAGCTATGAACTCAAAAATGTCCCCAGTGGAGTTGCCAGAAATGTTAGGAATCTGTAATTTTAGCAGATTGGTAAGACTAAAACTGCAGAAGCAACATTATTTCAACCAACTTTGGGATTCTAGGATCTAGCCCTCCTGAATCCAGAGAGGGATCTCTCTATGAATGAGTTTAAAGATGTGATATTTAATAGCTGAAATTGTGATATTATGCTAGTTATGAAGAGCTTGGGTTTTGTTTGTTTTGGTTGGGCAAGGACATGATGAAGACGAAGGTAGTTTCAAAATGAAGGGTGAAGGTGTCTGCAAGTGAAGGAATGATTTGGCTGATAGAAAGGCAAAGATAGTTTTAACCCATTGGGCTATGGAGTGATAGGAGGGTTTTAATTGGATAGCGAGGTTCAAGCAAGATCCATGGGGCAAGTCACTTATGTCAAAGGATCTCTTATGGTGAATTTATGGAATGAAACAGATAGGGAATGAAGAACAAACAAATGAAGATATAGTAAAACAACCTAAGATCAAATAGGTTCTTTTAAACTATATTGCTTCAGCATGTACTTAAAGAAAAACATAAAATTATTCTGAGATTAGGTCAATAACTTTAAACTAGCCTGCTTTGAAGTAATTTCAGTTATAAAACATTAAAAGACAGTTGAAAAGCTTAAGATCGGGTAAGTTCCTTTAAACTACCCTGCTTTCAGCATATTCAATTAGAAAAAACATAAAAGTATTATGAGATTAGGTTAATACCTTTAAAATAGCCTGCTTTGAATTACTTCAGTTAGAAAACATTAAAAAACAGTTGAAAGCTTAAGATCAGGTTAGTGCCTTTAAACTACCCTGCTTTCAACATATTCAATAAGGAAAACATAGATAACAGTGACAAAGAGAAATTTAGATCAGGAAAGTGCCTTTAAATTGACCTACATTGATGTATTCTTCAAAGACAACGTTCAAATGAAGAAAACATAGACAATAAAGCTTTTAGTAAGAGTATGGTACTGTTGAAAGTAAATCCTAGCTCTATGTTTGCTACTCTTTATCAGAGAAAGTGAACAGAGTGGAAACATTAAGAAAAATAACAATTGACAGTGAGGAACACATCACCATTGACACAAATCAGGATCCCATAAATCAACAACCCGTATTTGATGTTCAAACCAGTTACAATCCCGGTGGGTCTCTACAACTTCGAACTTCCCATATCAGCTTATATATCTTTGAATTGAAAATAGGACATCAGTAGCTTCAGAATAACTATTACATACATTCAGATGTCTAGAGACCAACATTTTATCATCTTCTATAGAAGTATTTATAGAAGAATGAAGAGGTGGGAGGATTTCCTAAGGGTCAAGTATCATTAATTATGTAATCAATTCAATCTCTGGCCTTTGAGAACTAGGCAAGGAATAAGGTGGAAAAGTAATCATTTCTAACTCTACTTTGTAACTCTATTTCTGACTTTCGAGGCCTAATGATTGAAAATATCTGCTTCTGGACTGTTCTTTAATCTCTTAAAATAGTTTTGCCGACAATTTAGAGATAAGATCCTTGATTAGTATTAACTGTTCGACAACCTTTGGGAAAAACACCTTTTGTTTGTAATAATGACTAAGCCTTCTTTAATTACCATGAGGCTGCAGGTTGCCGTTTGGGAGCTGGAGAGGTTTATTTAATTTAGTTCCGTGTTCTCAGGATAGATCACGCTCGACCTGTGTCTTCGGTCTTCTGTTTTGGTATAAAGTGATACTCTTTAACTGTGATTTCAAAACATAGTGTCTTGTTGATGTGCAGGCCGAGCAGGGCTTATAAGGCATCAATTCCTCATGAAATTCCGATGAAAACAGATAATCTGCACCTTGCGAATGGTTCTCTTTTAGGGACTAAAAACACGGGAATCGTCATTCCCGGCCCCTGGCCTTTCTTCAATACAACAGCGAAAACTATTTAAAACCTGCATAAAACATAAAACAATTAAGAAATCCTGCGTTTTTTGGTATAACTGCTTCAGAAGGTAGGAGAGGATCGTAGCCGTTGGATCTGGACATGTGGACGGTCCAGATCTAATTAGGAGATCGCAATCGGCGGGAGGAGGAAAGGGGTGCGATGAAAAATCTCCGATGCGATTGCGCGATTGGGAGGACAGAAGCGATTAGGCGATGGTTGTTTGATCTGAGGATCAGATCAACGGCGCAGAGAAAATCGGAGGAAGGCGGTCGGGGGAAGAAACAAATGCATGCGATGAAAACTATGCGATGCGGTTTAAAAAACTCCGATGCGATGGTGCGATCGGAACATCGCAATTGAAAGTTTCAAACAAACATAATCGGAGGAGCTTTTCAAAGGTTTCCGATGCGATCAGGCCATCGCAATCGGAGGGGTGGAGTTTTATATATAAAAGACTCAATCGCATCGGAAGTTTTCAATGCGGTCTTTTTAACCAACCCATTAATAAATATTGTGATGCAATAAGCACTCTGGCCTTCACGCTTGGGTTTTTCGAAGAAAACAAAGGACCGGGGTTATAACAAATGGACTTAATCGGATCGCAAAATTTCGATGCGGTCTTTTTGATCAACCCATTTGTGTTTTCTCTGATTGTGATTGCGCGATCGGTCTTTCAATCTACCCATTAAATATTTCAACACGTGACTTTGGTTTTTAGACCAAAACTTTGGAAAAGTGGGTTTTTGGTTTTTACAAAGGAAAAAGCGGATCGAGAGCAGATTTTCAATGGTTTTAAGTGTGGATGTGGGCCCACAGTATATATATAAAAATAATATGATCAGAGGATAGGGCTTAATCGCAATTGGAATTTCGGAAGACGTCAAAACAAACTGGTGCGCTGAGTTTTTCCGATGCGATCGGGAAGGTTTATATAAAAGAGTTGATCGCATAGGGGTTTAAGAGGAACACAAGAATTGTGCACCATCGATTTTTGCAATGCGATTAGTGCCAAAAGGTCTAGCACTTGGTCTTAGCACCATGGGCGTACGGTGGGGAAGTGGTTGAGAGCTGGCCCAAAGCGGCTTAAACCCTTAATACAAAAAATGGGTTTTGCCATGATTTTTAATGGTTTTCAAAGGGTTTTGGGGTTTTCTCTATAGTTTAAAAAGGGGTCTTAAACTATCCAACAATGATTTTAATGGATGGAAGAAGGGGAAACATAAAAAAGAGGAAATTACGGAGGAAAAGGGACACAAATGAAGGTTAGTTTCTGAATGGAAGAAGGGGAGGGAGGGGATTTTGCAGCAGTCTTTGTCATAGAATTTTTAGCAGAATTTTTGAGTTCTGGAGGGAATCAAGCAGTGAATACTTTTTAAACATGAGCATGATATCTTCCACAGGCTTTAAGAGATAAAATTTTGGCCATGAAAGTGTTTCTTGAAGACTGAAAAATGTTTTGGCCACATTTTGATAGGACAAATTTTACTGGTGGCCAACAGATTGGAATAGATCGACAGGACTTCGTCTTCCTTCCTCCATCTCTTTCCAAATCATTGTGAAGGCTGGTGGTAGGGACATGCACCAAACTCATGTGGATGAAGGTGCTTCTGTTAGTATTTTATCCTCAACTTCTTGGAAAGCTTTGGGTTCCCCTCAGCTTACGCCTATTACGCAGAATCTGAAAGCTTTTAACAGAACCATTAGTGAACCTTTAGGGATCCGTCCTAAGTTTTTTATTACTTTGGAAGGTAAAACTGTCTATATTGATCTTATGGTAGTTCAAGGCCCCTTAGATTTCAATTTACTCCTTGGGCGAGACTATGTCTATGCAATGAAAGCTGTCATATCGACACTCTTTCGCGTGATGTCTTTCCCTCACAATGGAAATATTGTGACTGTAGACCAGCTTTCATTCCCTAGTCTTGATTCGACTGCCAATAATCCGACACCCCTAAATGTTCCTGATAAGAAAGTGGTATCTACCCTGCCACGGGTTAATTATGTGGCAACCAGTCCCATGTTTTCAGTTACCAATGCAAGCGAGCCACTCACTGTTTGCTCGAATTACTTTGACTTAGATCCGGTAATTGACATGGAAAACTCTATGGGATTATTTGAACACGATTTTCTTATCCCTTTTGAGTCCCTTGACATGTGTTCCTTCCAGAGAATTATTCTTCCTTCTGATGAAGACCTCTTGGAAGCCATGATCAAGATGTGTCCATTAACATGTGTTTCCTCTAGTTGGAAGCCATGACAAGGTCACATCCGAGGATAGTTCCTTTTCCTATGTCAACCTCATTAAAAAATGAATCAGTGATTCTATGGAGAGTTCCTTTTACTGTGTCAACCTCGTTAAAAAATGAATCAGTGAGTGTGAGGAGAGTTCCTTTTACTATGTCAACCTCATTAAAAAATGAATCAGTAGGTAGATTGTAGAGAGTAGATTAATAGATTAGAAATAAGTAGTTTATGAAGATGGTTCTTGTTACTGAGTCAACCTCATTAAAAAATGAATCAGGTATGAGGACAATTATTTTCCTGTGTCAACCTCGTTAAAAAATGAATCAGTTGGTCAGAGGATAGTTCCTGTTACTGAGTCAACCTCATTAAAAAATGAATCAGGTATGAGGACAGTTCTTTTCCTGTGTCAACCTCATTAAAAAAATGAATTAGTAGGTTATATAGGTAGATTGTAGAGAGTAGATATGAGGATAGTTTCTTTTACTGTGTCAACCTCGTTAAAAAATGAAACATTTAGGTGAGGAAAGTTCCTTTTACTGTGTCAACCTCGTTAAAAAATGAAACACGTTGCCATGAGCATAGTTCTTTTCCTGTTTCAAGCTTGTTAAAAAATGAAACAAATCCTCCCCTAATTTAGTCGAGTCTTTGACTAGATCTCGTAAATGTTAAGTCATATATTTAGGTTAGTTATTTCAGTTTTTGCATAATTTTCTTACAGTTTTAGGTCGGGTATTTCATATGATCTCGTAAATGAACCTTCATTCCATCCAGCTATTAATTACTAGTAGTGTACTTAGTTGAATGAAATGAAGCTAGGGGGGCATGCGCTCTAGAAGTTACATTTAGGGGGCATCAAGCACAGTTTTCTCTCTGTTTCAAGCTTTTGTAAAAATGAAACCTATCTCGAGTCGATTTCGGTTATTTTCAAGACTCGTTAAACTCATGAAAATACCGAGATTATTTTTCTATCTTTCATTCTCAATAAACACATGAAAATGCCGAGTTATTTCCATCTTTTCCTGCTCGTAAATTAAATTGAAAGTCGGTAAAAGGAGTATATTTTTATCCCTTTTTCGAACTCGTTAAAGTTTATGAAAAAGTGAAATTTGGAGTCCTCTTTTAGCTCTTTTCAGACTCTCGAAAATTGAAAAGATTGCTGAGCACTTGATTATTTGAACTCGTTAAAGTAAATGAATGACCGCCCCTTCAGTATAAGTTTACCCCTTTTACGGACTGAAATGGACTATTTACGAAAAAGGTATACGTTGACTAAATACAGTCAATAGAGTTCTCTCCCACATTATTTTATCCTTTTTCGGGCTCGAGAGACTAAATTTACGAAAAATTACACCTATGGAGTTTTCTTAAGTTTTTTCTTTTGACTCCCTAAAATTGAAAAACACCGAGTTTCTCCTATACTGGACTCGTTAAAATTTAACAGTAAAGGACCTGTTCAATTTTAAAATAGGAACGAACCGCTCCTCTCCTTCTTAGGGTTCGAATTTTAAACTAAGATGGAATCATCCGAAGGATGAGCTTATAAACAAGCAAATTTTATCCTCCTCAAGCTTGTCAAAAATAAAGAGGTACTTGCCAGAAATGGTGGGGGAAAAGA
This sequence comes from Pinus albicaulis, assembly GCA_034641835.2. Lineage (NCBI taxonomy): Eukaryota > Viridiplantae > Streptophyta > Pinopsida > Pinales > Pinaceae > Pinus > Pinus albicaulis. Next base: position 2,008,877,787 of record CM076575.1, on the reverse strand, counting down.
GAGAAAAATGAACCTGTTTGTTATATTTTGATTATTCGGAAAAATGTTAACCACTCTTGAACATGACACTTTTGTTCACCTGGGTTCGGAAAATCCTTTACCTAACAGTTAATCAAACCATATTGAGAGTCTTCATCCAGTTTCTGGGTATTAGCTTTGGGTCAATTGTCACCAAACCATCTGCAGTGTCGTTATGTGTTCAAGAGGACAGTTCAAAAAGACCATTCATTTGCAAAATATTTGCCTTCCATTTTGACCATCCCTGAGTCAGTCCTTTCCAATATATTTCTTCAAAACTTGATCTATGATTTCGTTTTGTGGGCTTACCTACGACGGATCACTTTCTATCGAAGACAATTCTTTATCTAGGAAGTTGATCCAGAAATCATCAGTACCTTGAAATCTGCATGCCTCAATGGCAGGTTTCTCACCTTCGACGACAGGTTACATCATTGACCTTCGATCGAATGATTCCGTGACATGTTTGACTTCAGCTCATTCATTCACATTTCATGGATTGTACTGAGTACTTTGAGAGCCATTGATATTACTGGTGGTTACTCTCACACTTGTTAACAGTTTACATTATTGACTGGTAATCAAGTGGTTTCTACCATGTTCGACTTCGACACATTCATTCACATGGATAGAATCGTATTGGTTCGAGAAGCGAAAATCAAGACCCTAGATCTAGTTTCCACCATCTAGGCTGCGAGGAATTTTTGTTATTCATTTATATAGTAGACTATTCATAAACATATGGCTGCGTCCATGCTGTGTCTACATATGTCTATACTGTTGATTTATTGAAAATCATTCCTGTATCAGAACAGTTTAAATCATTTTGCTAGTTAGTTTTGATCTGAGTATGGGAATGCTTACCTCAGTGATGATATGTTTACATATATATATTTTGCATTGAATATTTTTAGAGGTTCCGACTGGGGTGTCCACAGGATGATCCTTGAAATGATAAAGTACTTCACTCTTCATATATAACAGACTGCATCTTCATCTATTCCAGACTTCGCACTTTAGGGGGAAATTTTTTGCACTTAAAAACTGTCACCTTGACATTCTGCTGACTACATGAGCTCATTAACACTCATACATACCTCCTCTGCAATTCTTACAACCTTTAGTCCTCATGTCAAGCCCTAAAATAGGAGAAAAAACCATAGAAATCTCAAAAACCCTGGGTATGTAGGTAATGTGAGGCTTACCTACGTTCCTGGCTAGGGTACGCAGGTAATTTGAAGAGAAACTGCGTTCTAGAATGCATTTTTCTAGTGTTATGCTTGCATACCCCCTCCAAAGTCAAAAAAACGAGAAACAAAAGTTAAAAATCTGATTTTAGGTCAATTATAGAAGGTTCTAGATGAGATTTTTTGGGGATGAGTACACTCTAATGAGGTTCATGCATCCCACAGCTTAAGGAGCTAATCCCTTGTTGTGAGGAGCCTATCCATTTGAAGGAGGATTCTATCCCTTCAAAGGTGGAACCCTAACCTCCTCATCTGCTCTATAAAAAGAGGCATTGGGTAGCCTCAAAGGGAGTTCAATCTTTGTGTGTGATTGAGTTGAAGTGCTGTTGAGATCTAGACTTCTTTCTGCTGAGATTTTGAGAGGAAAGATCACATACCTCTATGTGCTCCTGGAGGAAGAGTGCAAGACTTATCAAAGTAGAGGAGACTCATGCTTTGGACCCCGGGAAGGCATTTTCAAACATCAAGGCCAAGGTTGTAAGGTTCTTCTGTTATTTTAAGATTAATACAATCAAGTTTTTTTTTTCTCAATAAATTGTCGTTCGATTGTTTATTTCAATAAGCTGTCATTTGATCATTTATTTCATAGATTCCTTGATCACTATGATAGGTATGTTTTATAATTATTTGTTATACAGGTGGTATTTACTATTTTCTTGTTTGTGATTGCAGGTTGACAAGAGACGAAACTTTGTTGCGATGAAAGATGATACTTTCTTGTGACGAAAGAACTCTTGTTGCAATGGAAGGATTACGGTTACAAATAAGCATTTGGATCTAAGGTAGGATCGACACCTTCATAGCATTTAATTGTAAAACAAATATATTTAGAGAAAGACAAACTTAGTTGTTCGTTTGTTGCTAGATTGTCTTCTGACACTTGGGAGATTGATCTTGTTCGCAAGATCGATTTATCCGGCCAACAATTCCCCTGATGGATAATATGAATTTACATATGCAAACTAGTCAGTTGATTGTGAATGACTTGATGAAGACCAATGAAATGGAAATGAAGGCAGAAAATATGTTGGGAAAGGTACTTAAGCAATTAAAGTTAGAGAAAGCTAACTCAAGAGGTTTAACATTTCAAAATGAGGAGCTAAATAAAATCATTGTAAATATTGGAGTGCACCCTCGTGACAAGATTGTTGTACAGAAATTTATGCAAAGTGTTGAGGCAGAAATATTTACATTGAGGAAAAAGCTAAAATTGCCTACAGGAGAACATTCTATGGCTGCAAAAGTTGTAGGGCTGGAGAAGGAAAAGGAAAATATTTTACAACAACTCATGCAAAAATATGAAGAAATTTCCAAAATAAAGAAAACTGTAATATCACTGCAAAATCATATTGATAACCATAATTGTAATTTTGTTTTTCCTACAGGTAACGAAGATCCACAAGCATAGATTCTTTAGTTGAATACTAAGTTGCAGATGGCTAAAAGAGATCGGAAAAATTCTCAAGCAAATCTGGAGACTGCAAAAAAGCTTATTCAAGCCATAGGGAATGAAGCTGACAAGTACATGTTAGTCATCCATAATTCTGATGATTTCCAAAGATGACTAAATTGCCAATCCTAGATTTCTAGAAATAATATTTCAAAGAAGCATTATGAGTTCTAGAAATCTCACTGCCTTCATCATTCTCATTCTTTCAATTCACCAAAATCTTCATCCATGTCTGCTAAAAGATTATCTTGTTGTTTCAAAGAAGAAAGCTCATTTTAGGCTATTTATTCCTATTTTTATCAGTCCATTTTCCTCTAAAAAATAGCCCATTCTCCCTTTATCAATTCATCATTTCCCTTTAAAAAACCCTCCAAACCATCATAACTCCTTTATATGGTTCGAAAACCCTTTTTAAACCATTAAAATCACTTTGTTTTGGTTTAAAACACCCCTTTCCACCTATCAGAACTTCTAATTTGGCCTAAAAACCCATTTTTTGGCCTAAAAAATAGTCTTTTTTATAAATAAAAGTTTAAGCCCCCGAGGGCTTAAAATCATTAGCCCCCTCTGTCATATGACCTAACCCCCCGCGACCAAGCACTTAAACATTTCACGCTAGCCATTAGCCCCTTCCCTTCGCTCCTGGTTCCCTACTCCTCCACACAACCACACTTCTACCTTATCCTTAGCCCCCCTTCCCTTATCTTCTATTTTACCCCTCGCACCTATGGAAAAACGTGATTTTTATTTGTTTTCTCCCCGCCACACTTATTAAAACCTGCATTCATCTATTGGATCCTACGACGCTAAGTCACCCTACCATTCCTCACCTTTCCTCCAGCCCTTCTCTTGCCTCCTTTTTCTCCGCGCTATATGTTCATCGATGGATCTCAGCCATCAATCCCAGCCATCCAGCGGCTCTGCACTCCCCCCTCATCATCCAACCTCCCACCCATTCATCCCCGCAAATTGATCTACACCGTTGATCTGCGTTATTTAACGGCTGTCGTTTAAACCCGACATCCAATCCATCGCATAAACACTGCCTCTCCATGAAAAATAGCCCACGTCACCACATGGCCCACCTTCCACCCACAGATCCACCCCTCCAATCCCTTGCTACCACCTGTCTCCCACTAAAACTCCCGCTCGTGCACCTTTCCATCGCGCTCCTCTCCGCACCGTCGGATCTATCCCCCCTCATCCAATGGTTAGGAGCACATATTGCGCATATTTGCCTCCCGAGGTTTAACACCTCATTTCCACGCGAAACCATTGGTTTTGTAAAGGACGCATGTCACGAAATTATTCAATCGCATTCGTTTACAAAAAACTGCTTACCACCCAGTTTTTGTGCAAAAACCACAGTGGTTTTCAAAACCACTTTTACCCATGTTTTCGTACCCAACTCCATTTTAAACCCTTTTTTCATGGTTTTCTCCATTCCCCCCCCCCTACAGCATTCCTCCACTGCTCCTTCGCCACTCCTCAGCCTCTGCATGCAGGTTTTCCAACCCTGTAGGGGTATATGATGTGTTTTTTGGTTTTTACAGGTTCTATGGCAGTTTTAAGGGCTGAAAACCCTCCCACAGTCCATAAAGGATAGGCCAGAAGGTGATGAATTTCACAGTCCAAACAGAGGCCAAGTAATTAAGAAAGGGGCTTCCATGATTTAATTTCATGGCTTGATTAGTGCTTATAAGCACAGGTTATACAATCAAACCCTCGGCGCACCAGAAGAAACCCTGCACACAACAAAACAAAGAAAAATTAGTAAAGTAGGAAGAAACGCCAAAGGAAAAGAGATTAAAAGCTTAATCTGATGATTAAAGGACGAAGACAGAGCTAAAGATAAACTGAGAAATCTTTGAACCAGTTCTGAAAGGGGATAAAGGCAAGGTTAAAGGCCAAAGAAAAAGAGGATTAAAAGGTTTAAAGAAATTAGATAAAGTGTTAAAAGATAGCAAAGAATATTAATTTAAAAAGTAGATCAAGGCTAAAAAGGCCTTAAAACACAATTTTATGATGAAATCAAGGCAAAATAGGCATAAAGATAGGCTCGAATACATAAAAGGAGCAATTATTCACCTGATAAATCAAAAGTGACACCTTTCACTTACTTTATACCTCAAAAGACAAATTGACAGTTATTACACTAAAGGAGATATTATAAACTATCAAAAAGTTATTGTAAAAGACAAAAAAGAAGCTCAAAGTCAATGTTTTCAGTTATTTTATCCTCAGTAAGTAAAGACAGATTTATTACACAAAGAATTAGTTGAGAGACATTCCTACTTTATGCCTTGCATGGTTTTTAAGGATAGGAGTGCATTTACTATGTCATTAATAACATCTTGAACCCTAAATGGATCCACCTCCTCATTTACAGTATAAATACTGCACTGGAACTCATTTTAGGGTGGGAATTTGATGACTCTTTTGAAGTAATACATAGCTCCGCTGAAGTTGAAATAAATTTAATGTTCTGGAACATGTGGATGTTTTGACCTATTTGTGGATGGAGAAAGCTCTGTCATTGGATCCCTGAGCTTGGCTGTTGGTGAAGTATTCTAAATTGTTGATGTTTTTTCCTGTTTTCCATTCTATTTCCATTATTTTCTTTCTTACAGTAGAGTAAAAATTTTAGGCTAAGAAATGTCTCCTAGAAGCACCTTAGACTTGTTTACTCTTCACTGTCTTAATGTTTTCCTCTGCTGAAGGTTTTATTAAGTAGTTTGACTAATTTTCAACCTTTATGCTTGTTTATTTCCTAAATAGTTCAATATAGTGGCCTCAAGAATGATTTATGGTTTTCCCTATTTTCTTGCTTCTATTTAAAAACTATTTTTGAAGTCTCCCTTCAAAGTACCATTTTCCAAAGTCTACCAAAGAGGTCTGTTTGATCATACCCTTTGTACTTGCTCGAATAATTTTTTTGAAGGTATTTATAGTTGTAATCACAGATGTTTAGGAGTTCCCTCTTCTATGAATGCAATTATTTTTGAATCTTGAATGTTTTCTTATCTTTGAAAGTGAAATCTTTGATGAAATAGAGCGTTCCTCGACTCTTAGATTTCATTTTGAAAGTTGTCTTGAAATTATTATTTGCTGAAGTATGATTTGTAGAATTCATGGTTAGCCCTGTCTATAAAATACTTCTTCATGTTTAAATGATGTTTTAAGTTCCTTTGTTGAAGAGTACATATAATTAAGGATTCTTAACTGCCCTTAGTTCTACTTTTCATTCTAAAATATTAATGTTCATTTCATTTCACTTGAAAACTTTGTAGAACCAATAGCCAAGTTAGATTTGCCCTTTGATACCCCTAATTCATCTACAAACCTGTTATAAACTTCCATTTTGACTCCATTTCCCAATGAATTAGAGATTTCCCTTTTCTATCTATGCTGCCTAGATCATCATGTCCCACAAAACAATCCAACAAACTCATGCTTAATAACTAGCCTAAAATCAACCTTTTTACAAGCAAATAAGTCATATATTTGCAAACATATTGAGAGATCCCTCTCCGAGACTAGGAGATCTAGATCCTAGAGCTCTAAAGACTGGTTTATATGTTGCCTTGTCATTTTGTTTTCCAATCGGCCAAATCATAGGATCCCAACATTATGGCGATCATGGTGGGACTTTTTGAGTAAAGGTCCCTAAACAAGACAATCAATATTCATTAAAGTGAACTAGAGCTTCTTCAATCACTACCAACATAATGGTAATCATGATAGGATCTATCTGAATCAGTGGCACTCTAAGTAAACCTTAGGATTCTAAGAGGCCCTTATCAAACCTTGAAGAAATCAGCTGATAATCCAAATAGTAGACTCTGTTTGTTTCATCACCTTAGCTAAGTGTTGAATTAGGTATAGGACATTATCATAACCAAAGAACCACATAAAACTCAAAAAAACCAAAAAGAAAACATTTCATATTGGTTTCAAATAAACCATTGGTGGTTGACCATAAAACATTTTACCTTCAAAAAAGCTAAAAATTTCCACCTGGCAACTCCAGTAGCCCTAGTAGGCCTATTACCTTACTAGTACTCCATTTTTCCTTATAATTGTGTTAACCAACCTTGAGGAAGTTTAGAAACCTAGTCCTTTATTATAGAAATCACTGTGAGAGGAAAAATCTTGAAAAACAGTCCTAAAAACTTCAAACCTCTCTTAAAATTTTGGAAACTAAAATCTGGCTTCACATAGGGTCCATACTAGATCCCATCTAGATCCTAATTCCCCTATCATAATTGGCAATCCAGAGAATATTTTGTGGCAAAATTCTAGATCTAAAAAAACAACTACTGATAGGACCATCCTAAGAACAAGATCTGTCCCTGAAAACCTTACAGTCTTGGAAGATCCTCACTTTGACTTACCTTACACAAAGAACCTATTCAGAAATAAATATCAAAGTGATTTAAATCAAGCTGACCTTGAAACCACAGATTTGCAATAGAGCTTTAGCAGAGAAGCCTCACCTTCTACTCCACCTGATTCTCATCTTCTTCATCATTTCAGCTCCTTCCATAACAAATATGTTCATCATTAGTTTTCTAGCTCAAGTGTTTCTTCTACTCCTATCCACACATCTACTGTTCAAAACACTCCATTTCAGCCACTTTCCCTCTTATTAATCCACCTCTTGTAAATACCCCATTATTTCCTGTCATGGAAACATGGTATGCCCCACTAGTGTTACGACAACCTCTGGTTCCCCTCCCCAATGATTACCAATCCGAAATTCCCCATTTCACTGGAAATGAACCTACTACTGCCCAACAGCACGTAGATAAAATGAATGATGCCTTTGATTACATGGAAATAGAAGAAGAGACCATTAAGATGAGAATTTTTGCTCAAATATTAGGAGGAGAAGCCAAGAAATGGTTTAAGGGCTTAACTCCTCACAGCATAAATGATCTCCCTTCTTTATATTAAAAATTCATAAACAAATGGGAAATTAGGAAGAACCCTCTCCAAATACTTTCAAAATATACCAACCTCAAAAGAAACAGTGGGGAAGGTGTCTAAGAATATTGCACCAGATTCAATAGTGTTTATACTGCACTTCCCCCAGACATGAAACCTCCATTAGGCTTAGCCTTGGCTAAATTTCCAGAGGGCTTTGATCCTGAAATGGCCTATCGGCTAAGAGAAAGAGAACCCTCAACTTTAGAAGATATGCAGAGGGGAGCCTTAAGTGTAGAAGAAAATCTGATTGAGAAAAGAGCTAGGTTGAGAGCAAAGAAAAGAGTTACATACAAGGATTATACAATAGCATCAACCTCATCATCAGATACTAAAATTTATAACTTAGTGAAGGTAATGGAGAGAATGCTTGAAAAGATAAATCTGAATGATAGAGTGCCCCCTAGAGAAAACCAAAATAACCCCCAAAACAGAAATAGAAATACAAATTTTAGAAGAGACTCTAATCAAGATAGGCAAAGAGATAATGACCAAAAGATTAGGCCTCCCTGTCAACAAAACTATATTGATCAAGAAGAAGAAAGGGAATTTGAAAGGTTGGAAGAAAATCATGTAAATCTGATAGGGTCTAACAGTGAGACAGATGTTTTTCTCACTGAAGAAGAATAAGGATTATTCTCTTCAGAACAAATTGAAAACAATCATGAAGATTCTGAAGATTACAGATTGGGGTTTGAAAATGCTATCATGGAGGTACACAAACAATACAATCTTAGAAGAAAAGAGAGTCCAAAATTTTCCAATGACATAAACACTAGTACTGTTGTTAAGAAAACTTTAGAAAATCAGCCCAAAAAGACAGCCAGTAACATCAACAACGTGACCAAGAAAAATGATATCAATAAAGACAAAAACAATCAACAAAGTGTTGAACAAAGCTTCCCTAGTACTTCTGCTAGTGGCCCTAACAAATCTGTCCCAAATAGCAGTCCAAATAAAAATCAGCAAATCAGAATTGCTGAAAGAATTCTAAATGACAAAACAGATGTAAATATGTCAAGAACAATAGTTGCTTTCAACCTTGAAGGGAAAATTGCCAAAATCGAAATCACCATTTCCTTAGCTGAACTAGTAACTCAAGATGTATATAAAAACCAAGTTTTGAAAGCTTTGAATATAGGCAATGACACTGATACTTTAAACTTGACAGATGATAAACCAGAGTTATTGTTTGGTCCTGAAGTTGAAGGAAAATACCAAGAAGGGGTTGTCCCTCCCTTCTATGTTAGCATGAATATACATGACAAGATCTTGCATAATGCCATGCTAGACTCGGGCGCCTCACACAATCTTATGCCCAAAGTGGTAATGGAAATCCTAGGCTTAGATATTTCAAGCAGGGTCAAATTCTTAGGCCTAATCAAATATTTGTGTGTCAACTTGGCACAATTTCCTGCTAAGAGTCTAGTAATGGACATAGTAGTAGCTGTCATTCCCCCTAAGTATGGCATGCTTCTATATAGATCATGGGGAGCCAAACTTCAGGGGAGCCTTCAAATGGACATGTCTTATGCCACCATCCCAGTATTTAACCAAACTAGAAGACTATACAGGGAATCCCACATGAAATACATGGTGAGCGACATAGATAGACCAAAAAATTCTCCTATCTACTCCATCCATTCATATTTGGATTCCTTTATCTTATATAATGAAGATGAAATTAGCCAACAAGAAAAGGAAAAAAAAGAAGAATTTAGTCTACCAGAACAGTCAAATCTGACCTTAACTCGGGAAAAGAATAGTCTAGATTTTAGCATCCTTGAACAGCAGAAAGAAAATGAAAATGAGATTGAAATAACTTGGAAAATAAACTTTGATGGCTCTTGTAGCAAAATAAGTGCAGGGGTTGGTGTATGGATACAAAACACAAAAAAAGGGTTTTCTTATACGCTGGATTTTCCATGCACAAATAACATTGCTGAATATGAAGCCCTCCTTATTGGCCTACACTTACTCAAAGGTTTAGGAGCTAAAATAATATTAGTCCAAGGGGATTCTGAGCTAATCTTTAGACAGATTAAAGGGGAATATTCAACCAAAAACCCAAAACTCAGAGAATATAGAAATTCTGCCCTTGATCTCCTAAAAACCTTTGAAAAATATGAACTCATTTTCATCCCAAGAGCTCAAAATCATCTAGAAAATGAACTTGCCTTTACTGCTAGTAATTTCCAAATACCATAGATAAATGAACAATCTGATATAAAGGTAAAAAATAGACGTGGAATACCTGACAATGAAGATTATTCGCATGTTTTTTAAGGAGACAAACACATAGATGATTTTCTGCAATCAAAGAATGATTTTTCCATAACAACATCTTTCTCAAGCCATGAGGAAAACTGTTTTAATGAAAAACAAAACCATGAAATAGAGCTATCCTTTTCTGCTGATATAAACCATTTTGAACATTCTTTTAGAGTAGAAATAGTTGATAGTATAGATCAGAAAGACCTGGAAGTTTTACAATGTAAAAATGATACAATTCCAAGAGGTCTTACACCATTAGAACAACTTTTTGATTTCAATGATGTAGCCAAAGAACCGAGAGTGGAGCCTATGGAAACAAACATAGAAGAACATAACATAGGCAGCCTAGTAGAACCCAAGATGATAAAATTATCCAACACTCTCCCAGCTCATATCAAACAATAGTACATAGAACTTTTCAAAGAATTTAAAGATGTGTTTGCATGGGGATACAAGGATCTAAAATCATATGATACCAACATCATTCAACACAAAATTACTCTTAAGGAAAATCAGAAACCTTTTAGACAAAAACTCAGAAGGGTAACCCCTGTTTTATTACCTTTAGTTGAGAAAGAGATTAAGAAGATTATTATGCTGGGATCATAGTTCCTATCAGGTATTCAGAATGGGTTTCCAACTTAGTAACTGTTAGGAAAAAGACTGGGGAAATTAGACTCTGCATTGATTCCAGAAATCTTAATAGAGCCTCCCTTAAAGATAACTATCCCTTTCCAAAAATGGATCATATACTTCAAAGGGTGGTTGGGTCTAAAAGAATTTGACTGCTGGATGGGTTCTTAGGTTACAATCAGGTTTTAGTACTCCCAAGTGACCAACATAAAACTTCTTTTATTACACCTTGGGGTACATTCATGTATGTAAGAATGCCATTTGGTTTAATGAATGCAGGGGCCACCTTCCAAAGGGCCATGGACATAGCCTTTCAGAAGATATAGGCTATTTTATAATCATTTACCTTGATGACATTACTGTTTTCCCTAAAACTGATTAGGAACACTTGATTTATTTAAGAAAAGTTTTTGAGAAATGTAAAAAATATGGCTTACCTTTGAATCCCAAAAAGACACTCTTTGGTCTCTAAGAAGGAAATATTCTTGGCCACATAATTTCTGAAGAGATAATCAAAGTAGACCCTAAAAGGATTGATGGCATATTGAAAATCAGCCATCCTAGAAACCTCAAAGAATTACTATCTTTCATTGGAAAGATAATTTTTTTAAGAAGATTCATCCCCAGCCTTGTTGAGCTATTAAGAAATATCACAAACATGCTTAAGAAAGAAGTAGGTGTTAAATGGACAATATAGGCTAAACAATCATTTGAACTGGTAAAACAAGCTTTAACTCAAACACCAGTTCTTATTAGTCCTGATTTCACCAAATATTTTTATATCTTTTCTTTTGCATCTGAACATACAATAGCTGTAGTATTACTACAAAATAATGACATGGGGCATGAACAACCAATATCGTTTTTCAGTATGGCTTTAAGAGATGCTCCATTCAAGTATAACATCATGGAGAAAAAATCCTTAGCCTTGGTAAAAGCATTGAAATACTTTAGAGTCTATATTCTGCATTCTCACATCATTGCTTTTGTTCCACACACAGTTGTCATGGATATTCTAATTCAAGACCCTGATGGTAAAAGGGGAAAATGGATTGCTATTATTCTAGAATATGACTTAGAAATCAGGCCTACCAAACTATTCAAAGGGCAAGGATTAGCTAAACTCATGGCTGAGTCTAACTTCCAAGCACTAGATATGAATATGGTTGATGTCTTAGAAGAAACAAAAGAACTCACAACTCTGTTTATTGAAGAAAATTTTCTGAATTAAACTTGGTATGTTGATATCATATATGTGCTACTTTATCTGAATCCCCCTCCTTCTTTGTCTAAAACTAAAGGTAGATTTTTGAAGTAGAAGGCCTTAAATTATTGCATATTAGATGGGGTTTTATATTGGAAGAATGCTGTTGGAATATTGCTTAAATGTTTGCTTGATATTGATGCAGCTAAAATCATGCATGAGCTGCACGAGGGAGAATGTGGAGGACATATGTACTGGAAGACTACAGCAAATAAAATCCTCAGATCTGGTTGCTATTGGCCCACCCTTTTCCCAGACACTCAGAAACTTGTCATGTCTTGCCATAAGTGTCAAATTTTTTATGGCAAGAGAAAAATCCTACCTTTACCCTTACATCCTGTTAGCCCCCTATAAATTTTTGACAAGAAAACAGGGGGCTAAATGTTTCTGAGCCTTCAAAGAATGCATTTCCTCTTGTTGTGGCCAGCAACGACCCCCCCTTTTTATTTTAGTATTATCATTTAATGCTAAATAAATGGGGACCCTTATTCAAAAAATTTAAAAAATATTTTCTTTTTAGAACTTGTTTTTCCTTAATTCAAATAAAACTTACTATCATATAATTAGGAAGATATTCCTTGAAAAATCTAAAAATTAAGTTTTATGATAGTATAGAATAAAATATCTCTTTAAAGAATATCGCATCACAAAATGGTAATAAACACGTCTTTATGAGTGGAACATTTCAAATTATGAGATTGCAATGCAAAATTATGCATTATGAGGACATTCATCGCATCACATGCTTAGAAGGTCATATCTTATGCTGAAAAATATCAAACCGCCGATGCGCGATAACATATATCGCAAATCGCATGTCGCAGAAAATATGTTAACCAATGTTTGTCATATGTTATGTCTTGCGATTTTTCGATCTTGCGATATAGCGATGTCGCGATGTTACAATATTGCGCTTTTACAATTTCACGATATTGCGATTTTGTGATATTACGATTTTGCGATATTGCGAAGCAAATCGCAGATCACATTATCGCAGATCCTTAGGGCTCATTGTACTAAGAAATATTTTCATAAACCGAGACTCGATTATGTGCTTTAATGATAAATTAATGAATTGGTTGTCATTCATTTATGAAAAATGGTTTCATTCTGATCAAAATTAATGTGCTTTAATGATAAATTAATGAATTGGTTGTCATTCATTGGTGAAAAATGGTTACGTAAGGTGGTATATTTTATATGTCTTTAGCATTTAAAACCTTCCTGTCACCTTTATCATGCCATTATTCTCACTTAATGCATAAAATGCAGGAGCGGAGAACTGAGAACTATACAAAGCAGTATTCAGAGTAAAATGGGAAGGAAAGACAAGGCTCCAAGTTCTGAAGATAAAGAGATGACGCCCTTATACACAGACACCGCTTGTAACAAAGGCATTGGTATCACTACTTTGGAGGGCATGTATAATCTAGTTGAAGAAGAGAACCCAAGAGTAACGGAAGTTACGGCTACTGCGGGATCACATGGGTCTTCTGAAGCATCTCTTACAGAGTTAGCTTGTTCATTCTTGCATCGAGTAGCAACGAGAACTAGAATTCTTCCATACACACATATGATTAAATGGGTGCTGGATAACACTGATATTATAGACAGATAGTTTAAGACTCAAGGTCAAGAGCTCATTGGCTCATTCACTCCACAAGACTTGAAGCTTATGTATCATTTTCCGGAGCCACAGGCAACTTACAACAAACAGTTCATAGATAATTTTGCCAAAGAAAATGAAAACTTGGCAGAATGCACCAGCGACTGGTCAAGAAGAGACGAACCACTGAATAAAGATAAGCACGGTATGTATAGTACTGGTTCTCTCAGTTCTCCATATTGCTTTGCTGCTGCTATGCTCTGTCGGCTTTTTGGAAAGCCTGACATTAATAAGTTTTCACTTGAATGGCTACTGTTGTTGAATGCTGCTGTTAATGCTACTATTATGGATTTGGCTAAGATATTGTCTGATAACTTGGCCACGACTATTTTGAATTATCAGTCTAAGAGGACTGTCTCTTAGAGGATTTATCCTTCTTTTTATTTATCTACTTATGTGATGGATTCAATCTGCTGTGTTTCTAAGTTTCCTTTAATGGGTTGGAAATGGACAATTCATAATCCCCTGCCCATTCATGTTTATCACAAAGAATTGTGGGAATCAAATTTCATTCCCTGTTTTTACAAGATTTTCCATGGCATTATGTTACCCCTGTACATAATATTGTATGATAAAGATGCTCCGAGGTTTTCTCCAGAAGCAGAGGTAGACATCCTACCTGTTGCAACATGGTTTGGAGAAGAATCGTTCACATATGTTAGGGTTTTTTGAAGTTTTGCTTCTCCTCATGTTTTACCATTGTATGTTCCTGACAAACTCATTGCCCGAGAAATTGCATATCAAACCTGTGGAGATGGAGGTTTGACGAAAGAATTGAAGGAGAAGAAAAAGGCTATCTTGCCTCAATTTCCTGTGGCCTATGGGGCCTTTTCATTATTTGATGTTGGTCATGCGTTTAAAGAAGTAAACAATATTACGTGTTTACATTTGTTCAAATTTCCAAGAAGACCATTTGAACCATATGATATTGTAAAAAATTTCACTACTGCAGTCAAGATAAGAGTATTTTCTAAAGAAGAAGATTTGTTTGATGACATGTTCCAAGAAAAAGGCACACTTAAAGAAATTTTTCATTCAGCTCAAATACGTTTTCCTTCAGAAGAGTTTCAAGAATTCAAGATATACAGAGAAAGAAGATTGACTACTATCCCTCTGGATAAGTTACGATTGGAACCCACAAGGGAACCAACTCCTAGTGTTAGTCTCAGTAGAAGTTTAGGTACAAACAAAGCTAAGTCAAAGTCTGGAAAAGAAACCTCTGAACACTCTAAGAGTGAAGGGTCAGTAAAAGATACTTCCCAGTCTAAAAAACTCTCACACCAACAGATTTCAACCTCTCCACAGTTAAATATTCCCCCTCTCATTGTACAACAATCATCAGTCATAACTAAATTGGATAAGGAATGGGAAACATTTAATGATTTGATTAATATTGAAGCACAAAATACATAGGCTCCTATGAGCATTGTACAGACAACAATACATATAGTCACAGGAGTAACTACCAATGTCTTAGAGACAGAACATATTCCTATAACCCCATCTTCTGAACTCATGCTTAAGATAGATGCAATTCCTCCTCTTGAAGTGTTCTATAGTCCACAACACAAAGCAGTGGTAAGGAGACAAAGGAAGAAAAGAAAATTAGAAAATGTGCTTTCGAATGATGCAGAACACCTAGATGTTCTATGGAAAGATCCTACTACTGATCCAACTGAGAATATCACTAAATTATCTCAGATTACAGGAGCTTATGTCTCCGCAGCCATTGAAAAAGCATATGAGGTACAACAATTATTGAATGAGAAATAAGATCAGGTACAGGTCTTGCAACAATAGCTGCAGGAAGCCAATGCTAATAGTGAAGCTCAAAAACAACTTGAAAAGTTACAACAAGATTTTCAACAAATGCAGATTGGATATCAGAACAGTTTGGCTGAAAAAGAGAAACAGCTAAAAATTATGCAATAAATTCACAAAGATGATCCCAACCTCACAGAATTTATCACAGAGTCTATTTCTTTAAATAACTAGCTACTGAAACAACAAGCAATATTATGCCAAAGAATATTAGAATGGAACTCTTATTGTGAAGAAAGTGATAAAATCACTAATCATGTCGTAGACTTATGACATGATTATGATTTAACTGAAAAAAGAGTTAATGACTATTTGGCTTGGCAAAAAAAAAGAGGAAGGGAAGAAAGCAGGTGCACTTATAATCAATGAAAACCAAAAAGAAATGCTTTTTGATAATTGGGATGCACAGATTAGAAAGGCGGAGAAAGCAGTAGAAAAGGCAGCAACAACAACCAACAATATTATTGATTGTATAAATGAAAATTTACACAAGGAAAATTTGATCTCTGAAGCTATTCTAGGATAGCTACCAAAAGCACAGCCACTACAGACAGACTAGAAACAGAAAGCCCAAGAAAAGGCATAATTGATTAAAGGATTAACAAAGTTAAATTGGGATTCTTACTGGACATATCTGGTAAAACCACATAGTCATTGTATGACTCTCAAGTGCATCATCAATTCTGCTGAAAAGATAGAGCCAGCTCTTGCTGATTTCATTTTCAGTGGACAGTTAAAGTCTGAAGTCGACCATCCTATTCTTCTCAGATCAATGCTAAATGCTTGCAATTCCAAAGAACAGATTCACAATTAGTTAGTTGTTAAATTTTAATTTTTAGATTTAGTACTAGTTTTTCTTTATTTTTTCCTAAGAAGAGGACGGTCATTTAAACCAAATCCTACATTTTTGTAATAATTTATTTTTAGAATTAGTTAGTAGAATTTAAACCCTTCTCATGCATTTAGATAAGGGTCCTGAAATTTGTCAAAAACTTCTCCTCAGAACATGCACTTCTGCACCCTAAGAGGAGGTTTTGATGAATGAATGGAACAAGATTTATTGATATCTTCATTTAATATCTACTACTGATGTTGCACTTTTGTACTCTTAGTGGATGTTGGATTAAGAAGATATAAGTCATTATTGCTTGAAGCTCATGAGTAGAACCAGTTATAAATGGTACTTTTATCTGTTAACTATTTCTGCCTTTGTGTTAAAATGATATTCATGTTTAGTTATTTATATATTGATGCTTTAATGCTTAAGTTATCATTTGGAACTTTTGTACGGTGATAGCTATTTATTTATGCTTAATGTATGAATAGCATATTATGTGATATTTTTTTCACAATTGTTTCGTCTAACTTTTTATACGAAGTGGTTTATCTTTATTGAATTATTTTCTTACAACATTTGAATGATCTTTATTATCAATTGTTATTTGAAATCATTTTAGATTACATAATAGAAAGATTACATCCCGGGTTAGTTTAGAATTAGATATTTCTGTTTAAATTAGAATACAATTTGCATGTTATTAGATTAGAAATAGAATAAAAGCATTTCACTTAGGAACCTTTTTAGAAAGGAAATATCTATTCTCAGCACACACACACACACATATTGGGAAACTGGTCCCATTATCCCCAGTTGGACCCACTACACCAAACGGAAAAGGAGCTGCTAACCAAGGTCCGAACTGTGTGGGTATCCCCCTTGTTGTAGAATCGATTTTCGGGGCTTCAACATATTTGGCGCTAGAAGGAGGGCACCGAACTATGAATGGCAAGTAAGTCAAAATATAAATACCATTCTGAGAGTAAATCTCCCTCACCATCTCCTCCGATTTCTACATCGCACTCAAAATTTTTAAATTTAGGACCAGAAGTCGAAAGGACAACAAACACTGCTACAAACCCTGAATTTTCAAAACAATCTGCTAGTGAACCTCCTGACGTTGAGACTTTGATTCATAAACTTCAGCGATTTTCAATATCACCTCAAATATCTGATAAATCTCAAAGCAGTGTAACTTCGCAATATAATCCTTCTCATCCTCTTACCAGATTACAGAGTGAAAAGCTTGGCATTCAACCAACTGAGTTACCTCTACCTACAAGGAATAGAGCAAGGAAATCACCTAAAGGGTCTGATAGTGAGACTCTTTCATCATCATCATCCATTTCAACCTCTTCACTGCAAAGTCAACCATCCACCCCTCCACCTCAGACTATTATCCATCAGTCCACTGGAACTTCCACATCTCCTTCTCAAACATTTGGAATCATAATATATTCCTCTTCCCAATCACAGATATCATCTTCTACACTCTCCTCTGTTATTAGTTCAGCGATGGCTCAAATGCCATGGAATAACCTAGGAGCAGTCTTAATGCTTGCACCCTTGAGTCAATTACCAGCCCATCCTGAAAAATGGCTGCCTAAGTTTAACCCTGAAGCAAGCATGCTAGCAGAAGAGCATATAAACAAATTTATGTTGTCTATAAATCTCAATGGAGTTATTAATGAAGATGTTGTTGTCCGATTTTTTCCCTATACTCTTCAAGGAGCAGCTGGAGCATAGTATTTCTCATTACCATCTGTATCTATCACTAGTTGGGATATCTTCCAAGATTAAATTTTCACTAAGTTTGGTGATGACAGGTCTACAGCGACATTGATCAATGACTTGTCTAACCTTAGAACTGAGTCAAAAGAGCCTATTAAGGATTTTAATTCACGTTTCAATAAATTATTAAATAAAATTCCTATTGCTTCCAAGCATAGTGAAGAAGTGTGAAGTGAATGGTACATCTCTGCTTTACCATCAAACATAGCAATCTTCATTGATAGGGCTAACAGGACAACTTTAGCAGACAATATTAAGGAAGCAATAGTATTTGAGAAACGTATCATTGCTTTAGAAAAGAAAAATGTGATAGAATAACAAAAATCCAAGAAGGTTACTTATAAGGAAGACCCCAAGAAAAAACAACCAAAAGATCCATTCAATTTAGAAGGATTGTAGAAATTTTTGAAAACCATGTCCAATGTAATGGTTGACATTAAGAAACAAGTGGCAGAAACATCTTCTAAAAAACCTTTCAAGCCTTATAGAAGAAACCCTTCAACTGATTCAAAACCACCAAATGCTATTACAAATGCTGAATCAGAAGAAGAAGAAGAGGAGACTGCTGCCGAAGAAACTACCGATGAAGAAGAAGTTGTAGAGGTACAAGGTATGTGGGATTTCATCCTCCCAGATGAGGAAGATCAAGAAACATCCCCGGTCAGTACTCGAAGTAGAAATCAACTTGATCCTCCTCAACCTACTCCTAAGCCAAAGAGCACAAGCTCAATGACTAAGGATAAAGTTGCACCCAAGAAAACGACATCTAAAGAAACTCAAACCAGCCCAGTCCAAAAAGATTCATCAACTCCATCAAAAACACTGATTGTTCCAGATGAAATGGCGTACAACATCATAGAAGATATGAAGAAGACTAGGGCTAACATCACTTTTTATGAATTGAGCAAGTTAAAACATCAGCAAAAGATACTTTTGAAAGAATTACATGCTATACCAGAAAAACCTTTGCCTGATCCTATAATCTCTCAAGCTTCCAATGAGATGGGAAGACCTCCAACTAATGCGATTAGCAAAGTTGATCTAGAAAATATCGCTTTAATTGTAGGAAGGTCGAGATCTCATACTCCCCCATTTCTTCTTACTTATGAAGTTTTCAATAAAAATTTGCATAATTGTTTAGTGGATTCTGGAGCTTCATCTAATATTCTACCAAAATCAATATATGCAAAGTTGAATATTCAACCTCAAAAATCTACTGTGCGCATAGTTCAGTTAGATTGATCGCAAGTTGAAGTGATTGGAAAATTAAATCAAGTTACCATAAGGTTGTCATCTAATCCAAAGGTATGTCAAGTTATCGACATTTTAGTTGCAGATATTCCATAATTTTATGGCTGAATTCTTAGCAGAGATTGATCAGAAAAACTTCATGGGTACTTCGCAACTGATTGGTCGCATATGTGGCTTCCTTACAATGGTAAACCAAATCAGATAAAGTTTGAGTGAGAAAAACATCAGAAATACATAGTAAGAGAATTGGAAGGAGAAAATGAACCAGTTTCATACAACAATAATATCATTGGCAACTATTCAGTTGATTCTTTCTTAGGAAATTTCAATGCTCATACTTCACCTTACTTAGAACATTCTGTTTTATCTCAAATAGAAATTTTTTCTCAAACAGATAGTTCTAAATGCATTAATTTTGTAGATACTCATGTAAATAAATATTATTTTGGAAGCTATTTTTTGATGGTTCTAAGTCTAATGAAGGAGCAGGAGCAGGTTGTGTGTTGGTTAGTCCAGAGGGAAACAAAATTATTCTAACTTGTAGACTTGAGTTTGATTTCACCAATAATACTGCAGAATACGAGGCTTTAGTCCAAGGATTATACAAATTAATCGAATTAGACATCAAATATCTACAAGTTTTCAGAGATTCTGAAATTGTAATCAAACAGGTACGCAATACTATACATTGTTTATCAGGTCACTTAAAGCATTATCAATCTTTAGTCCAAGATCTGACTGAACACTTTATAGCATTTAATATTTCATCAATTCCCAGAATCCAGAATGCTAGTGTAGACCTCCTAGCTAATGTAGCCTCTAAGCTCATTCCTTCAGAAGATTATAGCCCTGATTGATTTTCAATTGAATTAATCTTTAAACCCTCAATTCCTGATAAAATTACCAATTGGAGGATTTTAAATGATGATCCTGATATTGTAAGCTTCCTCACATCTGAAGGATATTACACCAATCAGATAATTGATGAAGACCAACATGACAGACAATTGCAACAAGATAGCACTAATAATGCTATGCCAAAGTCAGTAGTCAAGTTAGAAGACCTTTATGATTTGAAAGATCGATCCAAAAAATCTACCAATTCAAAACTGAAAAGTTCAACTTTGAATTACGAATTAGTAAATCTAGGAACTGATGCCAAACCATAGAATATCAATCTAGGCCTCGGACTAGCTCCTGAAGAAAAAATAGCATATGAAAAAAGTGTCTTTGCTTGGAACTACAATGAACTCAAAAATTATGACACTTCTATCATCCAACATACTATCCCAATGATAAAAGATGAAAAACTTGTCGAACAAAAGTTGAGAAAGATCCATCCCAATCTGGAAAATCAAATCAAATCTGAGCTCAATAAGTTATTAAAATCCAAGATTATTTTTCTCGTTCGACATTCTAAATGGGTTTCCAATATGGTTCCTGTTAGAAAGAAGAATGGAGACATTAGAATTTGCATTGACTTTCAAAATCTTAATAAAGCCTGCCAAAAATATAATTTTCCTTTGCCTCCTATGGAGCAAATATTGCAGGCAGTTGCAAGATCAGAATTAATGTCTTTCTTAGGTTTCTCTGGCTACAACCAAGTGTTGGTCCATCCTGATGATCAATTGAAAAATACATTCAGAACTAAATGGGGCACTTATGCATATCAAAAAATGCCTTTTGGTCTGATCAACGCTGGTGCGACATTTCAGAGAGAAATGGACATCGCTTTTAAGGGATTAGTTAACAAATCAATGTTAATCTACTTAGATGATATATGTATATTTAATAAACGATCATATTAAATACTTGGCTGAATATTTTCGCTGCTGCAAGGTATAGAAATTTTACAACACCCAAAAAATCATTATTGAAGGAAAAATTCTTAGTTACGTATCAAAATGCGGAATTCATATTGATGCGATAGAATCGATAAGTTACGAAATACATACCTCATGACAAAGCTGTCTGATATATAAATTAGGATCGAAATTTTGTGAAGACTTATATATTTTCCGTTATCTCCTTTACAAGAAATGATTAAAAAGAATTAAAACTTCAAATGGGGCCAAAATGAATATGAGGCATTCAATCTGATCAAACAAGCAATTGTTAATGCTCCATCTTTAGCAACTCCAAATTTTTCCAATCCTTTTATTCTGTATACATTTGCCTAAGATAAATCATATGCTGTGATACTCACTCAAGCAAATCAAGACAAGGCAGAAGCCCCAATTTCTTTTTTCAGTTCAAATTTACAGGGGGCTGAATTGAATTATTCAGATGAAGAGAAACAAGCTTATGCTGTTTTCAAAGCAATTAAATATTTCAGACCCTTTCTACTTAAAACCCATATAAAAATCATAGTTCTGTTTCCAGCGGTAAGAAATTTTTTAGTTCAGAAAGATGTGGGTGAGAAAAGAGCCAATTGAGTTACTGCTTTACAAGAATATGATGTAGAAATCAAACCAGCAAATATTGTAAGAGGTCAAGGTTTTTGCAAAATACTAGCTGGAGCATCGTTTATTTCTGAAAAACCATCTGAAGAGATACAAATGTATGAGGTAAGCCTAAACGATGTTGAATCATTATATGCTGATATAATTTTTTATCTAAAAAATGGTTATGCTCCTCCAAATCTCGATTACACCAAGAAAAGAGCTCTAATGTTGAAGGCAAAACAATATCAGCTTGTAAAAGATGTTCTTTTTAGAATGAATTATGATTCTATTCTCCTTAGATGTCTTGAGAAACCTAAAGCTAGAAAAGTCTTGCAGGAACTTCACGATGGGCCAGCAGGTGGACATTATGTTGGAGATGCTACTGCACATAAAATCCTCCGTGCAGGCTATTACTGGCCCACACTATTCAAAGATTCACATAGCTATGTAAGGAAATGTCAAGTTTGTCAAACTGCAGCTGGAAGAAAAAAGAAACCATCATTGCCATTACAACCAGTCAACATTGAACAACCTTTTGATCAATGGGGATTGGACATAATAGGTGAGATCGTTCCTCACTCTTCTAAGCAACATAGGTATATCATTACAGCAACTGATTATTTTACGAAATGGGTAGAAGTAGTCCCTCTCAATATTGCTAATGCCGAGCATATCATTGAGTTCATAGATCAGTTCATAATCACCAGGTTTGGTTTACCTTCTGCTTTAATGTTTGATAATGCATCATATTTTTATGGTAATGCTATGACTGAATTTGCACTCAAGAGAGGTTTCAAACTTAAATACTCTGCCAATTATTATCTACAGGGAAATGGGTTAGCTGAATCCACAAATACAAACTTAATCAGAATTATTAAGTGAACCATTGATCAAAATCATAAAAATTGGCATAATTCTTTAATATATTCTTTATGGGCAGATCGGATAACACAAAAATCTTCCATTGGCACTTCTCCCTTTAATTTAGTTTATGGGAAAGAAGTGGTTCTTCCAACTCATCTAGCAATCCCTTCTTTGGCCTTAGTTCAATATATTGATGAAGCACCAACTTCTTCCTTACAACTAAGACAACTAGAAATAATTAAGCTAGAAGAACAAAGAGAACATGCCAAAATAACTCATGCTTGTCATCAAGCATTAGTTAAAGCTTATTTTGATTCAAACATGGTATCCATAAAGGAATTTCAAGTTGGAGATCTAGTTTTAAAATGGGACAAGGCTCAGGAGGAAAAAGGGAAACATACAAAATTTCAACGAATGTGGCTTGGTCCTTTCCAAATCGCAGAGATCATAGGTCCATCTACTTTTATGTTACAGGATTTAACAGGGAAAAGAGAGTATTTACCTATTAATGGATAGATCTTCAAAAAATATTTTCCATATGAGATTATTCTTCTATTTTGTACATTATTTTTTATTATTTTTCATAATAAAACCAGTTGTTAATGGTTACATTTGAAATTCACGAAAAAGAGACAAATTCTCTTTTAGATTTTGTTTTTTCACTTATATAAATAGAATTCTTTTAGAAAATTGATCATTATTATTAAAAGATATGGTTAAAAGCTTCAAACCTAGAAATGATACTAGTTTTAACTTTGAAAATTTTGATTAAAAAACAACCTTTAGTGAGAAATTGTTTTATATCAGTTTGATGAAAGGTATCAATAACAAAATGAAGATTATTTGTAGAAAATTCCTTTCCATAAAACTCTATTATTGTCGTCCAGAGCTATCTTAAGGAAACAATGACTTCCTCCCCACCTAGAAAATTACAATGGTTCAGGGAATGATCCAATGATATACTTTAACTTAAAGAATAAGAGGTCTCATCACCGACCGACTTATCATGATCATAGATATTATAGCTTGCTGACTTTTCCAATACTAAATACCACAACAGGGCAATGACTCAAGATTATTGCAATTGAAAGGCAAGGGGTCTCATCAGGAGCCAACTTGTTCAGCAAAGTTATAAATCAAGTGAATGGCACTATCATAAATTGGCTACCAAACCAAGACATTTTTATTTATGGATAAAAAGAAAAATGAAAGCAATAAGTGTGAATGTGGATTTCTCTTTGAAAATTGTATATTTCTCTAAGTAGGATACATGATCATTGCCTGGGTAACAGGTAACCCTGTGGAAGCTATAAACGCTTGCTGGCAGCAGTGGCTCTACCTACGAAAAATGAGTATATTTAAAACTGATTTATAGATAAGCCTTTGTTTTTATCCTTATAAACTAAGTAATGACTGATGTAGATACAAGGACTAGCTTGAGGAAGTAAATAGTCAAAGTTGAATATAGAAGAAGCGAAATATCATTGATAGATAGAAACATAATGTACTTTGTATTTCTATAATAAAGTTTGATTTTCTGGAAAATTCTCTACTTTGAAAGTTTAGAAAATTCAAAAGAAAAGTAGAGATAACTAGTTCTTTCGAGTGAATCGCCAATTGTTGTGGCCAGAAACAATCCCCCTTTTTTATTTTAGTATTATCATTTAATGCTAAATAAATGGGGACCCTTATTCAAAAAATTTTAAAAATATTTTCTTTTTAGAACTTGTTTTTCCTTTATTCAAATAAAACTTACTATCATATACTTAGGAAGATATTCCTTGAAAAATCTAAAACTTAAGTTTTATGATAGTATAGAATAAAATCTCTCTTTAAAGAATATCACATCGCAAAATGGTAATAAACGCCTCTTTATGAGTGGAACATTTAAAATTGCGAGATTGCGATGCAAAACTATGCATTATGAGGACATTCATCGCATCGCATGCTTAGAAGGTCATACCTTATGCTGAAAAATCTCAAACCGCCAATGCGTGATAACATATATCGCAAATCGCATATCGCAGAAAATATGTTAACCGATGTTTGTCATATGTTATGTCTTGCGATTTTGCGATCTTGCGATATAACGATGTTGCGATGTTACAATATTGCGCTTTTACAATTTCAAGATATTGCGATTTTGCGATATTGAGATTTTGTGATATTGCAAAGAAAATTGCAGATCGCATTATCGCAGATCCTTAGGGCTCATTTTACTAAGAAATATTTTCATAAACCAAGACCCGATTATGCGCTTTAATGATAAATTAATGAATTGGTTTTCATTCATTTATGAAAAATGGTTTCATTCTGATCAAAGGGTTATTTCATGTAAGGTGGTATATTTGATACGTCTTTAGCATTTAAAACCTTCTCGTCACCTTTCTCATGTCATTATTCTCATTTAATGCATAAACTGCAGGAGCGAAGAACTGAGAACTATACAAAGCAGTATTCAGAGTAAAATGGGAAGGAAAGACAAGGCTCCAAGTTCTAAAGATAAAGAGATGGCGCCCTTATACACAGACACCGCTTGTAACAAAGACGCTAGTATCACTACTTGGGAGGGCATGTATAATATACTTGAAGAAGAGAACCCTATAGTAATGTAAGTTATGGCTACTGCAAGATCACATGCGTCTTTTGAAGCATCTCTTACAGAGTTAGCTTCTTCATTCTTGCATCGAGTAGCAGCGAGACCTATAATTCTTCCATACACAAATATGATTAAATGGGTGCTGGATAGCACTGATATTACAAACAGACAGTTTAAGACTCAAGGTCAAGAGCTCATTGGCTCATTCACTCCACAAGACTTGAAGCTTATGTATCATTTGCCAGAGCCACAAGCAACTTACAACAAACAGTTCATAGAGAAGTTTGCCAAAGAAAATGAAAACTTGGCAGAATGCACCAGCGACTGGTCAAGAAGAGACGAACCACTGAAGAAAGATAAGCACGGTATGTATAGTACTGGTTCTCTCACTTCTCCATATTTCTTTGCCGTTGCTATGCTCTGTCGGTTTTTTGGAAAGCCTGACATTAATAAGTTTTCGCCTGAATGGCTACCGTTGTTGAATGTTGTTGTTAATGCTACTATTATGGATTTGGCTAAGATATTGTCTGATAACTTGGCCATGACTATTTTGAATTATCGGTATAAGAGGACTGTCTCTCAGAGGATTTATCTTCCTTTTTATTTATCTGCTTATGTGATGGATTCAATCTACTATGTTTCTAAGTTTCCTTTAATGGGTTGGAAATGGACAATTCATGATCCCCTGCCCATTCATGTTTATCACAAAGAATTGTGGGAATCAAATTTCATTCCCTGTTTTTACAAGATTTTCCATGGCATTATGTTACCTCTGTACAAAATATTGTATGATAAAGATGCTTCGAGGTTTTCTCTAGAAGCAGAGGTAGACATCCTACCTATTGCAAGATGGTTTGGAGAAGAATTGTTCACATATGTTAGGGTTTTTGGAAGTTTTGCTTCTCCTCATGTTTTACCATTGTATGTTCCTGACAAACTCATTGCCCGAGAAATTGCATATCAAACCTGCGGAGATGGAGGTTTGACGAAAGAATTGAAGGATAATAAAAAGGCTATATGGCCTCAATTTCCTATTGCCTATGGGGCCTTTTCATTATTTGATGTTTGTCATGTGTTTAAAGAAGTAAACAATATTACATGTTTACATTTGTTCAAATTTCCAATAAGACCATTTGACCCATATGATATTGTAAAAAATTTCACTACTGCAGTAAAGATAAGAGTGTTTTCTAAAGAAGAAGATTTGTTTGATGACATGTTCCAAGAAAAAGGCACACTTAAAGAAATTTTGCATTCGGCTCAAATACGTTTTCCTTCAGCAGAGTTTCAAGAATTCAAGATATACAGAGGAAAGAAGATTGAATACTATCCCTCTGGATAAGTTACGATTGGAACCTGCAAGGGAACCAACTCCTAGTGTCAGTCTCAGTAGAAGTACAGGTACAAAAAAGTCTAAGTCAATGTCCGGAAAAGAAACCTCTGAACACTCTAAGAGTGAAGGGTCAGTAAAAGATACTACCCAGTCTAAATAACTCTCACACCAACAGATTTCAACCTCTCCATAGTTAAATATTTCCCCTCTAATTGTACAGCAATCATCAGTCAGAACTAAATTGGATAAGGAATGGGAAACATTTAATGATTTGATTAATATTGAAGCACAAAATACACAGACTCCTGTGAGCAATGTACAAACAGCAATAAATATAGTCACATGAGTAACTACCAATGTCTCAGAGATAGAACATATTCCTATAACCCCATCTTTTGAACTCATGCTTAAGATAGAGGAAATTCCTCCTCTTGATGTGTTCTATAGTCCACAACACAAAGAAGTGGTAAGGAGACAAAGGAAGAAAAGAAAATTAGAAAATGTGCTTTCGCATCATGCAGAACACCTAGATGTTCTATGGAAAGATCCTACTAATTATCCAACTGAGAATCTCACTAAATTATCTCAGATTACAGGAGCTTATGCCTCCGCAGCCATTGACAAAGCATCTGAGGTACAAAAATTATTGAATGAGAAAGAAGATCAGGTACAGGTCTTGCAACAATAGCTGCAGGAAGCCAATGCTAACAGTGAAGCTAAAAAACAACTTGAAAAGTTACAACAATATTTTCAACAAATGCAAATTGGATATCAGAATAGTTTGGCCGAAAAAGAGAAACAACTACAAATTATGCAAGAAATGCACAAAGATGATCCCAGCCTCACAGAATTTATCACAAAGTCTATTTATTTAAATAACCAGCTACTGCAACAACAAGAAATATTATACCAAAGAATATCAGAATGGAACTCTTATTGTGAAGAAAGTGATAAAATCACTAATCATGTCGTAGACTTATGACATGATTATGATTTAACTAAAAAAAGAGTTAATGACTATTTGGCTTGGAAAAAAAATAGAGGAAGGGAAGAAAGCAGGTGCACTTATAATCAATGAAAACCACAAAGAAATTATTTTTAATAATTGGGATGCATATACCAGAAAGGTGGAGCAAGCAGCAGAAGAGGCAGCAACAACAGCCAACAATATTATTGATTGTATTAATGAAAATTTACACAAGGAAAATTTGATCTTTGAAACTATTCCAGGATACCTACCAAAAGCACAACCACTACAGACAGATTGGAAATAGAAAGTCCAAGAAAAGGAAGAATTGATTAAAGGATTAACAAAGTTAAATTGGGATTCTTACTGGACATATCTGGTAAAACCACATAGTCAGTGTATGAATCTCAAGTGCATCATCAATTCTGCCGAAAAGATAGAGCCAGCTCTTGCTGATTCCATTTTCAGTGGTCAGTTAAAGTCTGAAGTCGGCCAGCCTATTCTTCTCAGATCAATGCTGAATGCTTGCAATTCCAAAGAATAGATTCACAATTAGTTAGTTGTTAAATTTTAATTTTTAGATTTAGTACTAGTTTTGCTTTATTTTTGCCTAAGAAGAGGACGGTCATTTAAACTGAATCCTACATTTTTGTAATAATTTATTTTTAGAATTAGTTAGTAGTATTTAAACCCTTCTCATGCATTTAGAGAAGGGTCCTGAAATTTGTCAAAAACTTATCCTCAGAACATGCACTTCTGCACCCTTAGAGGAGGTTTTGATGAATGAATGGAACGAGATTTATTGATATCTGCATTTAATATCTACTACTGATGTTGCACTTTTGTACTCTTAGTGGATGTTGGATTAAGAAGATATAAGTCATTGTTGCTCGAAGCTCATGAGTAGAACTAGTTATAAATGGTACTTTTATCTCTTAACTATTTCTGCCTTCGTGTTAAAGTGATATTCATGTTTAGTTATTTATATATTGATGCTTGAATGCTTAAGTTATCATTTGGCACTTTTTTACGGTGATAGCTATTTATTTATGCTTAATGTATGAATAGCTTATTATATGATATGTTTTTCACAACTGTTTCATCTAACTTTTTATACGAAATGGTTTATCTTTATTGAATTATTTTCTTACAATAGTTGAATGATCTTTATTATCAATTGTTATTTGAAATCATTTTAGATCACATAATAGAAAGATTACATCCCGGGTTAGTTTAGAATTAGATATTTCTGTTTAAATTAGAATACAATTTGCATGTTATTAGGTTAGAAATAGAATAAAAGCATTTCACTTAGGAACCTTTTTAGAAAGGAAATATCTATTCTCAACACACACACACATGTTGGGAAACTGGTCCCATTATCCCCAGTCGGACCCACTACACCAAACAGAAAAGGAGCTGCTAACCAAGGTCTAGACCGGGTGGGTATCCCCCTTGTTGTAGACCCGATTTTCGGGGCTTCAAAACCTCTGAAGACACATCATCCTTGAAGTCTCCTGTGCCTTTGCCTTCGATAAATCCTCATTGTTGTTCCTAGTTTAAAGGCCTCACTGATTGTAAAAAAAAAAAAAAACTGTGCTAAAAAAGGCCTGCATTTGCCCTTGTATCCCTACAGAGTGTCCCATTTTAACCCTTTTTCCCTTTGTCAAAATTATCCTTTTACCCCCCCAAAATCCCTTCCTAAATCTTCTAAGCCACCTTTCTTCCCTTCTAAGCCTCACAAACACCCTTTTCTTGGCCTAGAAACTCCTTTTTCCTCCTATTGTTTACCTCTTTCGGCCTTAAAATGCATTAAAAATGGGCCAAAAAAGCCATATTCTTCACATTTTGGGTTTAGCACCTTTCAGGCCTAGCCCCGCGAACCGTTTCCTCACGTGACCCGAGCACTAGAACAAAGCGCTAGCTCGAAAAGCGCTTATTGCATTTTGATATCGGGAGCGCTATCAACCATCGATCTGTACAGATCAGACGGTCTTTGCGAACTCCATAGCATCCGTGGCCCCTCCGTTCACCCCTCCAATCACATGCCCACCATTGATCTGATCCGCAGATCAACGATCCATTTTTCACCCACCCCGGTGGTCTCCGTGCCAAAGCACTGTTCAAAACCGCTGGTTTCCATCGCACTACTTTTGGAGGGCGAGCTATATTTTTCATTTCAGAGCGATGCCATTCACCGCATGACACGTGGATCCACGCACTATTGAAAAACCGCCCCCATCACACATTAACGTTCGACCATGGACCCGGTGCGATATGCGTGTACACCGTCCAATCTAAAGCTGTCCATCCAACGGTGCTCATGCCACGAAGAAGCTCGGGAGTTAATCCAAGGCAAAGGGACCCTTGGCCCACCATCCGTCACCCTTCGACGTGTTCTCAACCATTGATCTCCTCCTCAGAATCAGATGGTCTGGATGAAATGCATGCCCCGCCATTGAACGGATACTGCCATGTCACCATTCCACGTGTGTTCATATATTTTTGTCGCATTTTCGTCTGGCACCTTTGTATTTCGTTCAAAGGTCAAAATGTCGAATGCATGCATTCAAATTTTGCTGCACTCCGCCAACTTTCACCAGTCCATTTCTCCACTGTTCGCTGCATTTTCCACCATCATCATGCATTGTTCCACCATTTCACCAGAATGTTCTTCCATTCTCATTGTTCCCATTGCAGCCACTCTCCCCATGCATGGTTTTCTTGACGGGTTTGTGTGTTTTGTAGGGTACCAGTGTTAAACGACTGCCATGATTCACAGTCACTGTTACAGTGGCAAAAAACGCAGGGAAGACCATGTCCAGAGATCAAAATTATGAAGGAAGGCCTGGGAAGGTGTTATGACATGATGCTCATTAAAGGAACAAAGTTAAACACTATAAAACCTGTCCAGAGCCATTAAAGCGCAGATAGAGGCAATCGTAGAGCGACAAAGAGTGTCAGTGAGAAAGCAGAGAGTTTAAGGCTTGTAATTGAAGATCGTGAGCCTTAACCCAATAATTTAAAGGAAAAGTACCAAATAAAAGACCTCATGAATCGCACGGGAGGTCCAGTGCGCAGAAAATGATATCATCAAGGTTTCACATCAGTAGAATGTCTCCCCCTGAGAAAGGACACAATACTCATTACTGTTTCAGTCTACATTGTGTCAATAAGAAGTTTTCCAGCCCTGACAATAGTCCTATGCTATCAGAAGCATTTTTTACACGATATGGCAGACCCAAAGTCACTGATCTGTTTTTGTTCAGTTCACCAGAGTATTGCAGAGGTATTACAGCAATTACACCAAAGTCATACCTGGAGTAAATTACAGCCTGACAAAGACCACTCTTTCATCCAAAGAGTACCAAAGATAAATGCCCAGAATTTAAAATAGAATGGGGCCTCGGCCTTCTGCTTCTTCTGAGTTTTAATGCTACATTTAGTTTTCCATCTACCTCCTCAGCCTCATTTCAACTATAAAATTCATGAAGAAACTCATTGTAAAGGTTGTTCACCGGATATCTGTGAACTGCAAATTGTTTCTCTTGAGACATGTTCTCTGTGTAAAGTTGTAAGATAGGCTGAGGATGATTTTTTCAGACTGAATACCAAGTTATTGGTAATGTTGTACTTGACTGGTGTTGCTCTTTAATATGACAAGAAAATTTATTTGGATCCGGATTTAAAGCAGCGGTGATGTTTTTCCATCTCTGTCTATGTTTTCCTTTTAGTTTATTTCATTTCATTTCTTCTGGCACGCATCAGAAATCTGGCATAGGATTTACCCTTGTTAGGTACCCTATGTTTCTGCTCTCCCCGCCTTTAATGTTTTTTGCTGTATGTGTTATCTTAGGATCGATTTCAATCTAATTTAACCAGTGTAGTGGTGAGATATACCGCTAGCTGATGTATGAATTAGTGAATCTGTTATTAAATGTTCTTGTTAGGCTTTAATTGAATGAATGGGGATACTGGGAGTCTAGAACTCTGTCCTTGTCTCACTAGCATCCTTTTCAATTAATTGAACCTTTCTAAGTTCCCTTGAGCTGGAGGTCAAAGCATTGAGAGTTCAAAGTATCTCTCTGATCTCAGGTTTTCACCCTTGTGACCAAATCCTTAATGTTTTCTTGTCTAAAGAGTTAGCCTTCAGGTTTTGGATCACAGGTTGTCCAATGGCATGCCCTGTCCCTGGATCTGATTTTTGAAGGTCACCTTGGAGTTTTCCTTGCTTTCACCTTCTTTCTTGCTTTTCCCACCACACAATCATCTTTAAGATCCAATGCTTTAGATGAATAGCCCAACTGAAAGCCTGCATATCAAATAGCAAGTAAGCCCTTTCCCGACTCCATTTCCCAATGGTATTTATTGTTCTCATAACCATCCTTCCTTTGCCTAAAATCCTCTTTTCTCATCCTTTTCTTATGTTGAACCCTTCTTTCCTGATTCCCAACAACCAAACCAAAATCAAACAAACAAACCCGTGCCTATAACTAGCCTAATATCTTAAACTTTGAGCTTCAAAGACATAAAACCTTTGCTTATATAGAGAGATCCCTCTCTGGACCCAGGAGGGCTAGATCCTAGGGTCTGAAAGTGGTTCTGATGTTGTCTCATCTTTTGGTACTACCAACCTACCAAAACATGGGAACCCCAACATAATGGCGACTCCACTGGGGAAATCTGAGAGCCTATAACTGATAACATTTGTCTACCTCCCATTGTCATCACCAACATAACGGTGACTCCACTGGGGACTTACTAAGTGTTTTGCATCTTACTACATCAAAAGAGCCTCAGAAACCTACAATCTCTGGTTAGGTTGGTAGTTAAACACTCCTATTCACGGATCAACTTCTATACCACTTTTTGTGTTTTCTCCCACACTCTTAGATAGAGTCTGGAAAGGGCCAGATAGGCTCCAGATCTCGAGGTGACATATCTAGTAAATTCCCTCCCAGTCCATCTCTGGATAGAGTTTGCTATGTTTTAAGGATTTCCCTGAAAAGGACATTACAGAAACACTATGGTGGACAGTATACCCTCTTGAAACATCCTAAACCTTCCGCCTGGAGACTCCATGGTTCCTAAACGTTTAAAATACTCCACTGGTGATCAATAGGCCTGCTGATTATCTTGGTTCACATAAGACTCCGCTGGGAGACTAGAGCCCATTACAACATCAAACCACGATAGAAGTAACAAGTAGGGTTAAGCTGCTTTGATGGAGAATAGCATTCTGGCTTCAAGAACCATTCACACAAGAGCTTATCCCAACCCAAACCCACCTGGAAGAGTTGATAACCCTGAGAGCATCCTCAAGAAATCTCCTACACCCAAAAGACCAACTATTTCCAGACACATCCATAGAGCTAACTCTGCACCTGAAGACTTTACAGCTCTATCAGACCCACTTTTTGACCTAGACTCTCAAAACAGTGTACCTAGAACTAGGTCATTCAGTGTCCTAGACCAGCCAGACCTTGAGCTTCCTGGTTCACCACCTCAAAGTGGTAAACACATTAGGGACAGAGAGACCCCTCCATCTACACCTCCTGATATTCACTTCATTCAAAACTTGGGGCTCTGCCACCCTAAATCTGCTCAACAGACTTCTGCTGGTCCTAGTATTCCGGTCATCCACATACCAGCTGCTCAAGCTAGCCCTTTACCTCACCAGAACATCATCATGGCAGCCTAGTATGCACCTCTGGTTTTACCCCAACCTCTAGTGCCCCTACCCAACGATTATCAATCAAAGATCCCACACTTAACTGCAAAGGAGTCCACCACAACTCAGCACCATGTAGATAGGATGGAGGATTCTTTTGACTACATGGAGATAGATGATGATATAGTCAAAATGAGAATCTTCGCCCAGAGCTTAGGAGGTGATGTGAAGAAATGGTTTAAAGGCCTACCTCCTAATAGTATCCAAGACCTTCCTGCTTTATATTAGATTTTCATAAACAAATGGGAAGTTAAGGCCAACCCTCTCCAAATCTTAGCAGAATATAAGAACCTGAAAAGAAACATAGGAGAGAGTGTCCATGACTACTCTACAAGGTTCAACAACGTTTATAATGCTCTTCCTCCACATATGAAACCTCCCCAAGGTATGTGTTACAACATTTTTTGGTCATCTAACCTACTGTCATTAGATGGACCCAAGTACACCATGTAAGACCAATTTTACCCTAAGTAAAATTACTTTCACTATGTAAAATAACTTAATAAAACACATTTATTAGGTTGTTTATGGTCTAAACAGGAAACCCCAAAGGAAATATTAAACAAACCTATATTTGTTTGATTTTCTTGGTTATGTTTAACCCAAAACAAAGAAATTAATTAGATAAATCTTTATTTATCTTATTATTTTCTAGGAATAATTATTTAAATCCTATTTAAATAATATTCCTTGTTAAATATGACTAAATCACCCATAAATAATTAAATAAATCATTATTTATTTGATTATCTTTCAACAACTTCCTTAAAATGATAAATAAATCATTTATTTATTTATTATTCACAAATAAAGGGATTTGACCCAAGTCAAATACTTTTTCCCTCCAACAAATATAATAAAATATTCCATAAAAGGTGGATGTAGATTTGGTTAATGTTATTTTAATCATGCACCAAGATCTAGAATGACCCAATATTTTGTTATAAATAGGAGGGTTTTTCCTACCATTCTTCACCTTTTGTTGCCTATTAGATCACTCTGAATCTAAACTCTTGGTCTGACTTTGAGCCATTATCATTGTCATATTTTCCATTATTTTCTGTGTGAGCTCCCTTTGAGTTCTATCTTTGTCTGGGTTTTCTACACCAACAGGAGAGAGAAATGCTAGATCTGAAGTGCTGAGGACTTCCAAGAACCCTTCCCATTGAGGAGAATTGGAAACATCTTCTTGTTTTCCTCCCAGGTGCCCTTAATACAAAAAATTCTTTCAAAAATTTTTCTTGTCTTATCTATTGGATATATGGAGCAAAACCTTCTTTTTACTGCTTAATGTATTTCTATGCATAGATCTGGTTTTTGCAACTCTTGTCTTGATCAACTAACTGCATATCTGGAGATATTGGCAGCCATATTTGATGTTAGGGCTATTAGCTATGCGTAGCTAAAGTGGTCTTTTTTCGTACACTTCGACAAAGGATTCATACTAACAATATGGATTTAGTGAAATATCCAGAAGGCTTTGATGCCGACATGGCCTACCAGCTTAGGAAGAGGGATTACGACACACTGGAAGATATGCAAAGGGGGGCAGTGAGTGTAGAGGCTAACCTGATTGAGAAGAAAGCAAGATTAAGAGCTAAGAAAAGGGTAACATATAGAGAGGACACTGTAGCTTCCACATCTGACCCTAATTATGACCGTTTGTCTAAAAAAATGGAAAAGCTACAGAAAATGATGGAAAAAATGGTTGTCACAATTTGTAACCAAAACAGAAATCAAAACCATAACCAAAACCAAAACTTTAGAAGAAACAACACCACTCCCAACAGACAAAGGGAATCAGATCAACAAGTTATTCCCCCATTTCAAGAGAACTTTCTTGATGAAGATGAGGGAATCATATAAGAATCTAAGAGAAACACAATAAATATGTTTGAAGCAGAAAAATTGATCCACAATTGTTCCACAGAGGAAGATCAACCCTCATCCTCATACTGGGATGAGGAAATATCAGAATCTGAGGATTACAGACTTGGATTTGAAAATGTCATCATGCAGGTCAGAGAACAGTATGAACTTAGAAGAAAAAGGGGCTTAGACAATTCCAAGCCAAAGGCTTCTGAGATTACCATCAAGAAAAGGCCTAAGAAAACTTCTAAAGTAATTGTTGAAAGTAACAAATCAACAGCGGAGAGTTCTGGGAAAAACCAAGAAAAAGACAACCAAAACACTGATAAACGAAATCAACCAACTAGCAGCACTAGCACTGCAGTTAGTGCTCCTGATAAAACAATCCCTAATCCTGTACATAATGAGAATCATCACACTGATTCAGCCACTAAGGTGGTGTCTAACAAAATAGAGTTGAACGTTCCAAAGAGTCAGTCCACTTTCAATTTGGAGAGTGAGATTGCAAAAAATAAAATATTTGTCCCACTCTCTGAGCTGGCCACTCAGGATGTATATAAAGGCCAAATTTTGAAAGCTCTGAATCTAGGGGAAAATGGTGACACTATAAATTTGAGTGATGATCAACCAACCCTTCTGTTTGGTCCCAAGATAGAAGGGAAGTTTCAGGAAGGGGTAGTACCACCTTTTTATATAAGTCTCAATATCCATGACAAGATCCTTCACAATGCAATGCATGAATCTGGGGCATCACACAACTTTGGGGCATCACAAAACTTAATGCCTAAGGTAGTTATGGAAAAATTAGGCCTAGAGATAACTCACCCTTATAAAGATTTATATTCATTTGACTCTAGCAGGGTAAAGTGTCTTGGCCTGATCAAGGACTTATGTGTGAGCCTTACCCAGATCCCTGCAAAATGTATGGTTATGGATGTTGTGGTGGCAGATGTGCCACCTAAGTATGGCATTCTACTATCAAGGTCATGGGGAGCCAAGCTGCAGGGCACAATGCAGATGGATGGGGAGTATGCCACAATCCCTGTCTTTAGCCAGCTGAGGAGACTGTATAGAGAGGCACAAATGAAATTCCTGGTCAGCAGCCCTGAAAAGCCTGAAAACTCTCCTCTGTATTATATGCACACAGATATGGACTCCTTTATCTTTTGCAACGATGAATCCCTGGAAGAGCCAGAATCAGAAAACATGGATACAAACGAAGGAGTTGAGACCACATATTTTAACATAATGGCCACTTTGGACTTAGAAGAAAATGGAGAAGAAAACTTTGGACAGTGCACTGAAAACGAAACTAAAAAAGGACAAGAAACATAATGCAATCAATCAACTAATCAATTCCATACGCATCAGGAAGAACAAAACCATCAACAGACCAGTGAAACCCACATCAGGGAAGAGAAGGATGATAAACGTGAACACTACCCCTTGTGGGAAATGAATTTTGATGGATCCTGTACTAGGAGGACTGCAGGAGCAGGAGTGTGGATACATAACACAGAGAGTGACTATGTAGAGAGCCATGCCTTTAATCTGAACTTCAAATGAAAAAATAATATTGCAGAGTATGAGGCTCATATCCTAGGCTTGAATCTGTTGAAAAAATTAGGAGCTCGTAGGATAACTGTGCATGGAGACTTTGAGTTGGTCATAAAACAAGTGAACAGTGAGTATACAACTAAACACCCTAGGTTGAGAGCGTATAGGAACAATGCCATGGATTTGTTGAAGACTTTCGTGGAATATGAATTAGTGTTTGTCCCTAGGAGTCGGAATGTAATTGCAAACAGATTATCTTGTATAGCTAGTTCATATCATAAGCCTCCCAATGACCAAAAAATCATCATTCAAACAAAATTCAGGCCTGCAGTGCCGGATAATGAAAAATATTGGCAGGTCTTTGAGGGGGATAAGCAGATCAAAGACTTCTTAATAGGCAGGAACGAGTTTGAATTTTCCGATTCAGACTCTAAGTCCAATGATAGCTACCTAAGTGAAGAACCCTCAGACGAAGAAGAGACACCCTGTAACATAGAAATAAACACTTTAAACCAACAAATTGGAAATACGACCAAAGAATATGAGAATGCAGATAAAGAGGAAGTAGAGGTGCCGTAGGCCAAAGATAAGAACATACCCCAAGGTCTGGCACCTTTAGAAGACCTTTTTGACTTTGATGATGTAGCGAAAAAGCCCACTATAGATCACTCGGACTCTGATGTTGAGGAATGCAACATAGGCACTGAAGATAAGCCTAAGATGATCAAATTGGCTAAGTCACTGCCTGCAAACATGAAGAAGAAATATATTGACTTATTCAAAGAATTCATTGATGTGTTTGCTTGGAGCTATGAAGACTTAAAGGCCTATGACACAAGCATCATACATCACAAAATACCTTTGAAAGAGAACCAAAAACCATTCAGATAGAAACCTCGTAGAATAAACCCAAAATAATTTCCTGTAGTGGAAAAGGAAATAAAGAAGATGTATGACGCAGGCATAATAGTTCCTTTGAGGTTTTCTGATTGGGTCTCAAACCTTGTAGCTGTAAGAAAGAAAACAAGTGAGATTAGATTGTGCATAGATTTCAGGAACCTTAATAGAGCCTCACTCAAAGACAATTACCCTTTGCCAAAAATGGAACACATTCTTCCGAGGGTAGTGGGCTCAAAAAGGATCTCCCTATTAGATGGTTTTTCAGGTTACAACCAAGTTTTAGTAGTCCTAGAAGACCAACTCAAGACAACTTTTACCACTCCATGGGGCACTTTTATGTATGTAAAAATTCCCTTTGGACTGATGAACGCTGTTGCCACCTTCCAACGAGCAATGGACATAGATTTTTCGGATGAAATAGGAAACTTCATTGTCATCTACCTGGATGACATAACAGTCTATTCAAAGACTAATGAAGAACACCTAAAACATCTGAGGCAAGTGTTTGAGAAATGTAGAAGGTTTGGTCTATCATTGAATCCTAAAAAGACTGTGTTTGGGCTACAAGAAGGAAAACTTCTCGGCCATATTATATTTGAGAAAGGGATTAAGATAGACCCATAGAGAATTGAGGGAATACTACAAATCACACACCCGAGAAACATCAAAGAGTTACAGTCCTTTATTGGGAAAATCAACTTCCTAAGGGGGTTTATTCCCAACTTAGCTGAACACCTTAGGAATATGACCAACATGCTGAAGAAAGGTGTAGGAATTAAGTGGATTGTTGAGGCTAAAAAATCTTTTGAATCAGTTGAATTGGCACTCACCTGGGCTCCTGTCCTAATCAGCCCATATTTCTCAAAGGATTTCCTGATGTTTTCATTTGCCTCCGAGCATACAGTGGTTGGAGTTTTACTGCAGAAAAATCCAAAGGGAATGGAACAACCCATTTCTTTCTTCAGCAAAGCTCTGAGGGATGCACCCTTGAAATATAACATAATGGAAAAACAGGCCTATACCTTGGTGAAGGCCTTGAAAAACTTCAGGGTGTACATACTGCATTCCCACACCATGGCCTACGTGCCAAACATAGTGGTTAAAGACATCTTGTCCCAAGAACTAGATGGGAAGAGGGGCAAATGGATTGTTGTGATCTTAGAATATGACCTTGAGATAAAACCCACAAAACTGATCAAAGGTCAGGGCTTAGCTCAACTAATGGCTGAATCAAATTTACAAGCCCTTGACATAAACATGGTAGATGCCTTGGATGAGCATGAAGGATTTCCTGATCCCACTGTTGGAAAGAAGTTTCAAATCTCTCCTTGGTATTCTAACATTTTGTATGTGCTCACAAACCTCAATGCTCCTCCTAAACTATCAAAGACCAAGGCCAGATTCCTAAAGCTAAAAGCCAGAAACTATTGCATTCTGAATGAATGTTTATACTGGAAAAATACAAATGGCCTATTGCTTAAATGTTTGTCTGAAACTGAAGCTGAGGGGATTAAACAAGAGTTCCATGCAGGAGAGTGTGGGGGCCATCTGAACTGGAAAGCCACTACTAACAAAATACTCAGATCTGGCTATTATTGGCCTACACTTTTCAATGACATCCATAAGATGATAATTGCCTACCATAAATGCCAGATTTTTGAAGGAAAAAGAAAGCTCCTCCCTCTGCCTTCACAACCTATCAATGTTGAAGGTCCCTTCATGCAATGGGGCCTAGATTTCATAGGAGAAATACACCCTGCTTCTTTTTCACAACACAAGTGGATCCTTACAGCCACAGACTAATTCACAAAGTGGATAGAGGCCATACCTTCTAGGAATGCCACAGATTCTGTCATCATTAAGTTTCTAGAAAACCACATCCTCTCTCGGCTTGGCTGTCTAAGAAAAATAATAACGGATAATGCTGCTACTTTTGGATCCAAGAAGATGGTTGATTTTTGTCACAGGTATCAAATAGAACTTGGTCATTCAACTGCTTATTATCCAGAAGGTAATGGGTTAGCTGAATCATCAAACAAAAGCTTGGTGACTATTATCAAAAAGCTGCTTGAAGAGAACAAGAAATCATGGCATAACAAGTTAGTGCATGCCCTGTGGGCTGACAGGCTTACAACAAAAAAATCTATTGGCATGTCACCATATCAACTTGTCTATGGAACAGAAGCAGTGTTTCCTACCAGCCTTGAGGTACCAATGATTAAAATTGTCCAAGAGATTCAGACAGAAGAAGACAACATGGTAAGGAGGATAAATCAAACAATTCATCTCCAAAAAACAAGAGAAGAGGTCTATAACAGAGCTCTAAAGGTTCAGGAAAATATAAAGAAGCTATTTGACAAGAGAACAAAAGCTTGTGACTTCAAAATTGGAGATAAAGTTCTGAAGTGGGACTCAAGGAGAGAGGACAAAGGAAAGC
Source organism: Pinus albicaulis (assembly GCA_034641835.2). Classification (NCBI taxonomy): domain Eukaryota; kingdom Viridiplantae; phylum Streptophyta; class Pinopsida; order Pinales; family Pinaceae; genus Pinus; species Pinus albicaulis. The sequence goes on along the minus strand of CM076575.1, from coordinate 2,008,837,847 downwards.
ATGGCAAATTTGACAGTTTGTGGCAAGGTCCTTGTTACACCATTTTTTTGGTCATCTAACCTATTATTATTAGATGAACCCAAGTACACCATGTAGGACCAATTTTACCCTAAGTAAAATTTCTTTCACCATATAAAATAATTTATTTGTTTATATTTCCTGGTCATATTTAACCCAAAACAAGGAACCTAATTAAATAAATCCTTATTTATTTAATTATTTCCCAAGAGTAAGTTATTTAAATCATTATTTAAATAATATTCTTAGTTAAATTTGACTAAATCATCCATAAATAATTAAATAAACCATTATTTCTTTAATTATATTCCCATCATTTCCCTAAAATGATAAATAAATCATTTATTTATTTATTATTTATAAATAAAGGAATTGACCCTAGTCAAGAACCCTTTTCCCTCCAACAAATATAATAAAATATTCCTAAAGGGTGCTTCTAGAATTCGATTAATAATATTTTATTCATGCACCAAGTTCTAGACCGCCCCAATATTTTGTTATAAATAGAAGGGTTTTCCCCTTTCATTAGTCACCTTCATTGCATTAGATCACACTGGATCTACTCTTGGTCACCATTTTTCCATTTTTGCTTTATGAGCTCCCACTGAGTTCTATGTTTGTTTTTCTACACCACTAAGAGAGAGGAACATTAGATCTGAAACACTGAGGACTTCCAATAACCCATCCCATTGAAGAGAACCGGAAAACACCTTTCTTGTTTTCCTCTCAGGTGCCCCATTCTTTAATATAATATAAAATTATTTCAAAAAATATTGTTTCTTGTCTTTTCTATTGGATGCATGGAGCCATATTGTATCTGATCTGCTTAATGTCTTTTTTGTGCTTAGATCTGAATTTTTGCAGAAAATATAAAGATATTTTTCAGCCATAATCGATGTTAGGGCTATTTGTTATGCGTAGCTAAAGTGATCTTTTACGACGAAAGATTCATACTAACAGTCCTTACATCATACAGGCCACTGTGGGTCCAAACGCCTTTTTTCTGCAAGAGCTAGATGGTACAGAGCTGTTTGGGGGTCCTGTCAATGGCAAGATGCTCAAACACTACTATTGCTAATTTCCAATTTCCAGTTTCCATTTCCATTGTAAATACCATTTTTGTATTAATGTTTTCAAGAAAAAGAGAAAATGTTTCAAAAAAAAGAGAAAAGAAGAGGTTCAAACATGCTAAAAACACAAACCTCTGAAGTACAATATTGGTTCTAACGTGATCAAAACCTGAGCCAAAGGAAGTGAAGATAGTTGGTTTTAACATGCCAAAAATCTGAACCAGCAAAGGGAACAGGATCAGCTCTAACAAGCCCAAAACCAGAGCTGAAATGAAGAAAAGAAATGACATTAACAAGCTCAAAACTTGAGTCTCAGAGAAGGAAGGATGCTTCAAAACTGTAGATTACAAGCCTTCAAGATTTTTTTCTCAGTTTCCGCAATTTTCTGTCCATATGCAACTGTCTTTATTCCTTGGATGCACAGCAAACTAGATTGTCTAATCCTAGTTTGACTGTTTTAAATTTCCGTTGTAGAATGTAGAGAAGAAATTTGTTGGACAGTTTAATCCCAGTAGATATTATATTAGGTAGAGAAACATGTGAGGCCAATAGTTTAATATGGTCTCATGGAGTAATAAGGGTAGAAATAGAATAGGTTTATTTTCCTGTTTATAAAATAAATGATGTAAAGGGTCTGTAAGTCCAAATGCACCCTCGAAGAAAAAATGCTAGGATTGTAGGATGGGTAGGTAGATGGTTGGGAAATGTTTTCTGTTGATTTGATAACTTCATGGTTTGTGGCAGCTGATCCAAGAAAGAAATATGAATGGCCCAAGTAGCACACATCTGGCCTACTCCAAAGATCATTTTTTGAATTCTTGACTCTTTCAAGAAGAAGCCATCCCCATGTGGAGCCACTGTTAGCCCCCTATAAATTTTTGACAAGAAAACAGGGGGCTAAATGTTTCTGAGCCTTCAAGGACTGCATTTCCTCTGAAGACACATCATCCTTGAAGTCTCTTGTGCCTTTGCCTTCGATAAATCCTCACTGCTGTTCCTAGTTTAAAGGCCTCATTGATTGTAAAAAAAAAAAATTGTGCTAAAAAAGGCCTACACTTGCCCTTGTATCCCTGCAGAGTGTCCCATTTTAACCCTTTTTCCCTTTTTCAAAATTCTCCTTTTACCCCCCCCAAATCCCTTCCTAAATCTTCTAAGCCACCTTTATTCCCTTCTAAGCCTCACAAACACCCTTTGCTTGGCCTAGAAACTCCTTTTTCCTCCTATCGTTTCCCTCTTTTGGCCTTAAAATGCATTAAAAATGGGCCAAAAGACCCATATTCTTCACATTTCAGGTTTAGCACCTTTCAGCCTTAGCCCCGCGAACCGTTCCTCACGTGACCCGGGTGCTAGAACCAAGCGCTAGCTTGGAAAGTGCTTATTGCATTTCGATATTAGGAATGCTATCAACCGTCGATCTATAAAGATCGGACGGTCTTCGCAAACTCCATAGCGTCTGTGGTCACCCCGTTCACCCCTCCGATCGCATGCCCACCGTTGATCTGATCCGCAGATCGATGATCCATTTTTCACCCACCCTAGTGGTCCCCGTACCAAAGCACTGTTCAAAACCGATGGTTTCCATCGCACTACTTTTGGAGGGTGGGCTGTATTTTTTGTTTCAGAGCGATGCCATTCACCGCATGACACGTGGATCTGTGCACTATTGTAAAACCGCCCCCATCGCGCATTAACGTTCGACCGTGGACCCAGCGCGATATGCACGTAAACCATCTAATTTGAAGCTATCCATCCAACGGTCCTCGTGCCATGAAGAAGCTCGAGGGATAATCCAAGGGAAAGGGACCCTTGGCCTACCATCCGTCACCCTCCGACGCGTTCTCAACCGTTGATCTCCTCCTGAGAATCGGATGGTCCGGATTAAATGCATGCCCTGCCATTGACCAGGTCCCAACATGTCACCATTCCATGTGTGTTCATATATTTTCGTCGCATTTTCGTTCGGCACCTTTTTATTTCATTCAAAGGTCAAAATGTCGAATGTCCGCATTCAAATTTTGCTGCATTGCGCCAACTTTCACCAGTCCATTTCTCCATTGTTCGCTGCATTTTCCACCATCATCCTGCATTGTTCCACCATTTCACCAGACTGTGTTGACATTCTCATTGTTCTCATTGCATCCACCCTCCCCATGCATGGTTTTCTTGACAAGTTTGTGTGTTTTGCAGGGTATCGGTGTTAAACGACCGCCCTGATTCACAGTCACTGTTATAGTGGCAAAAAACATAGGGAAGACCATGTGCAGAGATCGAAATTATGAAGGAAGGCCTAGGAAGGTGTTATGACATGATTCTCATTAAAGGAACAGAGTTAAACTCTATAAAACTTGTCCACAGCCATTAAAGCACATATTTCGCAGACAGAGGCAATCGTGGAGCAGCAAAGAGTGTCAATGAGAAAGTAGAGAGTTTAAGGCCTGTAATTGAAGATCGTGAGCCTTAATCCAATAATTTAAAGGAAAAGTACCAAATCAAAGACCTCATGAATCACATGGGAGGTCCAGTGCGCAGAAAATGATATCATCAAGGTTTCACATCAACAGAATGTCTCCCCCTGAGAAAGGACACAGTACTCATTACTGTTTCAGTCTACATTGTGTCAATAAGAAGTTTTCCAGCCCTGACAACAGTCATATGCTATCATAAGCATTTGTTACATGGTATGGCAGACCCAAAGTCACTGATCTATTTTTGTTCAGTTCACCAGAGTATTGCAGAGGTATTACAGCAAGTACACCAAAGTCATACCTGGAGTAAATTGCAGCCTGACAAAGACCACTCTTTCATCCAAAGAGTACCAAAGATAAATGCATAGAATTTAAAATAGAATGGGGCCTCGACCCTCTGCCTCTTCTGAGTTTTAATGCTACATTTAGTTTTCCATCTATCTCCTCATCCTCATTTCAGCTATAAAATTCATGAAGAAACTCATTGTAAAGGTTGTTGATCGGATATTTGTGAACTGCAAGCTGTTTCTCTTGAGACATGTTCTCTGTGTAAAGTTGTAAGATAGGCCGAGGATGATGTTTTCAGACTGAATACCAAGATATTGGTAATGCTGTACTTGACTGGTGTTGCTCTTTAATATGACAAGCACATTTCTTTGGATCCTGATTTAAAGCAGTGGTGATGTTTTTCCGTCTCTATCTATGTTTTCCTTTTATTTTATTTCATTTCATTTCTTCTGGCACGCATCATAAATCTGGCATAGGATTTACCCTTGTTAGGTACCCTATGTTTCTTCTCTCCCTACCTTCAATGTTTTCTGCTGTATGTGTTATCTTAGGATTGATTTCAATCTAATTTAACCATTGTAGTGGTTAGATATACTGCTAGTTGATGTATGAATTAATGAATCTGTTCTTAGATGTTCTTGTTAGGCTTTAATTGAATGAATGGGGATACTGGGAGTCTAGAAATCTGTCTCTGTCTCACTAGGATCCTTTTCAATTAATTGAACCTTTCTAAGTTCCCTTGAGCTGGAGGTCGAAGCATTGAGAGTTCAAAGTCTCTCTCTGATCTCAGGTTTTCACCCTTGTGTCCAAATCCTTAATGTTTCCTTGTCTAAAGAGTTAGCCTTCAAGTTTTGGATAAAAGGTTGTCTAATGGCATGCCCTGCCCCTGGATCTGATTTCTGAAGGTCACCTTGAAGGTTTCCTTGCTTTCACCTTCTTTCTTGCTTTTCCCACCACACAATCATCTTTAAGATCCAATGCTTTAGATGACTAGCCCAACTGAAAGCCTGCATATCAAATAGAAAGTAAGCCCTTTCCCGACTCCATTGCCCAATGGTATTGAATGTTCTCAGAACCATCCCTCCTTTGCCTAAAATCCTCTTTGCTCATCCTTGTCTTATGTTGAACCCTTCTTTCCTAATTCCCAACAACCAAACCAAAATCAAACAAACAAACCCGTGCCTATAACTGGCCTAATATCTTAAACTTTGAGCTTCAAATACATAAAACCTTTGCTTATATAGAGAGATCCCTCTCTGGACCTAGGAGGGCTAGATCCTAGGGTCTGAAAGTGTTTCTGATGTTGTCTCATTTTTTGGTATTTCCAACCTACCAAAACATGGGAACCCCAACACATCCCATCAGTGTTGAGGCTCCCTTTCAACAATAGGGCTTGGACTTCATTGGGAAATTCACCCATCTTCATCAGCCCAACATAAGTGGATCCTCACTGCCACTAACTATTTTACCAAGTGGATAGAAGGCATACCTTCTAGGAATTCTATTGACTCTGTCATTATCAAGTTCCTTGAAACCAACATACTATATAGATTTGGATGTCCTAGAAAAATTATCACATATAATGTTGCTGCCTTCAAGTCTAAAATAATGGCTGACTTCTGCCATAAGTATCATATTACCTTGGGTCATTCCATTGCCTACTATCCTCAAGGAAATGGATTAGCTGAATCCTCCAACAAGAGCCTTGTCAATATTATTAAGAAATTGTTGGAATAGAATCAAAAATCATGGCATAGTAAGCTTATTCATGCTTTATGGGCTGATAGATTAACCACCAAAAAGTCAATAAATATGTCCCCCTATTAGCTGGTTTATGGCATGGATGTAGTCTTCCCAACTTCTTTGGGAGTTTCAGTGATGAAACTCCTCCAAGAAGTACAGTCTAAGGAAAATGATATGCAGAGAAGGATAAATCAGACCATCCATTTACAACAGTCTAAAGAGGAAGTATATAAGAGAACACAAATAGTCCAAGAAAGCATGAAGAATTTATTTGATAAAAGGACTAAATAAAATGATTTCCGAGTTGGAAATGTAGTTCTAAGGTGGGATTCTAGAAGGGAAGAAAAGGGAAAACATGGAAAATTTGAAAATCTATGGAAAGGGCCCTACATTATCCATTCTATCAGAGGTCATAATGCATTCTCTTTGCAAGAGCTGAATGGAGAAGATTTATTGGGAAGTTCTACCAATGGAAGGATGCTCAAACTCCATTTCTGCCAAGAGTCCTAAATTTCAAAGATTTTATTTTTCACTGTATATAACATTGTTTTTCAATTTGAAAAAAGAAAAATACAAAAAAATAGAAAAAGAAAAGAGGGCAGATTCAAAAGAGGTACAACTCCACACCCAAAAAAGAGAATTTTCTGAAAGTGAGCAAATCTAAGTGCCACTACTAATTAAAAAATGATATGTTGTTCAGTCATCTAGCCTAATCATGGCTGAACATTCTTTAAATTTATGTAGATAAGTTAGTAGAAGCATAAATTGATAATATTTTTCAGACTTGGCTTATCAGTAGAATAGATTAGGGTAGAAAGGAAATGATTCTAACAAGCTCAAAATATGAATCAAGAAAAGGAAAAAGATAGCTCTAAATAGATCAAAACCAGAGCTGGAAAAATACTAGAAGGATGTTTATAATTTTTAGATCTTAAGCCTTCACCATTTTGTTTCATTTTTCTACAAATAAAGTCTATGTTCAGCTTGTACATACAACCATAGACACCATAGCAAATCAGATAGTCTAATCCTAATTTGACTATGTTTAAATTTTCTGTTTTAGAAATAGAGAATAAAATCTGTCAAACAGTTTAATCTTGACAGATAGTAGCTTAGGTAGAAAATAAAGAGTTCAAAAATTTAATCTGGACTCTTGGAATAAATAAGGAATAGGATTAGATAGTTTTTTTCTGTTTTCAAAAATAAAATGTCAAAGATTTTTCTAGTTCAAATGCACTCAAAAAGGAAGAAAAAAATGGTTGGACAAAGTAAGATTGGGTAGGTAGAGATGTTGTTTTGAAGAAGTTACATGTTGCAGATTGATAAAAGTTGTCCTTTCTAGAGAAAAACCAGCAAGAAAAGAAGAAATCTGCCAAATGGATAAGGCACTGGTTTGTTGAAACTAAAAATATTTCTGAGGTTGTGGACACCTAAAAGGACAGATGTCCTCCCCAAGTGGAGCCACTGTTAGTTATCTTTAATTCTGATGATATCCAAAGATGACTAAATTGCCAATCCTAGATTTCTAGAAATAATATTTCAAAGAAGAATTATGAGTTCTAGAAATCTCACTGCCTTCATCATTCCGAGTCTTTCAATTCACCAAAATATTCATCCATTTCTCCTAAAAGGTTATCTTGCTGCTTCAAAGACGAAAGCTCATTTCAGGCTATTTATCCCTATTTTTATCAGTCCATTTCCCTCTAAAAAATAGCCCATTCTCCCTTTATCAATTCATCATTTCCCTTGAAAAAAAGCTCCAAACAATCATAACTCCTTTATATGGTTCGGAAACCCTTTTTAAACCCTCAACTCACTTTTTTTTGGTTTAAAACACCCCTTTCCACCTATCAAAACTTCTAATTTTGCCCAAAAACCCTTTTTTTGGCCTAAAAAATAGTCTTTTTTATAAATAAAAGTTTAAGCCCCAGAGGGCTTAAAACCTTTAGCCCCCTTTGTCATATGACCTTACCCCCCGTGACCAAGTGCTTTAACTTTCCGCGCTAGCCATTAGCCCCTTCCCTCCGCTCCTGGTTCCCTACTCCTCCACACGACCGCACTTCTACCTTATCCTTAGCCCCCCTTCCCTTATCTTCTATTTTACCCCCCGCACCTATGGAAAAACAAAATTTTTCTTTGTTTTCTCTCCGCCACACTTATCAAAACTTGCATTAATCTGAGCCGTTGATCTGTTGGATCCTATGATGCTAACTCACCCTACCATTCCTCACCTTTCCTCTAGCCCTTCTCTTTCCTTCCTTTCTCTCCACGCTATATATTCCTCAATGGATCTCAGCCGTCCATCCCAACCATCCAATGGCTCCACACTCCCCCCTCATCATCCAACCTCCCACCCATTCATCCCTGTAAATTGATCTACACAGTCGATCTGCGTGATCTAACGGTCGCCGTTTAATCCCGACATCCAATCCATCACATAAACACTGCCGCTCCACGACAAATAGCCCACGTCACCATATGTCCCACCTTCCACCCATAGATCCACCCCTCCAATCCCCTGTTGCCACTTGTCACCCACTAAAACTCTCGACCACGCACCTTTCCATCACGCTCCTCTTCGCACCGTCGGATCTGCCCCCCCTCATCCAACGGTCAGGAGCGCATATCACGCGCATTTGCGTCCCGATGTTTAACACCTCATTTCCACATGAAACCACTGGTTTCGTAAAGCACGCGTGTCATGAAATTATTCTATCGCATTTGTTTTACAAAAAATTTCTTACCACCCGTTTGTCGCGTGAAAACCACTGGTGGTTTTCAAAACCACTTTTGCCCATTTTTTCGCGCCCAACTCCATTTTAAACCCTTTTTTCATGGTTTTCTCTATTTCCCCCCTCTATATAATTCCTCCACTACTCCTCTGCCACTCCTCAGCCTCCGCACATAGTTTTTCCAACCCCGCAGGATTATATGATGTGTTTGTTGGTTTTTGCAGGTTCTATGGCAGTTTTAAGGGCCAAAAACCCTCCCACGGTCCATAAAAGGACAGGCCAGAAGGTGATGAATTTCATAGTCCAAAAAAAGGCTAAGTAATGAAGAAAGGGACGACCATGATTTCATTTCATGGCTTGATCAGTGCTTATAAGCACGGGTTATACAATCAAACCCTCGGCGCACTAGAAGCAACCCTGCACACAACAAAACAAAGAAAAATCAGTAAAGTAGGAAGAAAGGCCAAAGGAACAGAGATTAAAAGCTTAATCTGATGATTAAAGGATGAAGACACAACTAAAGATAAACTGATAAATCTTTGAAGCAATTTCGAAAGGGGATAAAGGTGAGGTTAAAGGCCAAAGAAACAAAGGATTAAAAGGTTTAAATAAATCGGATAAAGTGTTAAAAGATAGCAAATAAGATTAATTTAAAAAGTAGATAAAGGCTAAAAAGGCATTAAAACACAGTTTTATGATGAAATCAAGGCAAAATAGGCTTAAATATAGGCTCGGATACATCAAAGGGGAAGTTATTCACCTGATAAATCAAAAGTGACACCTTTCACTTACTTTATACCTCTAAAGACAAATTGAAAGTTGTTACACTAAAGGAGATATTATAAACTGTCAGACAATTATTGTAAAAGACAAAAAAGAACCTCAATGTCAATCGTTTCAATTATTTTATCCTCAGGAAGTAAAGACAGATTTAGTACACAAAGAAGTAGTTGAGAGACATTCCTGCCTTATGCCTTGCATTGTTTTTAAGGATAGGAGTGCATTTACGATGTCATTAATAACATCTTGAACCGTAAATGGTTCCACCTCCTCATTTACAGTATAAATACTACACTGGAACTCATTGTAGGGTGGGCATTTGATGACTCTTTTGAAGTAATACATAGCTCTGCTGAAGTTGAAATAAATTTGATGTTCTGGAACCTGTGGATGTTTTGACCTGTTTGTGGATGGAGAAAGCTCTGTCATTGGATCCCTGAGCTTGGCTGTTGGTGAAGTATTCTAAATTTTTGATGTTTTTTCCTATTTTCCATTCTGTTTAAATTATTTTCTTGCTTACAGTAGAGTAAAAATTTTATGCTAAGAAATGTCTCCTAGAAGCAACTTAGACCTATTTACTCTTCATTGTCTTCATGTTTTCCTCTGCTGAAGGTTTTATTAAGTAGTTTGACTGCTTCTCAACCTTTATGCTTGTTTATTTCCTAAATAGTTCAATAAAGTGGCCTCAAGAATGATTTTTGGTTTTCCTTGTCTACTTGTTGCTATTTAAAAACTGTTTTTGAAGTCTCCCTTCAAAGTACCATTGTCCAAAGTCTGTCAAAGAGGTCTGTTTTGATCATACCCTTTGTACTTGCTCAAATAATTGTTTTGAAGGTTTTTATAGCTGTAATCACAGATTTTTAGGAGTTCCCTCTTCTATGAATGCAGTTATTTGTGAATCTTGAATGTTTTCTTATCCTTGAAAGTGAAATATTTGATGAAATAGAGCATTGCTCGACTCTTAGATTTCATTTTGAAAGTTGTCTTGAAATTATTATTTGCTGAAGTATGACTTGTAGAATTCATGGTTAGCCCTATCTATAAAATACTTCTTCATGTTTAAATGATGTTTTAAGTCCCTTTGTTGAAGAGTACATATAATTAAGGATTCTTAACTTCCCTTAGTTCTACTTTTCATTCTAAACTCTTAATGTTCATTTCATTTAACTTGAAAACTTTGTAGATCCAATAGCCAAGTTAGATTTTCCCTTTGATACCCCTAATTCATCTACAAACCTGTTATAAACTTCCATTTTGACTCCATTTCCCAATGACTTAGAGATTTCCCTTTTCTATCTATGCTACCTAGATCATCATGTCCCACAAAACAATCAAACAAACTCATGCTTAATAACTAGCCTAAAATTAACCTTTTTACAAGAAAATAAGTCATATATTTGCAAACATATTGAGAGATCTGTCTCTAAGACTAGGAGGGCTAGATCCTAGAGCTCTAAAGACTGGTTTATATGTTTCCTTGTCATTTGGTTTGCCAATCGGCCAAATCACAGGATCCGAACGATACAAAATGGATATTCAGAATGCCAATACTGAGATTAAAAATAAAAAAAGAGAGACTGAAAGGAAACATTTCACTCATACAAGCCAAAGATATCATTTGGAATGATATCATTTCAGAAATGAAATCAATTTGGAGTTGTTTGATGATAGTTGTAGAGGAGAAAAGTCTTATCAGGGAATGTGAAGAACCAATCATGACAGATAAACAGAAGGCAATTAATAGAGCTATTTGGGCTAGAAGGTTCATTGACTTTATTAATTCTAAAATAGATCGGGAATTAGAAGAGAATGAAATTAAATATAGGACCTTATATGCAGTAGAGATCAATAATATGATTGTCAGAAATGACCATAGAAAGGCTACAGAAAAGAAACTGATGGAAATTAAAGAAGCAGTAAGTCAGTTTGATAAGTTATTTGAAAAATTAACAAGAATAGGTATGCCATCATGTTGGGGAGATGAAGGAAATATTTTTCCATGGGATTCTTATGAGAATTTTCTAGTTATGACGAAAAGTAAAGTTGATAATAGGCATGAAAAAAAATCAGGTGCTTAAAGGGGAAACAATGGTCAACTTTCTGCAAAAACATTTTCAGCTACTGTGGTTGGTAAAAAATATTTTCACAGAAGCACCATCCTATAGTTGAATTACTGCATTCAGATTGGAGTATCACAATCTAACACATTCACCCAGGACAAAGATAGAGATATGGAAAAGGTCCAGAGCTTGGACAATAGACTTGTCAAAAGGGTTTTCAGCATTAAAGAAAGACAAATCAGCTGACCAAGGAAATGTAGCAGCATCATCAGCAATTCCTATAGATTAGGATATATATTTTTACATTATATTACTTTTTCAAAGACAATGTAATTTTAATAAGACATTTTCAAGGCATGTAATAGATAGCATCCGAATTCCTAAGTAGTTGTGGTAGCTAGGATTGGTTACAACAGTTCCAAACTGTTTTTTACTATATTTAATGTAATTTTGAAGGAGAAGAAAGGTTCTGATTTTAGGACCTTCAGGCTAATATTTTGTACTCAGAGATTTCAATGATTAGTGAATAAGTAAGAAAGTTTCTGGCATCTATTTATGTTGATATGTATCTAAGTTTACATTTTGTGTTTTCTTTATTTGAATAAGACAAAGTAATGAACAACATGTCTCTTTTTACCTATGTAAGCAAGACTTAAAATCCTTAATTGGCTCTCCTTTGTTTTAGCTATTTCCTTAATAAATTCTTCAGAAGATTGAGATGATATATTCTGTGTGACAGCATATCAGTTTGGGCTTCTTTCTTTCATTTTCTTCTGGTCATTTCATTCAACATTAGCAAATGGTGGCATTGTGAGACATTCATTGTGTTTGATATCTAAGGTTTTAATAGTAAATAATTGAAGGTGATTAAAACAGAGATAGATATTTTCATGACATAATCATATAAATGTCTTAAGCATTGATTCCTTATCACAGCTAAGGGATTGTCTCTTAAGGTACAACATTAATTGGCACCGTTGCTGGGGAATTGAATAAATGAAGTCTTTTCCTTGGGTTTTATTTGTATTTCCTTTAGTTTTTCAGAGAGGAGGAAATATTAAAAGCTGTGTTTCATTTTCTAATTATGGTTTATAAGAGGCCACATACGAGGTCTGATACCTCTCAGCAGAAGGTTCCTACCCTTTCAAATCCAAAAAAGTTGGTTTCAAAAAAGAGCTACAAATCAAAAACCCTTTCTACACCTAATGCCACACCGCGTGCACCTGGAAGCAGTTCACATATTCTTTCATCCAAGGATATTTCCTGGAAACTCACTTTCTCGGAACAAGAATCATTGTCTTCAACCATTCACTTCCAAGAACCAAGGTTAGAAGAGCAGTATTTCGAATTTGTATCTTTCACATTTATAGAAACTCAGCCTAATACAGTTCCTAGTTCTTCTACTTTAGTTTATCAACCCATTCCTTTATCAGTTGTTTCACCTCATTCATCCACGACTACAACTGGTACACAGATTCCTACTACTCAAGGAGCAGTCAATCAGGGCATTAACATGGTAGCCCCTACTTTCTTGATGAATAGATATGCACCATTAAATCTTCCCCAACAAATGAATGCAACGCCCCAGGAGTATCTTAAGTTTCTTCCTATATTTACTGGTGAAGATGAAATAATAACAGAATAACACTTGCCTTTGTTTTGCACCTTTGCCGAAAATTTCAATGTAGAACATCTTGATGTTGTAATGAGACTTTTTGTGCAGTCTCTAAATGGAGAGGCAAGAAAATGGTTCAAAGGATTACCAAATGGCTCAATCAATGATTGGGATGAATTAGAAAGACATTTCATCCAAAGATAGGGTGAAAAGAGAGATCATGGTTATTCCTTAACAGAATTTAATACTATAAAAAAAATCAGATGAAAACATGAGTGATTTCATCAAAAGATTTAATAAATTGTATAATGGTTTTCCTGTGGAAATGAAACCTCATCCTATTGGAGCAAGGGTTGTTTTTGCTTGGGAATTTGTATCATATTTCAGTTTTACATTGAGAGAAATAAGATCACCTACTCTTGAACAAATTCAAACTGATGCCTTAGAGATTGAGGCAAATATGATTGCTGCTGGAAAAGTACAAGAAAAAGAGTCAGTTCAATATAAAGGAAAAGCTAAAGAGGAGTCGCCACAAGATAAAAGGATCGATGACATGACTAAGGTCATTAAAATTTTGTCAAACAAATTAGTAAATATGGAAATGGATAACAAGAAACATGTACAACAAAACAGAGGGGTTTTTAATCCCCAATTCAGAAAATAGCCCCTGCAGATTCTGCAGAGGGAAAGAAGAGATCAGGATCAAATTCATGCACCCTTATATATAGAGGCAACACCATCATAGTCTGCTGATGATGATCAGAAAGAAGATGAAGATGAAATTTCTGCTGTCTATATGGAAGATGGTGAAACAGAAGAAGAATGTGAAAAGGAATGTGCAGAAGAATGTAAAGAAGTTGATGTTTCATTTGATGAAGAAGAAATGGATGATTACTGGAAAAAATTTACTGATTTTATACAAGAATAATTGCATAAAAAGTATGACTTGAGATCAAAGAATAGGTTGAGAACTGAAGATAATGAAGAGAAAGAATCAGAGTTAGTACCTTCCCTAATGGCGACTCCACTATAGAAAAATTCAATAAAACAATCAGACAAGGGGAAGCAGCACATGAATCCAGTAAAATAAAAGGAGAAGTAGCAAGTTGAGGCTTCCCAAATGAATTCTAATGATTTTAATATTTTGGAGAAGATTGTTACTATTCTTGAGCAACATGCAAATCCAAACAAAAATCAAGAAGAACCTGAAAATTTGACAAAACAAAATCAAACTTTCAGTTTGTCGAAAGAGTTAAAAAAAGTTAAAATACAAGTACCTCTTCTTGAGTTGGCTAAAACACCTGGTTATAAGAAAGAAATTAGTTTATTAATCTATCTCAGTCTGATGAGGTGGGCGATATTGTTAATTTGCAAGAAGAGAAGCGAGTGGTTAATTTTGGGCCTCATGTTGAAGAGGTAGATTCTTTTGTTCCACCTTTTTATATATCAGTTATGTTGCATGATTTCATTTTACATAATTGTATGCTAGATTCCGGTACATCACATAATATTATGTCACTATCTGTGATGAATGAGCTAAATTTACAAATCACTAAGCCATATAGAGACCTCTATTCCTTTGATTCAAATAGAGTGATGTGTGTAGGTCTTATCAAAGACATGGTTGTTTCCTTAGCTCAAATTTCAGCCAAGAGTCATTAGGGAAATTTTGAGGTCTAAAATTAGCCTCCTAAGGAAATAATAAAATAATAGCTAAACCAATAAAATAATATTTATGAATTTTCAATTCACTTTTTGCACCACAATCCATGTAACCATAGTTAAATTCAAGTCAAAAGTTGACCCAAAATAAAATTAATAAAAAAATTGTATTGATGTGACTATAAATAAGAATGAGCTTTTCAAGAAAAAATCATTATCATTGAACAACTAATGCATTTGTCCTTTGTACTTAAATTACTTAAAATAAAATATAAATATAAATTTTTAAATTTTTAATTATATTATATGCTATTAATTAAAAATTATATTATTAAACTGTATAATAACATGTAATTAATATAATATATAAAAATAATATAATATAATAAATGTATAGGGACATGAATTGTTTCTTTCAAGAAATATGAAATGACAATAATATATTTTTTATTCAAAAAATGTGAAATAACATTTATAGTGAGTACTTTACTTTAACTTTAAAAGTACTTAGAGCACTACCATGGTTAACCATGAGTTTTTATCCACCATTGAGAATGTGACAAGTAAGTACCTTTAACTCAAGTAATGCCACCTAAACCATTAGGGATGATGTGATCCTCTAAAATGTGATTGGTTCTCATAAAGTGAATTTTGATTGTACATTTTCCTTAGGAGGTCCATTTTAGACCTCAAAATTCCCCTAATGATTATGATGGATGTTGTAGTAGCAGATATTCTGGCTAGATTTGGTATGTTTTTGTCTAGATCCTAGGGAGAAAAGCTTTGAGGTGTCTTGAAATTGGATTTCACATATGCCATCATTCCTGTTTTTAATGGGGAGGAAAGGAGGCTATACAGAGAAACCAGATTTCTGAAAACTACCACCAAGAAAGATGCAGGTAATTCTCCCATTTATGGCCAAGAGAAGGAGGATCTCTCTTGTTTCATGCTACATGAAGATGCAGAATTTGCTAAAGACTCAAAGGAACAACTCTCGTTAGCCAATGTACATAAGGAGCTGCATTGAAATAAAATTTGGAAGTGTTATTTCGATGGTGCATTTTCTAAAGAGGGCATCGGAGCTGGATTCATATTTATATCTCCTGAAGGTAACCTTTCACCTTTTTCCTTTAAACTAAAATTTGAATCTACTAATAATCTGCCTGAGTACGAAGCATTGATTTTAAGCTTTCAAATAGGAAAAAAAATGGGGATTCAGTCTATTTCTGTTTTTGGTGATTCTGAATTAATAATAAGACAGATTAAGAATTGGTGTAAAACTAAGCATCCTAGATTGAGGTCCTATATAAATGAGGTGTGGAATCTAGTTGAAAATTATTTTAAAGCCTTTAATCTTCATTTTATTCCAAGAGAAGAGAATAGAATGGCAGATTCATTGGCAGTTGCAGCCAGTACATTTAAACCACCAATTAATCCAAGGTTGAGATATGAAATTGAGTTGAGACACAAGCCTTCAATCCCTGATAATGCAAAGCATTGGAAGATTTTTGAGGATGATGAGCAGATTAATCAATTTTTAACAATGATTGGAAATTTTGAAGATAGTCAAATTGATTTAGAAGTTGATGAAAGTGATCAAAGTAATATGCCTAAAAACCTGAAGCAGACAATTGGTGATCAGAAGATAATTCAATTGAAGGATAATATTTTTCCCAAAGGTTTGGTACCTCTTGAGAGATCGTTTGATGCTAATGATGTGGTAGTGAATCAGAAAAAGGTATCTCAGGATGGAGAAATGGAGGACTGTACTTTAGGAACTCAGCATGAGTCGAAAATGGTCAAGTTGTTTAAAGGAGTTCCTAAGGAATATAAAGAAAGGTATGTAGACATTTTTAAACAATTCATGGATGTGTTTGCATGGTCATATGAAGATTTAAAGACTTATGATCTAGATATTATTCAGCACAAAATACCACTGAAAGATGGGATTAAGTCACACAGACAGAAGCTCAAACAAATTAACCCATTGTTACTTTCCCCAATTGAAAAAGAAGTTATGAAACTTTTGCAAGAAAAAATCATAGTTCCACTCAGATATTCAGATTGGGTTTCCAATCTGGTACCAGTCAGGAAGAAAAATGGAGAGATAATATTATGTGTGGATTTCAGAAATTTGAACAGAGATTCCCTAAAGGATAATTATCCTTTTCCAAAGATGGATTTTGTTCTGCAGAAAGTGATTGGAGCTTACAGGTTGTCCATGGTTGATGGTTTCTCTAGATATAATCAGGTAGATATGGAGAAGGAAGATCAAAATAAAACTGCTTTCACCACACCTTGGGGAACATTCATGTATGCCAAGATTCCATTTGGTCTCATGAATGCAGGAGCTACTTTCCAGAGGGAAATGGATATAGCTTTTGTAGGTGATAAATTTGTAGTCATATATTTGGATGATGTGACTATTTTTTCAGGGTCTGATGATGAACATTTGGAGCACCTGCAGAAAGCTTTCTCAAAGTGGAGAAAAATTGGGTTATCATTGAATCCTACGAAATCCCCATTTTCTCTAGAGGAAGGTAAGTTTTTGGGACATATAGTTTCAAACCAAGGTGTGAAAATTGATCCAACAATGGTTGAGGCTATACAAACAATTCCTTTACCTAGAAGTAAGAAAGATATTCAAAGATTCCTAGGGAAAATAAAAATTTTGAGAAGATTTGTTCCAAATTATGCTGAGCTTGTCAGGAAATAACAGATATGTTGAAGAAAAATGCTGAAGTAAAGTGCGACAAAGATGCAAGATAATCCTCTGCCAGAATTAAAGAGGCTCTTCAAGAAGCTCCAGTTTTGATTAGTCTACATTATTTGAAACCTTTTCAATTTTTTTCCTTCGCATCACCTTCCACTATTGATGTTGTATTGTTACAGAAGAACAAAGAAGGAAAGGAGCAGCCAGTGGAATTTTTTAGTAAACTCCTCAGATATGCAAATCTCAAATATACAACTTGGAAAAGCAGGTATATTCCTTAGTAAATTCATTGAAATCTTTTAGGAAATATGTACTTCATTCTCAAATAGTAGCATATGTACCTAATTATGCTGTAAAAGATGTACTGATTCAGAGTGATGTAGAGGGAAAAAGAGGAAAATGGATTGCCAAAATCCAAGAATATGATTTGGACATTAAGCCTACTAAGTTAGTCAAAGGACAGGGATTAGCTAAGTTGTTAACATAATCTAATTTCCAAACTATGGGAATTAATTTTCTTGCACCATTAGATGAAGTGGTTGAGGAGACAAATCAAATTACAACTAAGTCAGCCATCACATACAAATTTCTCTACTGAGATTGGTATAAAGATATTATTCATTATTTGTGTTTTTTCTCTTGCCCTCCCTCAATCAATAGATCAAAATACAGAGCCCTAAAACTCAAAGCTCAACCTTATGTTATAATTGATGCTAAATTATATTGAAAAGACCCTGCTGGTGTCTTGTTGCTTTTTTTGACATAACGAGAATCAATGGAAGTGATCAAGGAGTATCATGAATGTTTGTGTGGAGGAAATTACAGTTGGAAAGTAACCGCTCATAAGATTCTTAAATCATGTTTCTACTGGCCTTCTTTATTTTTTGATGTATACAGAGTTGTTAGAACTTTTCAGAAATGCCAATTATTTGCAGAAAAGAAAAGGTTGGCTCCTTTACCTCTTCTTCCTGTTTTATTGAAGAACCCTTTAGACAATGGAGATTAGATTTTATTGGAGAAATTAATCCACCATCAAGTAGGAAGTTTAAGAGGATTCTAACTGCCATTTATTATTTTACAAAATGGGTAGAGACAATTCCTACCAGGAAAGCAAATGATTTGGTAGTAATGAAGTTTTTGGAAGAAAATATTTTCAGCAGTTTTGGGTGTCCA
The DNA here is from genome assembly GCA_034641835.2 of Pinus albicaulis. Taxonomy (NCBI): domain Eukaryota; kingdom Viridiplantae; phylum Streptophyta; class Pinopsida; order Pinales; family Pinaceae; genus Pinus; species Pinus albicaulis. The sequence goes on along the minus strand of CM076575.1, from coordinate 2,008,819,528 downwards.
GTGAAAATCGTCACAGACAATGCTGAAGTATTCAGCTCAGTAAGATTTATCAATTTCTGTCAAACTTATAATGTGATATTATCTCATTCCAGAACATATAATCCACAAGGTAATGGTTTAGCAGAGTCACCAAACAAGACATTGGTCAAGATCATGAAGAAAACAATAAATGAGAACTAGAAAAATTGGGATTCAAAGATGATATTTTCTCTCTGGGCAGTAAGAATGAATACTAGAAGATCCACTAGTAAGTCCCCTTATGAGTTAGTATATGGTACTCAAGCTTTGTTTCCCACTCAGTTAGAAAAACCAGTAATCTCCTTTCTTCAAGAAGCACAAGAAGAACCTAATGCATTGATAAGAAGGTTAAATAAAGTAATAGAATAGAGTGAAAGCAGAAATAAAAGTTAGAGACAATTTGGTCACATATCAAGAAAAGATGAAGTCCATTTTTGATAGAAAGGCAAAGGATATTATGTTCCAAAATGGATATCTGGTACTGAGGTGGGATACCAGGAGAGACGAGAAGGGAAAACATGGTAAATTTGATCCTCTATGGTATTGCCGTTATAAAATCACTGAAGTTAGATCAAATAACACTTTTATGCTGGAAAATCGTGATGGGGAAGTAGTAGAACAACTTGAGAATGGGAAGTATTTGAAACATTATTTCCAGCACTGAAAACAACCAGTTCATCATTGTACATATTTGGTTTTCCCACATTGTATATTTCTCATCAAGAAATTTTTGACTCCATGCTCGAAGTGAAGGCACTGATCTGCAGGTTCTTAGTGTTTCGTGGTAAAAAAAATATCCATAGGTGGAGCCAAAAGTTTTGGATAATTTGCATATCCTTTTATTTTCAATTCTTGAAAAAAAACAAAAATAGTTGAAAATATGTTAAAGTATTAAAATTCTTATACTTTAGCATAAAAAAGGCATTTTTTTTAATATATTGGAGTTAAAAGTTTAAACACTTTAAACCTTATGAAAGTGGGTTCCACATTTATGTTTAAAGATTGATCAATTTGTTGGGTGAAAGCATTGATGGTTTTAATTATTATCAAAAGGCCCAACCCGCAGGCACAACCAGCACACGAGATAATAAGATGAGTGCCTCCGTAGTTGACTGGGTTGACTGCGAGGACAATAGAGATGAACAATGGAGATTGATTATGGGGGCACCAGCCAAAATTTTCCTTCGTACCTCAAGACCCCTCGCAATGACATAGGGTGCTGAGTTGTTCACAGCTGTCTTCCATGTCGGGTGAAATCAACAGCTCGTTGGCGCATCATGTCAGCATTAAAATTTAAGACCGCACCACCTATTTAAACAAAATTCGCATTGTTTTTCAAATCATTTGTGATTAGTTTATGTTACGTCCTATTTTATTTTTCTGTCACCCTAGTAAAATTGACCACCCTATAAGTTGTTCTTTGCAATACTTTTCAGTCATGGCTAAGTGTTTCTCCTTTTCAAGTTCTGCTAGTCATATCCCTCTCATGGACACCGAGGGGGATATTCAAGATACCTTTTGTTCTATAATTCATCTTCTGTTTTATTAGCAAGTCATCCCATTGAATGACAAAACCTCCCCTGTTTATATTGCCATGGTCAAGTCTAGAGTGCTTTCTACATGTATCCTAAAGACTCACCTTTTTCCTGAATTTATCTAATGGTTGGTGTCAGTCATGTACCCTGGGAAATGTTTTGTTATGAATTGTCAAGGAGAGAATGTTTTGCAAGAGTCTACCTAGCTAATCCACCAAGCTCTGTGCTATCCTGAGTCATAGTCATCCCTTCAGTTATCTGACGATTCTATGGTAACCTATTATGATAATATTTCAGGGGAAGAGTTTAATAATTTCATATATTTTTTGAATCCAAACACGAAGCAATTTCAGCCGGATAGCAAGGATTTTACTATGTAGATTTTTGATGTTGAAATTCAACCAGTATTAAGAAGCATTGCGAAAATTATGGGCAAAGATGATGACAGTATAGTGGATAAATCAGTCTTGAGGATGTTTTCCATGATGATGAAGCCAGGAATAGTGTTGGATATTCCATCATATTGGCAGGAAGCAGTTAATTCACAGCTAATGAGCCTTTCATTAACAGGTTCTTTTAAATTTCCTTCATTGATTGTATACTTGTTCTTATATCAAAATGTGGAAGAGTTCATGCATCTATGTCTGAATATTATGGATATAAACACGAGAAGGTAATCAGTAGTGTTTTGGACTGATGTAGTAATAAGAGAGAAAAATGAAGCTGGATTGTTTTATTTTTCAATTTATTTCATGTCAGTTGCATATAAAATCTTGAATGGAGTTCCTCCTCCTTGTTTTCTACCTAAAGATCAGAAATATTTGCATTTAGGAGTAAATTGAAAATTTGGAGATTGGTTTGTTTTTTAGGATTACTTTGAAATTAGGCTACATGGAGCAAGAGTTGAGCCTTATAGACTTCTAAAGTTTGTGCCTATGAGGCTATTTTCCTTGGAATTTATTCAACAAAGCCTAAATGTTGATCAGGTTTACTTTGTGCCCATCAAAAATGGACACATGTACAAACTACCCATGATGGTAGGCCCTTTCATAGTCAATATGAGACAGGCATTTGAGGAGCTTACTAAAATTTTAGATGAGATGCATATGTTGTTAGGGGAAAGTTGGGCTTATGACCCTCACAGTGTAATTTCGAATAGAAGAATTGAGAATGGGTATTCAGCTTTCATTCACGAAAGTAGGCCAAATTTGGAGAAGATAGCAAGTAAAGGTGTGATGAGTTCAGCAGGTTAAACATTAAAACTCCTATCATAAAACTCCTATCATATCAGAGAAATAAAAAAAGAAGAAGCAAAGAAACAATGATTGATTTAGATGATGAGGAGCAGGGAGCTGAGAAGAGGACAAAGTTTACTGAAGAATATACATCTAGCCCACCTGGATTTTCTTTATGTTTGTAAGAAGAAAAAAATATTCCTGCTTCACCAAAGAGTCATGAAATATCTCATGAACAAGTACCTCTGATCAAACAGATGTTTACACAAAATGAAGAAAGGAATCAGAAGATGAAGGCCAACATGGAGGCCCAAGTTGAATATCAAGTTTCTTCAGATCAAATAAGACTTTTGACTGTCATGGATTTTGAGAAAGATCAATTTAGGATTTCCCTGCCACATCCTACAGACATGTCCATAGGTTCTTCTAACAATTTCAATACTGTAAATGTGACTGTAGATGTGAAGAAGATTCCCCTGATGGGTAAGATGAATTTACATATGCAAATTGGTCAGTTTATTGTGAATGACCAGATGAAGACCAATGCAATGGCAATGAAGGCAGAAAATATGTTGGGAAAGGCACTTAAGAAATTAAAGTTAGAGAAAGCTAACTCAAGAGCTTTAACTGTTCAGAATGATGAGCTAAAGAAAATCATTGTAAAGATTGTAGTGGACCCTAGTGACAAGACTATTGTACAGAAATTTATGCAAAGTGCTGAGGCAGAAATATTTACGTTGAGGAAAAAGCTAAAATTGCCTACAGGAAAAAAATCTATGGCTGCAGAAGTTACATAGGTGGAGAAGGAAAAGAAAAATATTTTACAAAAACTCATGCAAAAAGAGGAAGAAATTTCCAAAATAAAGCAAAATGCAATATCATTGCAAACTCATATTGATAACCATAATTGTACTTTTGTTTTTCCTACAGGTAACGAAGATCCACAAGCATAGATTTTTCACTTGAATACTGAGTTGCAGATGGTTGAAAGAGATCTAAAAAGGCTCAATAAGATCTGGAGACTGCAACAAAACTTATTCAAGCCATAGGTAATGAAGCTGACAAGTACAAAATGGATATTCAGAATGCCAATACTGAGATTAAAATCTCAAAGAGAGACTGAAAGGAAACATTTCACTGATACAAGCCAGAGATATCATTTCAGAAATGAAATCAATTTGGAGTTGTTTGATGATAGTTGAAGAGGAGAAAAGTCTTATCAGGGAATGTGAAGAACCAACCATGACAAATAAACAAAAGGAAATTAATAGAGCTATTTGGGCTAGAAGGTTCATTGACTTTATTAATTCTAAAATAGATCAGGAATTATAAGAGAATTAAATTAAAGACGGGACCTTGTATGCAGTAGAGATCAATAAGATGATTGTTAGAAATGACCACAGAAAGGCTACAGAAAAGAAACTGATGGAAATTAAAGAAGCAGTAAGTCAGCTTGATAATTTATTTGACAAATTAACAAGAATAGGTCTACCATCATGTTGGGGAGATGAAGGGAATATTTTTCCATGGGATTCTTATGAGAATTTTCTAGTTATGACAAAAAGTAAAGTTGATAATAGGCGTGAAAAAACTCAGGTGCTTAAAGGGGAAACAATGGTCAACTTTCTGCAGAAATATTTTCGGCTACTGTGGTTGGTAAAAAATCTTTTCACAGAAGCACCATCTTATATTTGAATTACTGCATTCATATTGGAGTATCACAATCTAACACATTCACCCAGGACAAAGACAGAGATATGGAAAACATGCAGAGCTTGGACAATAGACTTGCCAAAAGGGTTTTCAGCATTAAAGAAATACAAATAAGCTAACCAAGGAAATGCAACAACATCGTCAACAATTCCTTTTTACACTATATTACTTTTTCAAAGAAAATGTAATTGTAATAAGACATTTTCAAGGCATGTAATAGATAGCCTCCGAAGTCCTAACTAGTTGTGGTAGTTAGGATTGGTTACAGTAGTTCCAAACAATTTTTTACTGCATTTAATGTAATTTTCAAGGGGAAGAAAGGTTCTGAGTTTAGGACCTTCAAACTAATATTTTGTACTCAAATATTTCAATGATTAATGAATGAGTAAGCAAGTTTCTAGCATATCTTTATGTTGATATGTATCTAAGCTTACATTCTGTGTTTTCTTTCTTTGAATAAGACAAATTAATGAGCAGCAGGTCTCTTTTTGCCTATGTAAGCAAGAGTTAAAATCCTTAGTTGGTGCTCATTTGTTTTAACTATTTCCTTAATAAATTCTTCAGAAGTTTGAGATGATATTTTCTGTGACATCATATCAGTTTGGGCTTCTTTCTTTCATTTTCTTCTGGTCATTTCATTCAACATCAGTAAATGGTAGCATTGTGAGACATTCATTGTGTTTGATATCTAAGGGTTTAATAGTAAATACTTGAAGGTGATTAAAACAGAGACATATATTTTCGTGACATAATCATATAAATGTCTTAAGCACTGATTCCTTATCACAACTAATGGATTGTCTCTTAAGGTACAACACATGTGAAAGGAGTGATGATGGTGCCTTGATCTTTGGTGATGTCACAAGTATTTTCATGTTTGCTATGGATTTCATGAGTTACCTTATGCCCCATTGGGTCACTAATTTCTTGACCTTGAGCTTCATTATCATCTTCATTTGCCTAATTGTTTTCCATACTGTCTTTTTGGCCTTCAAACTGATCACTATCTTCCTCACTTGCCTCATTTTGGCTCTATTTTTCATAAAGGTATTCTTATCTGTCACTTTCTGCACTGTCACTTTGGATTTCTTGGTCATTTAGAGGCTGATTTGTGTCATGACTATTTCCTTGGCTGCCTTGCTCATCATGGACTATCTTATTTTTTCTATTGCTGTGGTCACTGCCTTCATCTTCAAACTTTGTTTCAGCCTCATAATTTTCCTGCTTTTGGTCTTCCATATCCTCATCATCTCCCTCAGTTTCCTCAAGTTCATCATCTTCATTCATTTCAACACTTTTTTCACTATAATTGGGCTCGCTGTCATGCTCAAACACATCTTCCTCTTGGTTGTCTTGTGCATTATCTTGCTGACTATCATCTTCATTGTTTTCTTCATAATCCTCTTGGTCTTGATATTTTTCATCATTAACACCATTTTTTTCACTTGAGATTGATTTAGTGGTGTCATTATTATCACTATTTTGCTCCAATTGCTCATTGTCTTCCTCTTTTTGACTGCCATTTTCATCACTCTCCTCTATGTCATTATCATCTTCTTCTTCATTATTAGGCTTTGTTTCTTCCCCACTGTCTTTATCATTTTCATCACTTTTATCTTCTTGATTAAGCTATGTACTTGCCTCACTGTTTTCTTTATTTTCACTACTATTTGTTTGTTCTTCATGGCTACTGCCATCATCTTCTTCCTCAGCACTGTTGTCCTCTTCTTTCTCTTCATATAACTCTATTTCTACCTCACTATCCTTTTCCTCTCCATTGTCATCTGTTTTCTCCTCATTAGAGCTACTGTTAGCTCCTTGTTCACCATTACCACTATTATCCTCTTCATTTGATGCATCAGGAGGAGAAATAGGAGGTAAATTTCCTTATGGAGAAGGCATAGGCGAAGATGATGGAGGAGTGGAGGTACGTGGGTGTGAAGTGGAAGGAAAATTTTGCTGAATGAAGGCTTGGGGATTTTAAAATACATAATGTGAGATAAAAACTTCCCAAGGGATTCCTTGATCCTCCAGTTGGTGTAAAACAATCATCTTAAACAAGGAGTGGTGAAAAAGGCTCTGCATTTGGTGGGCATAACTCCTCTTCTTGACCACTGAAGCCATTTTGTCAATGCTCTGGTAGAGATATTATGGTAGGTTTAGCAATTTAACCCTAGTGAAGTGAATTAGAAGCCTTATGTGATAATAATAAACCCTGGAGTACCTCCCATCATAGGTGAAGTACTTGATAATCTGCCTCATCAGTAGGGAATACCTCTCTAGCAGGTGGGAGAAGGGGAAAAAAACCTTGCAGCCTTGTTGATAGCTAGGTTTTATGTAGGGCTCATAATAGCTCAAGTCAAATTTCTTCTTTTTAAACCATCTGTCACCAACATCTGGTATTCCTATGGATTTAGCAATGGATTCAGATGAGAGTTCAAAATTCACTCTAGGCTGAGAATGAACAACCTAGTCAAGTCTAAGTGGATTTGGACTTGTTTAACCTTCTCACAAAACTGATAACATCCAACATCTTGAAAAAATGCAAGGATCATGGGACAAGATGTGATTTGAATGGTGTTTAAGTCCTCAAACCTATTAACCCTTCCTCCCTTGTGTTTTGGCTTGATAGGACTTTAGCCTTCATCATTTCTTGTACTGATCTATTCCTTAGATATGGTGGCTGATTATAATCTTGAATAAAGTGGTTTGTTGCTTGATGAGGGATTTTAGGTGTAGGGAGGGCGAATGAATGATGTGAGGGAAAATTTTGGCAAATGAAGGCAATATGAGGTAGGTATGGGAAAAATTCAGAGTTTTAGGAGAAGGTTTGCTTGCATTTGAGTGTCTTTAGGCTAATATCAACTTCCCTAATGCAAACCCTGCTCTAGAAAGTCAATAATTTGAGTTTCATGCAGATTAGGGTTTGGTCACATTAGGCTTTAAATGTCCTCCTTGTTTATGAAGAGACTGCTTGGACGGTAAGGAAGAGAGCCAACAACCTTGCTTGACTGATGTTGTAGCTTTGGAGGAAAGAAAATTGAATTTAAGCCATTTTTGAGAAACTTTGACAAAAAAATGTGGGTGCATAGTGTTAGACTCCTATACCAATAGGTGTCATTTTTCATGATTGTCTTGATTGAACTATGGAATATGTTCAAACCTTTTTCTTGAGCAAAGGTGTTCCATATTCTTGAAAAACCAAAAAATAAAAAAATTTAAAAAATGTAAAGAGGGTATACCCTAAAAGAAAAATCAAAGGATAAGAAAAATAAATTGGTCAAGAAAATGAAAGAAATGAACCCCAAGCAAAAAATAGACCAAGGAAAGTGTGCAAATCCAAATGCCACTACTATTTCATTTTCTGTAATAAAGCAATTGTGTGCAGCTTGTCAAACTTTTGCCACAATTTATGAAGAGTCAAACTGTTTAAACTTGACTCATTCATGTTTCAATTTCATGTTGTAGAATAGAGAATAAATATCTGACCAGACAGTTTAATCTTGGCAGATAAGTAGATAGGTAGAGTTAATAAAAGGTGCTCAACAGTTTAATCTGAGCCCTTGGATGTAATAAGTTGAGAATTAGATAGAATTTCCATGTAAAAGAAAAGAAAATTGATAAGGGTTTGCAAGTCCAAATGCACCCTAATAAAGAAGAGAAAATGGTAGTGTAAAATAGATAGGGTAGGTAGGTGGTGTTGCAAAGTTTCATGTGATGAATGATGGTGCTAAATGTGTTTGATCTTTAACTTTCATCACAAGTACTGAAGCAAGAAATGCACTCGAAAATTAAAAGAAAGCAAAGTCAAAATCATTAACTTCCCACATCACTTTTTCCCTAATATTTTTATTAATTTCCCTAAAAGTGCTAAGGTATTTGGAGATTAAAGAGGCTCAAGGCATTTCCTTGGCTTTTGGAGGGACCGGACCCTCGGCCTAATGATCAAAAAGACCTAAGTACTTGAAGTTATTCATCATTATAATCATTCACTTTTATCCTTTTCCTAAGTAAAATCCTATTTTACTTAGGAAAATCATGTAAATTTCCATAATAAACCCTCAAAATTACTTACTATTCTATGTTTAAGTGTTGAAATTGAGATGATACAATTTACTTCAGAAATCTTCACTTTCTTAGTTATAGTTAAAGTATTTTGAGTTTGCCTTGTCCTTTGTCATGTTAACCTCTGATTTATTTATTAAATCCCTAGCGAAAAGACCTTATCCTATAGTACATAACTCCTTCTTACCTAAATATCCCAAAAACCCCTCTTATTATAAATTTTGGTCAAAGTTATTTAATCCCTTTTGTTGAATAAAAATCCCCCAATAAAAACCATTTGGCTAAAATATACCCATATAGAATATTTCCCTACCCCTATGGTGAATAAATGACATTTATTTATTACCATATAATAAGAAATATCGAAAAAAGTTTTAACATATAGTTTTATATGTTTAAAACGAAAAAATAAAACTCATTCCCTTAGCATTTTAATTCCTCCTAACACTTTAACCTTAGTTAAAAACCCCTAACTCTACTGCAACCGCGTATAAACTATGGGGTTAATTAATCACCAGGATTAATTAATAACCATTCATTCCACCAATCATATGCCTCCCGGGATATTTAATTAAGTTAATCATGTTTTAATCCACTGTCGGGCCCGCGCATTTAAACTCCGCCAATTCCACGTCACGTCCACCGTCAGATTGCCCCCCCGAAGATGCACGGCCCAGGATCATTCCGCTGGCCGCCTCGCGTCCAAAAGATAAAGAGCGGGGGCACGGTGGTTTTGGAATAGTACTCCGACCACGTGTCAGTCGACTAATGGAATCGCTGCCTCCCCATTAAATACCACCATCGCCCAAAAGCGGTGCGGAAATTACCGCTTAGCGCTTACCGCCCAGCCTCAGTGACGTATGCCCCCGTACCAGATGATGTCATCCTCGGAAAAATAAAAATTCCCATTGACTTTGTAAATAAAGCAAAAACCCGTGTATTTCTGTCATTTTCACTGCTGAAAGAGACTGCGCCCTCCATTGAAGAATTCAAAAATTCTGCTAATTGAGACACCACCAACCAACATTGCTAAACGCCATTGTTAGGCCAGTGCCCAAGCATCCATCCGCCATTGACCAGTACCTGTAAATTTCAAACTTCTCCATCAAACAGGTATTTATTCGATTTCTTGCTGGAACTCTTTGAAAAATCCACTTTCCTATGTTTAAAATTCACACCAAAGTCTGAAAAGGGTTAATATCAGTCTATTCTAGTTCTTGCAAGTAAAATCAAAGCTCCCAGAAACAAAATTGTGCCCGGTCTGTGAAGAAAATCCCGAAAATTCCATTTTGAATACACAAGAACCAAAATGGAAGCTCTGGCAGCTCTGAATGTAACCCCATTAAATTCCCCTCACAGAGAGTTAGAATACTTACCATTAGTGGATAAAGAATTTCAAATTAAAGACTTAGTTTTCGATGAAAGTCCCCTTCGTAGTTATTGTCGCTGCAGAGATGATTATTCGAAGGGTCTGGATGTCATTGGATTGTGGGAATCCAATTTCCCAAGATATCTCATCCCCTCAGTCCGTATTTTCCCAGAAATTATCCACTACTGTCATTCCAATTATGATCCAACTCAAAGAGAAGTGTTATCCTCGGACCAGAGTATCCTTTTCCCCATTACTCCTCAAGCTATCAATACAATGCTCCATTTTGAACCTGATCAAGCCTTGACTCCCCTGTCCATAGGAGTTAAACCTTCACAGAATGATCTCATTCAATAGGTCCTTCAAAAAGCCTACAATCACCTCCCTGCAGACCTAGATTTCATTAAAAAATTGTTTGATTTTAGCAGGTTACTATCAGAATATGGATTTGGACCAACAATTTCAATACTAGTTGACAAAATTGTTTGCTCCAAATTCTCAGATTTTAATTCAATATATTCATTCAACAAATAGTTTGTATACAAAGTCAGAGAGATTAGAATGATGAAATTTGCACAGTGAATGGTAAAAGTGAAATGAGAATTTACAGGGATAGTAAAAACATAACAGTTAAAGAGTATCAGTGGTTAAAGTGTATCAGGTAAAAGTCAGAGTGAAAGTTAAAATGAAGTTACAGAGCAGTCAAAGGTAAACAGTAAAAGTAAATACAGAGGCAGTAAAATGGTAAAAAGAAATGAAAATACTTTCACCAACATTGAATTTTGTCTAAAGTGAAAGTAAAATAGTCAAAAGAACAAAAAAGTGAAAAGATGAAAAACACAACAAGAAGGAATATTTTTGCAGAAATTGCATGTTTTAGTCATTGTTTTGCAGACACTATTGTGATCAATCCAAGATGAATTTTGAAAAACGGAAGGATTTTTATGTTCTTAAGATGCCCATCTACAAAAACCTCTCTCATTTTTCTAACAGCCATTATGGATTGGGAAATATTAAATAATGTTGGAAAGCACTTTTTGTAGAAAATTCCTGTTAAGTCATCATTTTGCAGAGAATATTGTGGCCAATAAGAAATAAATATTACAAAACTTAAGGAGGTTTTTGTTCCTAAGAGAATCATCTACAAAAACCTATCTCAGTATTTTCACAGTGATTTCAGACTGAGAGATACAGGCACATCATTACAGGATATTGTTCAGACTCTGTAAAACTCTCTTTTACACATATGTTTACAGAGCCTATTGTGCACAGCTGGAGAGGCATTTTGGGAAACTGAAAGAATTTTATCTCACCAACATATCAATCCACAATAACCTCTTTGACTTTTTACATATCTATTATGGATTGAGAAATAAAAAGATATCATTGGACCCCAAGTTTGCATAATTGCTGGAGCAGATTGCACAAAGAAAGGAAGCAGTTAGTGACTTGGATGTCTCATCATCAACTAAGAGTTGGATCAAATTCGAATTATCCTCTTTTTCATCACCTATCCATCAAAAATAGTTTCAAATAGATGCATTAGTTTGAGTGTCCTTTACTTAAGTTCTATTTATGTAAAATAGTTGGAGAGATTTGTGAACCAATTTTGATATTTTTTTCAAGATATTTTAGTTTAGAATTTATATAAATACTCCACTCTTGGAAGTATTTTGTGTGGATTCTACTACTTTGCAGTGACATTGATGTTTTTGGAATAAAAGTTCTTTGGATAAACTCATTTGTGGCTTGCTGGATGAATATTTGAAGCTCGGGACTTTTTGCAGGATTCATGCGTCGAATTGCAGTTCAATAAGTCTTTTTATCCTATGTTTTAATTTTTATATCTGTTTATAATACCATTGTGTCCATTTATGAATAATTGACATAAAAGAATAACTCAGAATTTACTTAATTGTACTCTGAGTTCATTTGTGATTATTCTAAAATGTTTTATTCTAAATTGGTTATACGCAATGAATTCTTAAATGCTCTTGCTTCGCTAATTTAAACATTTTGATTACTATAGTAAAGAATTATTCACTACTCTTTATTTGTAATCATTCCATTTCTTTCTTTTTAACATGTTGAAAGATTGTTAATTTCCTTTCATCCCTTCAAAACCCATTCCATCCACTTGAATTCCTTAAAATTGTTCTCCGTTTGCCTATCTTGCCCTGTAAAGCCATCTTGTGTGTAAAAGAGTAATCCAGTAAAGCCATCCTTCGACTCCATAGCCCAATGGACTAAAAATCTTCAACCTTGCCCTCAGTTGGTGGATTCCACCATTCAAACAAAATCAAAACTCTTGGACTTATAACTAGCCTAAAACTTTCTAAGAACAAAGCTAAATTTTAAAGAGAGAGCCCTCTCTGGATACAGATTGGCTAGATTCTGTATCTGAAGGTTGGTTTGTGGTTATCTCGGGTATACTTTCATTTTCCACAACTTCAAGGAAAACCTAAGTGATAAAATAGTGGCGACCATACCGGGGACTGAATCATTTTATTGTCACTATTGTTTGCTTATAAGCTACAGACAGAGCCTGAAGATCATCTAGGTAGCCTTTAAACTGCTTTTGCTTGGCAATTGCATAGTAAATAAATGCTGCTTCAGTCTATCTCTGGTTTAGCTTATAAACTGAAATTTAGTTTCAAACATTCAATTAGACTCTCTAGTTCAATAAATCTTTGAGAAAATTTTAATTAAAAATCTTAAATTTCTTAAAGAAATCATAGAAGTTGTTTTGAAAATTCATAAAAAAATAAAATAATCATAAAATATTCAAAATTTGATTTCCTGAAGAACTAAATTTTTCTTCAGAATTGTTTTACAGGTTTAGATCTGATCTATGATGGTGGACAGGGATCAGACACACAAAGGTTAAAATCATCCACTTGGCGACTCCAAATCAATTTCAGAATCAAGACTCCACTGGAGGAATGAACCTCAAAGGACAATATGGAAAGATCGGGCTTTCAACTTGGATCTTAATCCAAGACATTATGTTCTTTCTCATTAAGAAATTTTTTCAATGTATATTGTATTTTATAGAAGATCTTAGATTAGTTTTTAGTTATTTTCCTTTGAAGATTGTAAGTAATAATTCTCCTAATCTCTTTGAGCGACTTTCTTATGAATCTAATGATGATCATTTTCCAATTAAGAAGCCTCAAATAATCAAGACTGATCTTACAATCCCTGTACATATCCCTGTGCCATATAAAGTTCCAGATAGATATAAGCCCCTTATTCTACCTCCTTTACTCCATGATTTTCCTGAAAAATACTACAAGTATCTTCCTAGATTTGATGGAGAAAATGGTATCACAGCCCAAAAACATATTCAAGGTTTTGAAAATTATTTGGATTTATTTGAGATTGATGAAGATGATGTTAAAATCAGACTTTTTGCTCTTTCTTTGCAAAATAGAATAAAGATTTGGTTCAAAAATCTGCCAAATGCTAGCATCTCAAGTTTTCAACAGTTTATCAAAATTTTCCTTGATAGATGGATAATCAAAGTTAATCATTTTGTGATCATGGAAGAATATAATCAATTAAAAAGACATTCAAATGAAACGATACAACAATTTTCTGACAGATTTAATCAAGTTTATTATTCAATGCCAGAAAATATTAGACCTCCTCATGATTAAGCTCTCTTGCATTATCCAAGTGCCTTTGATTCAGAAATAGAATTTCGGTTAAGAGAAAGAGATCCAAAAACACTTGTACAGATGCAAAATATTGTAGTTGATGTGGAAGTTAATCTCCAAATCAAACAGGAAAAGTTGAAAGTAGAAGAAGAGGAAAGGAAAAACATTGCAGAGGTAAAACTCAACCTTTTGGTAAGAAAACTAGATGAAATAACACAGGAGATCACTATGAAAGAAGAATTTTTTATTCAAAATCACCATGAAGAAATAGAAGAGGATGATAGCCATGAACAAATTCCTCTTAATTCAAATTATCATAAATCAGAAAATGAATTTACAAATCAATACGAGGAAGAGGAATATGTTGTTCTAATGTGTATGTTTGATGACATTCCTTATTTTGATGATTTGCCTAAGTATGATCATTATGATGATAGTTATGTTCTCCAAAGTCAAGCTAACTTTACAGAGATATCAGAAGCTAGTTTGGAGGATGAAGAAATGCAGTTTCAGCAGATTGAAGACAGTGATCAGCCAATACAGATCAGCCATGAGAGTGAGGAAGGAAGAGCAGAAAATGTGGAAATAAGTGAAGATCCTTTACCTCTTTGTTTTGCTTCATTTCAGTTCATTAGAGAAAACTATCATGCCATCAATAATCAACAATCTTTAGGAATTGTGATTGACAACAGAGAAGATAATGAAACTATTGATCAAAAATTTTCAGTTTCACAATTGCAGTTATCAGTTCCCATTGAAATAAATGATCAAATGACACAAGAAAGTTCCATACCACTATTTTTTGAACCATTTCAGCTTTTAAAGGAAATGTGGTATAACATATTTAAAGAAAAGAATGGGAAACTTGTTGAAGTTTATGAATTCCCATGGAATTTGATATGTCATAGGTTCCAACAATTTTCCCAAGATTTTCAGGATCCAATAGCAGATATGTTGAATATTGAAGGCATTCAAAGCATTCCTCTATTAACTAACTATGATTTTCAGAATCAAGATGATAAAGGATTCAACACTCAAACATTACAATCAGTAGGAATATCATCACAAATCTTATCTGAAAGTTTATAGGGAGATAAAGATGAAAATAGCATTTCATATTCATGGTATGGAGGCCATCCAGAATAGATGTACAGTTTTTTAGATCAGTTAAACATCAGTGTATATATTTTGGAAGATCCTTTTGTACAGTTTCTAGAGTCAACAAAGGAAATCAAGTGTTTCCTTATCCTCTCATTTGTTGAGAAGTTTCTAATAGGTCGCAGAAGTACAATTTTGATAATCAACAAGAAAATGCAACAAAATCTATCAAAGTACATAATGCTTGAATGGTTGCATTCACTATTTCATTTTACCTAACTAGCAGTTGAACAGTAGATTGAGTAGGTAGATGAGTGCTAATAAGCTCAGAATTTTGAGCATTTTTTTTTAGTTTTTCAATTTTCAGCTAGTTTTTCATTAAGTTGGTTTGAAAATTTTTGTGTGTTGTTTTAGTTTTAGATCAGATTTCTGGTTGCAAAAAAATGACTATATTCAATTCAAGATTTTCAACCACAACAAATTCATGTTTGGGATTGGAACAAGGCAGAAAATTCCTAACTGGGCAACAAAGTTTTAAGTTTTGAGTGGATAGTAACTTACTGGAGTTGAAGCCCGAAGTGAAGGCCCTAAGCTTCAGAAGTTTTACTATCATATATACAATAAAGCTACCAGAAGAAGGAGATTACATGGTTTAGTTTGAAGACATTTTGAAGCAACTGACCTGCTGTTCTTGACTTTTCACAAGGAAAAGCCATCCCCAAGTGGAGCCAGTGTTAGACTCCTATACCAATAGGTGTCATTTTTCATGATTGTCTTGATTGAACTATGGAATATGTTCAAACCTTTTTCTTGAGAAAAGGTGTTCCATATTCTTGAAAAACCAAAAAATCAAAAAATTTAAAAAATGTAAAGAGGGTATACCCTAAAAGAAAAATCAAAGGGTAAGAAAAATAAATTGGTCGAGAAAATGAAAGAAATGAACCCCAAGCAAAAAATAGACCAAGGAAAGTGTGCAAATCCAAATGCCACTACTATTTCATTTTTGTAATAAAGCAATTGTGTGCAGCTTGTCAGACTTTTGCCACAATTTATGAAGAGTCAAATTGTTTAAACTTGACTCATTCATGTTTCAATTTCATGTTGTAGAATAGAGAATAAATATCTGACCAAACAGTTTAATCTTGGCAGATAAGTAGATAGGTAGAGTTAATAAAAGGTGCTCAACAGTTTAATCTGAGCCCTTGGATGTAATAAGTTGAGAATTAGATAGAATTGCCATGTAAAAGAAAAGAAAATTGATAAGGGTTTGCAAGTCCAAATGCACCCTAATAAATAAGAGAAAATGGTAGTGTAAAATAGG
This sequence comes from Pinus albicaulis, assembly GCA_034641835.2. NCBI lineage: Eukaryota > Viridiplantae > Streptophyta > Pinopsida > Pinales > Pinaceae > Pinus > Pinus albicaulis. The sequence goes on along the minus strand of CM076575.1, from coordinate 2,008,803,515 downwards.
TAGGGTAGGTAGGTGGTGTTGCAAAGTTTCATATGATGAATGATGGTGCTAAATGTGTTTGATATTTAACTTTCATCACAAGTACTGAAGCAAGAAATGCACTGGAAATTCAAAGAAAGCAAAGTCAAAATCATTAACTTCCCACATCACTTTTTCCCTAAGATTTTTATTAATTTCCCTAAAAGTGCTAAGGTATTTGGAGATTAAAGGGGCTCAAGGCATTTCCTTGGCTTTTGGAGGGACCGGACCCTCGGCGTAATGATCAAAAAGACCTAAGTACTTGAAGTTATTCATCATTATAATCATTCACTTTTATCCTTTTCCTAAGTAAAATCTTATTTTACTTAGGAAAATCATGTAAATTTCCATAATAAACCCTCAAAATTACTTACTATTCTATGTTTAAGTGTTGAAATTGAGATGATACAATTTACTTCAGAAATCTTCACTTTCTTAGTTATAGTTAAAGTATTTTGAGTTTGCCTTGTCCTTTGTCATGTTAACCTCTGATTTATTTATTAAATCCCTAGTGAGAAGACCTTATCCTATAGTACATAACTCCTTCTTACCTAAATATCCCAAAAACCCCTCTTATTATAAATTTTGGCCAAAGTTATTTAATCCCTTTTGTTGAATAAAAATCCCCCAATAAAAACCCTTTGGCTAAAATATACCCATATAGAATATTTCCCTACCCCTATGGTGAATAAATGACATTTATTTATTACCATATAATAAGAAATATCGAAAAAGGTTTTAACATATAGTTTTATATGTTTAAAACGAAAAAATAAAACTCATTCCCTTAGCATTTTAATTCCGCCCGACACTTTAACCTTAGTTAAAAACCCCTAACTCTGCCGCAACCGTGTATAAACTATGGGATTAATTAATCACCAGGATTAATTAATAACCATTCATTCCGCCAATCATATGCCTCCTGGGATATTTAATTAAGTTAATCATGTTTTAATCCACTTTCGGGCCCGCACATTTAAACTCCGCCAATTCCACGTCCCGTCCACTGTCAAATCGCCCCCCCGAAGATCCACGGCCCAAGATCATTCCACTGGCTGCCTCGCGTCCGAAAGATAACGAGCGGGGGCACGGTGGTTTTGGAATAGTACTCCGACCACGTGTCAGTCGACTAATGGAATCGCTGCCTCCCCATTAAATACCGCCATCGCCTGAAAGCGGTGCGGAAATTACCACTTACCGCTTACCGCCCAGTCTCAGTGACGTATTCCCCCGTACCAGATGATGTCATCCTCAGAAAAATAAAAATTCCCATTGACTTTGTAAATAAAACAAAAACCCGTGTATTTCTGTCATTTTCACTGCTGAAAGAGACTGCGCCCTCCACTGAAGAATTTGAAAATTTCGCTAATTGAGACACTGCCAACCAACATTGCTAAACACCATTGTTAGACCAGTGCCCAAGCATTCATCCGCCATTGACCAGTACCTGTAAATTTTAAACTTCTCCATCAAACAGGTATTTATTTGATTTCTTGCTGGAACTCTTTGAAAAATCCACTTTCCTGTGTTTAAAATTCACGCCAAAGTCTTAAAAGGGTTAATATCAGTCTATTCTAGTTCCTGCAAGTAAAATCAAAGCTCCCAGAAACAAAATTGCGCCCGGTCTGTGAAGAGAATCCCGAAAATTCCATTTTGAATACACAAGAACCAAAATGGAAGCTTCGGCAGCTCTGAATGTAACCCCATTAAATGCCCCTCACAGAGAGTTAGAATACTTACCATTAGTGGATAAAGAATTTCTAATTAAAGACTTAGTTTTCGATGAAAGTCCCCTTCGTAGTTATTGTCACTGCAGAGATGATTATTTGAAGGGTCTGGATGTCATTGGATTGTGGGAATCCAATTTCCCAAGATATCTCATCCCCTCAGTCCGTATTTTCCCTGAAATTATCCACTACTGTCATTCCGATTATGATCCAACTCAAAGAGCAGTGTTATCCCCGGACCAGAGTATCCTTTTCCCCATTACTCCTCAAGCTATCAATACAATGCTCCATTTTGAACCTGATCAAGCCTTGACTCCCCTGTCCATAGGAGTTAAACCTTCATAGACTGATCTCATTCCATAGGTCCTTCAAAAAGCCTACAATCACCTCCCTGCAGACCTAAATTTCATTAACAAATTGTTTGATTTTAGCAGGTTACTATCAGAATATGGATTTGGACCAACAATTTCAATACTAGTTGACAAAATTGTTTGCTCCAAATTCTCAGATTTTAATTCAATATCTTCATTCAACAAACAGTTTGTATACAAAGTTAGAGAGAGATTAGAATGATGAAATGTGCACAGTGAATGGTAAAAGTGAAATGAGAAATTACATGGATAGTAAAAGCATAACAGTTAAAGAGTATCAGTGTTTAAAGTGTATCAGGTAAAAGTCAGAGTGAAAGTTAAAATGAAGTTATAGAGCAGTCAAAGGTAAAACAGTAAAAGTAATTATAGAGGCAGTAAAATGGTAAAAATAAATGAAAATACTTTCACCAACATTGAATTTTGTCTAAAAGTGAAATTAAAATAGTCAAAAGAACAAAAAAGTGAAAAGATGAAAAACACAACAAGAAGGAATATTTTTGCAGAAATTGCATGTTTTAGTTATTGTTTTGCAGACACTATTGTGATCAATCCAAGATGAATTTTGAAAAACGGAAGGAGGTTTATGTTATTAAGATGGCCATCTACAAAAACCTCTCTCATTTTGCTAACAGCCATTATGGATTGGGAAATATTAAACAATGTTGGAAAGCACTTTTTGTATAAAATTCATGTTAAGTCATCATTTTGCAGAGAATATTGTGGAAAATAAGAAATAAATATTACAAAGCAGAAGGAGGTTTTTGTTCCTAAGAGAACCATATACAAAAACCTATCTCAGTATTTTCACAGTCTTTTCAGACTGAGATATATAGGCACATATTTACAGGCTATTTTTCAGACTCTGTAAAACTCTCTTTTACACATATGTTTACAGAGCCTATTGTGCACAGCTGGAGAGGAATTTTGGGAAACTGAAAGAGGTTTATCTCACCAACAAATTTATCCACAGTAAAATCTTTCACTTTTTACATATATATTATGGATTGAGAAATACAAAGATATCATTGGACCCCAATTTTGCATAATTTTTGGAGCAGATTGCACAAAGAAAGGAAGCAGTTAGTGACTTGGATGCCTCATCATCAACTAAGAGTTGGATAAAATTCGAATTATCCTCTTTGTCATCACCTATCCATCAAAAATAGTGCCAAATAGGTGCATTAGTTTGAGTGTCCTTTACTTAAGTTCTATTTATGTAAAATAGTTGGAGAGATTTGTGAACCAATTTTGATATTTTTTTCAAGATATTTTAGTTTAGAATTTGTATAAATACTCCACTCTTGGAAGTATTTTGTGTGGATTCTACTACTTTGCTATGACATTGATTTTTTTGGAATAAAATTTCTTTGGAGAAACTCATTTGTGGCTTGCTGGATGAATATTTGAAGCTCGGGACTTTTTTGCAGGATTCATGCGTCGAATTGCAGTTCAATAAGTCTTTCTATCCAATGTTTTAATTTTTATATCTGTTTATAATACCATTGTGTCCATTTCTGAATAATTGACATAAAATAATAACTTAGAATTTACTTAATTGTACTCTGAGTTCAGTTGTGATTATTCTAAAATGTTTTCTTCTAAATTGGTTATAAGCAACGAATTCTTAAATGCTCTTGCTTCGCTAATTTAAACATTTTGATTACTATAGTAAATAATTCTTCACTGCTCTTTATTTGTAATCATTCCATTTATTTCTTTTGAAGATGTTGAAAGATTCTTAAGTTCCTTTCATCCCTTCAAAACCCATTCCATCCACTTGAATTCCTTAAAATTGTTCTCTGTTTGGCTATCTTGCCGTGTAAAGCCATCTTGTGTGTAAAAGAGTAATCCAGTAAATCCATCCTTCGACTCCATAGCCGAATGGACTAAAAATCTTCAACCTTGCCCTCAGTTGGCGGATTCCACCATTCAAACAAAATCAAAACTCTTGGACTTATAACTAGCCTAAAACTTTCTAAGAACAAAGCTAAATTTTAAAGAGAGAGCCCTCTCTGGATACAGATTGGCTAGATTCTATATCTGAAGGTTGGTTTGTCGTTACCTCGGGTATACTTTCCTTTTCCACAACTTCAAGGAAAACCTGAGTGATAACACATAGCGCCACCCGACTGCACATTTAGGTCCGGTCGGGCTAGCAAGTTTGTGCACAGCGCCTGAGGCCTTCAGTGGGAGAGTCGGGCTGGCAGGTCTGTGCGCAGCGCCTGAGGCATTTAGTGGGTGAGTCGAGTGGTGAAACGGGTTGTCAGGCCCTATCGGAGCGCAACGCCGTGTGAAATGTGGGCAGTTCGGGCTGTTTTGAGCCTGTGCGTAGCGCCTGCACAGGTGCATAGCACCACCCTCCCGATGTGCAGCGAAATGTAAATTTACACTATGGCCACCTCGTCTATGCACAGTGTCGACGACCAGGTGCGTAGCGCCTGAGTGTTTTGACCCAACTTGAAAAAAAACCTTAAAAAATTGCTTTCAATGGTTTTCTTCCCTTTTGCAATGACGAATATGAAGTGGGGAAGAGGTCAAGGAGACCCATATAATCTTTTTGAAAAAATATTTCATGCCAAAACCCACTTTCCTAATGTTTATTTCCTTCTTACTTTTTTCACTATGCTTTTTGGCCTTTTTGGTCCTGTAGGGGGCAAAGTCTTAGAAAAAGTGGTTTTTTGCCTTGCTGGAGGCATCTTGATGTTCTTCATATACTAAAAAACCTCCTGAAGAAGCTAAAACTATGCCTCTTATCTATATTTGGAAAAAATGAAACCCTTTCATGATTTTTAACACTTATGCACAGCAAAATTGTGATCAATTTGACATGTTTTCCTCTGAGTTACATTTTGTCATATTTTTTCTTTAAAACAGTGAAAAACCTCCTAGTATGAAAACCTTATCATCAAGCATCAACAATCCCTTTAGTCTTCATGTGGGCCATCATTGTGAAAAACATTTGGTTTGTTTCTCCTTACCAATTTTCTTGTAGGTAACCTTTTGTGACAGTCCTGTAGAAGTGTCACACATGGCCAATCTATCTCTTGTAGAATATGTTTTGATAAGGAAACCCTTGTTGGAGTCTTTACTGTTTTCAGACCAATTACATTTTTGTTCCTTTGATCAGTTTGAAAATGATGTATGTCTAGTGAGGGAGGTGAGTTATTTACACAATTTTTGTGTCTTTCCTTGGGCCACTTTTGTTTTTGCAGGTGCCTACACAACTTCTGCCCTTTGACCACTGTCTCTTTTGAAGTTGGACAACTTATTTTATCAATAATGAACCTATGCTTGTCATAGTTTCCTCCTTGGGAAAATTCTTCCCTCATGCTTGCCTCCTTGGACGATTTGAAAATTCCTCTGACTGTTCTTTTGAGAAGTGAAACCCTTGCACTGATATTTCTGGCCCTTTCTGTCCCTTTGGTGAAATGGGGTACAATGTTTCTTGTCTGCCTCCTTTGATCTTCTTTAAAACCTCTGATTTTACCCTTTGAAGAGGTGTAATTAGTGCCTCTTTGCCAAACCCTAGAGGGCAGCTTAAAACCATTGACATGCCATCTATTGTTATGAAGGAGGCTCTTTGTCATCATTTGACCTATTTTGTCACTTTCCCAAACTCCTAGGTTTTAGGGTTGCTTAGAAAAAGTAAATAGTGTTGTCTTCTAAGTTCTCAAAAACTTCTCAAAACTCATTAATTATTTATAAAAGTATTCAATGTGCACTTGAAATATTTGAGGTGGCCTTTTCCCTTGTAACCCTAATACTAATTCCTTGTTTGGTCAAAGCTGTCACAAACCCTGATTCTTTTCAAACACATACCTGCTGATTTTCTTCTTTGCTGTGAATGGTCTTCCTATAGCAGGTTTTCTTCTTTGATGTGAATGGTCTTTCTATGATGATTTTCTCTTTTACCTTACCCATTGTTAGGCTTATGGTCATTTGATCCTTTTGCAAAAATGTGAGCAAGGGGTAGTTGTTCCCCTGCAAGATTCATGCTCTAGGCAAAAAAGCCTTCCTTGAATGAACTTTTTGATTAGTTTGTACAAGATCACCTGTCTTTTTATTTTTTTAAATCTAGTTTCTTCATACAGGAAAAACAGAGTTTGTAGGTGTTGAAGCCCCGAAAATCGGGTCTACAACAAGGGGGATACCCACCTGGTCCGGACCTTGATTAGCAGCTCCTTTTTCGTTTGGTGTAGTGGGTCAGAATGGGGATAATGGGACCAGTTTCCCAATATGTGTGTGTGTGTTGAGAATAGATATTTCCTTTCTAAAAAGGTTCCTAAGTGAAATGCTTTTATTCTATTTCTAATTTAATCATATGCAAATTGTATTCCAACTAAAACAGAAATATCTAATTCTAAACTAAACCCGGGATGTAATCTTTTTATGTATGCGATCTAAAATGGTTTCTGATAAAAATCGATAATAAAGATCATTCAACTGTTATAAGAAAATAATTCAATAAATATAAACCACTTCATATAAAAATTTAGATGAAACCGTTGTGATAAACATATCGCATAATAAGCTATTCATAAATTAAGCATAAATAAATAGCTATCACCATACAAAAGTGCAAAATGATAACTGAAGAATTCAAGCATCAATATATAAATAACTGAACATAAATATCACTTTTAACATAGAAGCATAAATAGTTAAGAGATAAAAGTACCATTTATAACTGGTTCTACTCATGAGCTAGAAGTAATAATGATTTATATCTTCTTAATCCAACATCTACTAAGAGTACAGAAATGCAACATTAGTAGCAGATATTAGACAAAGATATCAATAAATCTCATTCCATTCATTCATCAAAACCTCCTCTGAGGGTGCAGAAGTGCATGTTCTGAGGATAAGTTTTTGACAAATTTCAGGACCCTTCTCTAAATGCATGAGAAGGGTTTAAATACTACTAACTAAATCTAAATATATTTTGTTACAAAAATTTAGGATTCGGTTTAAATGACCATCCTTTTTCTAGGCAAAAATAAAGTAAAAATAACACTAAATCTAAAACTAAAATTAACAACTAACTACTTATGAATTTGGTCTTTGAGTTTGCAAGAATTTAGCATTGATTTGAGAAGAGGAGGCTGGCCAACTTCAGATTTTAATTGTCTCGAAAAAATGGAATCGGCCGGTGTTGGCGTGATCTTCTCAGCATAATTAATGATGCAATTAAGAGTATTGCATTGACTGTGTGGTTTTACTAGACACGTCCAGTAAGAATCCCAGTTTAGCTTTGTCAATCCTTAAATTGATTTTGCCTTCTCCTCAGCTTTCTGTTTCCACTCTGTTTGCAATTGCTGGGCCTGTGGTAGGTATCCTGGAATGGTTTCTGAAATCAAATTAATCTTGTGCAAATTTTCATTTACACAAACAGTAATGTTGCTTGACGCTGTAGCTGCTTCCTCTGCTGCTTTTTCTGCTTCTCTGATCTGTACATCCCATTTATTGAAGAGAATTTCTTTATGGCTGTCATTGATAATTGGTGCTCCTACTCTTTTTCCTTCCTCTGTCTTTTTCCATGCCAAATAATTAGTATCTCTTTCATTAGTTAAATCATAATCATGTCATAATTCTACGACATGATTAGTGATTTTATCACTTTCTTGACAAAAAGAGTTCCACTGTGAAATATTTTGGCGTAATAGACTCTGAGATAAAATCTGTAAACTTGGGGTCGTCTTTATGCGTTTCTTGCATAATCTGTATTTGTCTCTTTTTTTCAGCCAAGCTTTTCTAATACCCGATCTGCATTTGCTGAAACTCTTGCTGTAACTTTTCAAATTTTACTCGTGCTTCACTGTTGGCATGTGCTTGTTGCAAAACTTGTATTTGATCCTCTTTTTCATTTAATAACAACCGTACCTTAGATGCTTTATTAATAGTTGCGGAGGCATAAGCTCCTATTATTTGAGATAATTTAGTAAGATTTTCAGTGGGATATGTAGTAGGATCTTTCCATAAAACATCCAATTGTTCCGCATCAGTAGAGAGCGCACTTTCTAATTTTCTCTTCTTTCTTTGCTTCCTTACTACTGCTTTATGTTGTGGGCTATAAAATATATCTAGAGGAGGAATTTCCTCTATTTTAAGTACAAGCTCGGTAGAGGGAGTAATGGGTATATGTTCTATTTCTGTGACATTGCCACTTATTTCTGTAACCAAACCTTTTGCTGTCTGTACAGGAGTTTGTATGTTTTGTCCTTCAACATTAATCAAATCATTAAATGTTTCCCATTCTTTATCCAAATGAGTGCTAATGGATGGTTGATGTACATTAAGAGGTGGAAGATTCAACTGTGGAGGAGTTGAAGTCTGTTGTTGTGAGAGCTCTTTTGATTGAGCTGTATCCTTCATTGAGCCTTCACTTTTATCCTGGTCAGATTTTTTAGAATGTTCAGAAATTTCTTTGTCAGAATTTGACTTAGACCTTTCTGAATCTGAGCTGCCACTGAGACTGACACTAGGAGTTGGTTCCCTTGTGGGTTCCAAGCACAAATTATCCACAGGAATAATGGTTAATCTTCTTTCTCTGGACATTTTAAATTCTTGAAATTATTCTGGGGAAAACCGTGTTTGAGCTAAATGCAAAATTTCTTTAAATGAACATTTTTCTTGAAACATATCATCAAAAAGATCTTCTTCTCCAGAAAATATTCTTACTTTGACTGCAGTGGTGAAATTATTAGCGACGTCATACGGGTCGAATAGCCTTTTCGGAAACTTAAAAAATTGTAAACATGTAATATTGTTTACTTCCTTAAACGCATGACCAACGTCAAATAATGAAAAAGCTTCGCAGGAAACAGGAAATTGTGGCTAGATGGCCTTCTTTTTATCTTTTAATTCTTTTGTCAAACTTCGCTCTCCAGAGGTTTGGTATGAAATTTCCTGAGCTATAAGTTTGTCCAGAACATACAAGCGTAGAACATGAGGAGAAGCAAAACTTCCAAAAACCCTCACATAAGTAAATAACTCTTCTCCAAACCATCTTGCGACAGGGAGAATGTCTACTTATGCTTCAGGGGAGAACCTTGGAGCATCCTTATTATGCAACACTCTGTACAGAGGCAACATTATGCCACGGCAAATTTTGTAAAAATGAGGAACGAACTTTGATTCCCACAACTCTTTGTCATAGACATGAATGGGCAAGGGATCATCAATTTTCCATTGCCAACATATCAAAGGGAACTTAGAAACAAAGCAGATTGAATCAATAACATAGGCAGATAGATAAAAAGGAGGATAGATCCTCTGAGAGACAGTCCGTTTAGACCGGTAATTGAAAATAGCCATGGCTAAATTATCAGATAATATTTTAGCCCAGTCCACAATGGTGGCGGTAACAACAACATTCAATAAGGGAAGCCATTCAGGCAAAAACTTATTAATGTCAGGCTTTCCAAAAATCTTACATAACAGAGCAGCAAAAAAACAATATGGAGAAGTGAGTGAACCAGTACTATACATACCGTGTTTATCTTTCTTCAGTGGTTCATCTCTTCTGGACCATTCCTTGGTACATTCCACCAAATTTGCATTTTCCTTGGAAAATTTCTCCATAAATTGTTTGTTGTAAGTTGCCTGAGGCTCCAGCAAATGATACATAAGCCTCAAATCTTCTGGAGTAAACGACCCAATGAGATCTTGATCTGGAGTTTTAAACTGCCTGTCCGTAATATCAGTGCTATGCAGCACCCATTTGACCATGTCTATATATAGAAGAATTCTAGGTCTTGCTGCTATCCGGTGCAAAAATGAACAAGCCAGCTCTGTAAGAGATGCTTCAGAGGAATTACTTGAGCCCGTAGTAGCCGCAACATCCATTACTCTTGGATTTTCTTCTTCAAGCAAATTAAACATACCTTCCCAAGTGGTGATGCCAGCGTCTTTGTTACAAGCAGTGTCTGTGTATAAGGAAGCCATCTCTTTATTTTCAGAACTTGGAGATTTCTCTTTATTTCCAGAACTCAGAGCTTTCTCTTTCTTTCCCATAATACTCTGAATATTGCTTTGTATAGTCTCCTGTTCTTCGCACCTGCAGTTTTACGAATTAAGTGAGAATAATGATATGAGAAAGGTGACGAGATAGTTTTAAATGCTGAAGGCGTATGAAATATATTATTTAAATGTGAAATAACCTTTCAATCAAAACAAAATCCTTTTTCATTAATAATTGACAATCCATTCATTAACTTGACATTAAAGCGCATAACGGGTCTCGATTTATGGAAAGATTTTCTTTGTACAACGAGCTTTAAGAATCTGGGATAATGCGATCTGCGATTTGCTTTGCAATATCACAAAATCACAATATCGCAAATCGCAACTTACGAAAATTGAAATCATCGCAACTTTCGCAAATCGAAACTTATGCAAATCGCAATCAGTAACATCGTGAAATCTCAATATCGCGGCATCGTAATATCGCGAAATCGCAATATCGCAAAATATAACATATGAAAAACATCCGTTAATATATTTTCTGCGATATGTGATTTGCGACAAATATTTTAATGCATAGTTATTGGATCGCGCTTATCGCAATTTAGAAGATTCTGATTTGCAAAAGATATCTTGTACTTTTTTGTTGCGATGGATGCGATATTTTCTTCAAAGAAAGGTTTTATTCTAATCTATCATAAACTTAAGTTTATCTAAAGATTTTCTAAGGAATTTTCTTAAGTTAATGATAGTAAGTTTTATTTGAAAAAGAAAACAAGCACTAATTTAATTTTTTGGATTTTTTAAACTAAGGGTCCCCACTTATTTAGTATTAAATACTAAATAAGAAGGGGGGTTTTTTCTGGCCAAAACAATTGGCGATTCACTTGGAAGAACCAGTTATCTCTGCTTTTCTTTTAAATTCTCTAAACTTTTCAAAACAAAAAATTTTTCAGAAAATCAAACTTTATTATAAAAAGACAAACTACATTATGCTTTAATCTATAAATAATATTTCATTTCTTCTATATTCAACTTTGACTATTCACTTCCTCAAGCTAGTCCTTGTATCTACATCAGTCATTACTTGGTTTAAAAAGATAAAAACAAAAGGCTTCTCTGTAAATCAGTTTTTAAATATACTCATTTGTCGTAGGTAGAGCCACTGCTGCCAGCAAGCGTTTATAGCCTCGACAGGGTTACCTGTTACCCAGCAATGATCCTGTGTCCTACTTAGAAAAATATACAATTTTCAAAGAGAAATCCATATTCACACTTATTGCTTTTATTTTCTTTTTTATCCTTAAAGAACAATGTCTTGGTTTGATAGCCAATTTATGACAGTGCCATTCACTTGATTTATAACTTTGTTGAACAAGTTGGCTCGTGATGAGACCCCTTGCCTTTTGATTGCAATAATCTTAAGTCATTGCCCTGTTGTGGTATGAAGTATTGGCAAAGTCAGCAAGCTATAATATCTATGATCATGATAAGTCGGCTCGTGATGAGACCTCTTACTCTTTAAGTTAAAAGTGTATCATTGGATTATCCCCTGAACTTTGTAATTTTCTAGGTGGGGAGGAAGTCATTGTTTCCTTAAGATAGCTCTGGACGACAATAATAGAGTTTTTGGAAAAGAACTTTTCTACAGAGAATCTTCGTTTTGTTATTGATACCTTTCATTGGACTGATATAAAACAATCTTTCACCAAAAGTTGTTTTTCATCAAAATTTTCAAAGTTGAAACTAATATCATTTCTAGATTTAAAACTTTTAACTGTATCTTTGAATAATAATGATCAATATTCTAAAAATAATTCTATTTATATAAGTGAAGAAATAAAATCTAAAAAGAGAACTTGTATCTTTTTCATGAATTCCAAATGTAACCATTAACAACTGGTTTTATTATGACAAATAAAGAAAACTAATCTACAAAATAGAAGAATGATCTCTTATGGAAAATATTTTTTAAGGATCTGTCCATTAACAGGTAAAGACTCTCTTTTCCCTGTTAGATCTTGTAACATAAAAGTAGATGGACCTATGATCTGTGCAATTTGGAAAGGACCAAGCCACATTCATTGAAATTCCGTATGTTTTCCTTTTTCCTCATGAGCCTTGTCCCATTTTAGAACTAAATCTCCTATCTGAAAATCCTTCCTAGTTATCATGTTTGAATCAAAAGAAGCTTTAATTAATGCTTGATGATGACCATGAGTTACTTTGGATTTTTCTCATTGTTCTTCTAACTTAATTATTTCCATCTGCCTTATTTGTAAAGAAGAAGTTGGTTCTTCATCAATATATTGGACTAAGGCTAGAGAAGGAATCGCTAGATGAGTTGGAAGAACCACTTCTCTCCCATAAACTAAATTAAAGGGAGAAGTGCCAATAGAAGCCTTTTGCGTTATTCGATCTGCCCATAAAGCATATATTAAAGACTTATGCCATTTTTTATGATTTTGATCAATGGTTCACTTAATGATTATGATTAAGTTTTTATTTGTAGATTCAGCTAACCCATTTTCCTGTGGATAATAATTGGTAGAATATTTAATTTTAAAACCTCTCTTGAGTGCAAATTCAGTCATAGCATTACCAGAAAAATATGATGCATTATCAAACATTAAAGCAGAAGGTAAACCAAACCTAGTGATTATGAACTGATCTATAAACTCGATGATATGCTCAGCATTAGCAGTCTTGAGAGGGACTGCTTCTACCCATTTCGTAAAATAATCAGTTGGTGTAATGATATACCTATGTTGTTTAGAAGAGCCAGGAACGATCTCACCTATTATTTCCAATCCCCATTGATCAAAAGGCTGCTCAATGTTGACTGGTTGTAATGGTAATGATGGTTTCTTTTGTCTTCCAGCTGCAGTTTGACAAATTTGACATCTCCTTGCATAGTTATGTGAATCTTTAAATAGTGTGGGCCAGTAATATCCTGCACGGAGGATCTTATGTGCAGTAGCATCTCCAGCTTAATGTCCACCTACTGGCCCATCATGAAGTTCCTGCAAGACTTTTTTAGCTTCAGATTTCTCTAGACATTTAAGAAGAACATAATCATAATTCATTCTAAAAAGAACATCATTCACAAGCTGATATTGTTTAGCCTTTAACCTTAGAGCTCTTTTCTTGGTATGATCAAGATTTGGAGGAGAATATCCATTCTTCAAATAAAATATGATATCAGCATATAATGATTCAACATCGTTTAGGCTTACCTCATATGTTTGTATCTCTTCAGATGGTTTTTCAGAAATAAGCGATGCTCCAACTAGTATTTTGCAAAAACCTTGACCTCTTACAATATTTTCTGGTTTAATTTCTACATCATATTCTTGTAAGGCAGTAACCCAATTGGCTCTTTTCTCACCCACATCTTTTTGGAATAAAATATTTCTTACCGCTGGAAACGATACTATGATTTTTGTATGGGTTTTGAGTAGAAAGGGTCTGAAATATTTAATTGCTTTGAAAACAGCATAAGCTTGTTTCTCCACATCTGAATAATTCAACTAAGCTCCTTGTAAATTTGAACTGAAAAAGGCAATTGGAGCTTCTTCTTTGTCTTGATTTTCTTGAGTGTGTATCGCAGCATAAGATTTATCAGAGGCAAATGTATACAAAATAAAAGGATCGAAAAAATTTGGAGCTGCTAAAGATGGAGCATTAATAATTTCTTGTTTGATAAGGTTGAATGCTTCATATTCGTCTTCGCCCCACTTGAAGTTTGATTTCTTTTTAATCATTGCTTGCAAAGGAGATACAATTCTTGAAAAATCTGGCACAATTCTCTTTACAAAATTAATCTGGCCAAGAAAAGATTGCATAGTTTTTTTGTTGTGAGGTAAAGATATTTCAGAAATTTTCTTGATTCTATTAGGATCAATATGAATTCCATATTTTGATACTATGAATCCAAGAATTTTTCCTTCACTTAATGAAAAAAAAAATATTTCGGATTAAGTGAAATTCCATACATTTGACAGCGTTGGAAGATCTGATTCAAATCTCTAATATGATTGCTTTGTTTTTTGGAATATACATTTATATCATCCAAGTAAATTACCACCGATTTGTTAGCTAATCCCTTAAAAGCAATGTCCAGGGCTCTCTGAAATATGGCACCAGCATTGATCAGACCAAAAGGCATCTTTTGATATGCATAAGTGCCCCATTTGGTTTTGAATGTAGTTTTCAATTGATCATTAGGATGGACTAACACTTGATTGTATCCAGAGAAACCATCTAAGAAAGACATTAATTCTGATCCTGCAACTGCCTGTAATATTTGCTCCATAGGAGGCAAATGAAAATTATCTTTTTGGCAGGCTTTATTAAGATTTCGAAAGTCAATGCAAATTATAATATCTCCGTTCTTCTTTCTAATAGGAACCATATTGGAAACCCATTTAGAATGTCGAACGGGAAAAATAATGTTGGCTTTCAATAACTTATTGAGTTCAGATTTGATTTAGTTTTCTAGATTGGGGTGGATCTTTCTCAACTTCTGTTGGACAGGTTTTTCATCATTGATCATTGGGATAGTATGTTGGATGATAGAAGTGTCATAAGTTTTGAGTTCATCATAGTTCCAAGAAAAGACACTTTTATATTGTTTCAAAAGACAAAGGTATGCTAACTTTTCTTCAGGAGCTAGGCCAAGGCCTAGGTTGATATTCTGTGGTTTGGCATCAGTTCCTAGATTTACTAATTCATAATTCAAAGTCGAACTTTCCAATTTTGAATTGGTAGATCTTTTAAATCGATCTTTCAAATCATAAAGGTCTTCTAAGTTGACTACTGACTTTGGCATAGCATTATTGGTGCTATCTTGAAGCAATTGTCTGTCATGTTGATCTTCATCAATTATCTGATTAGTGTAAGATCCTTCAGATGTGAGAAAATTTACAATATCAGGATCATCATTGAAAATCTTTAATTGGTAACGTTATCAGGAACTGAGGGTCTAAAGATTAATTCAATTGAAAATCGATCAGGACTAAAGTCTTATGTAGGAATGAGCTTGGAAGCTACATTAGCTAGGAGGTCTGAACTAGAATTCTAAATTCTGGGAATTGATGAAATATTAAATGCTATAAAATGTTCAGTCAGATCTTGGACTAAAGATTGATAATGCTTTAAATGACCTGATAAACAATGTATATTATTGCGTAACTGTTTAATTACAATTTCTGAATCTCTGAAAACTTGTAGATATTTGATGTCTAATCCGATTGATTTATATAGTCCTTGGACTAAAGATTCATATTCTGCGATGTTATTAATGCAATCGAATTCGAGTATGCAAGTTAGCATAATTTTGTTTCCCTCTAGACTAACCAATACGCATCTTGCTCCTGCTCCTTCATTAGACTTAGAACCATCAAAAAATAATTTCCAAAATAAAGATTTATTTACAGGGGTATCTACAAAATTAATACATTTAGAAATATCTGTTTGAGAATAATTTTCTATTTGAGATAAAACAGAATGTTCTAAATAAGGTGAAGTATGAGCATTGAAATTTCCTAAGAAAGAATCAACAGAATAATTGCTAATGATATTAGTGCTGTATGCAATTGGTTCATTCTCTCCTTCCAATTCGGTTACTATGTATTTCTGATGTTTTTCTCGCTCAACCTTTATCTGATTTGGTTTACTATTGTAAGGAAGCCACATATGCGGCCAATCAATTGCAAAATATCCATGAAGTTTTTCTGACCAATCTCTGCTAAGAATTAAGCCATAAAATTCTGGAATATCTGCAACTAAAATATCAATAACTTGACATACCTTTGGATTCGATGATAGCCTTATGGTAACCTGATTTAATTCACCAATCACTTCCACTTGCGATCGATCTAAATGAACTATGCGCACAACAGATTTTTGTGGTTGAATGTTCAGCTTTGCATATATTGATTTTGGTAGAATATTAGATGAAGCTCAAGAATCCACTAAACAATTATGCAAATTTTTATTGAAAACTTCATAAGTAAGAAGAAATGGAGGAGTATGAGATCTTGACCTTCCTCCAATTAAAGCGATATTTTCTAGATCAACTTTACTGATCGCATTAGCTGGAGGTCTTCCCATCTCGTTGGAAGCTTGAGAAATGACAGGATCAGGAAAAGTTTTTTCAGATACAACATGTAATTCTTTCAAAATTACCTTTTGTTGGTGTTTTAACTTGCTCAATTCATAAAAAGTGATGTTAGCCCTAGTCTTCTTCATGTCTTCTATGATATTATACTCCATTTCATCTGGAACAATGAGTGTTCTTGCTGGAGTTGATGAATCTATCTGGACTGGGCTAGTTTGAATTGCTTTAGATGTCATTTTCTTGGGTGCAACTTTATCTTTAGTCAATGAGCTTGCACTTTTTGACTTGGGAGTAGTTTGAGGAGGATCAAGTTGATTTCTACTTCGTGTGCTAACTAGGGATGCTTCTTGATCTTCCTCATTTGGAAGGATGAAATCCCACATACCTTGTACTTCTACGACTTCTTCTTCATTGGTAGTTTCTTCAATAACATTTTCCTCTTCTTCTTATTCTGATTCAGCATTAGTAATAGCATTTGGTGGTTTTGGATCAGTTGAAGGGTTTCTTATAAAAGGTTTGAAAGGATTTTTAGAAGATGTTTCTGCCACTTGTTTCTTAATTTCAACCATTTCGTTAGACATGGTTTTCAAAACTTTTTGCAGTCCTTCTAAATCAAATGGATCTTTTGATTTTTTTTTCTTAAGGTCTTCCTTAAAAGTGACTTTCTTGGATTTTCGTTCTTCTATCGCATTTTTCTTGTCTAAAACAATGATACGTTTCTCTACCACTATTGCCTCCTTCATGTTTTCTGCTAAAGTTGTTTTATTAGCCCTATCAACAAAGATTGTTATGTCTGATGGTAAAACAGAAATGTACCATTCACTTCGCACTTCTTCGCTAGGCTTGGAAGCAGTAGGAATTTTGTTTAACAATTTATTGAAACGTGAATTAAAATCCTTGACAAGTTCTTTTGAATCAGCTCTAAGATTAGATAGGTCATTGATCTGTAGACCTGTCATCACCAAATTTAGTCAAAAATTGATCTTGAAAGATATCCCAAGTAGTGATAGATCCAGATGGTAATGAGAAATACCATGATCCAGCTGCTCCTTGTAGAGTATAAGGGAAAAGTCGGACAACAACATCTTCATTAATAACTCCATTGAGATTTATGGACAGCATAAAATTGTTTATATGTTCTTCTGCTAGCATGCCTACTTCAGGATTAAACTTAGGCAGCCATTTTTCAGGATGGGCTGGTAATTGACTCAAGGGTGCAGGCATTAAGACTGCCCCTGGATTATTCCATGGCATTTGGGCCATCACTGAACTACTAACAGAGGAAAGTACATAAGATGATGTCTGTGATTGGGAAGATGAAGATATTACAATTATAGATGATTGAGAAGGTGATGTGGAAGTTCTAGTGGAGTGAGGGATAATGGTCTGAAGTGGAGGGGTGGATGGTTGACTTCACGGTGAAGAGGTTGAGATGGATGATGATGATGAAAGAGTCTCGCTATCAGACCTTTTAGGTGATTTCCTTGCTCTTTTCCTTGTAGGTAAAGGTAACTCAATTGGCTGAATGCCAAGCTTCTCACTCTGTAATCTGGTAAGAGGATGAGCAGGATTATATTGCGAAGTCACACTGCTTTGAGATTTATCAGATCTTTGAGGTGATATTGAGAATCACTGGAGTTTATGAATCAAAGATTCAACTTCAGGAGGTTCAATAGCAGATTCTTCTGAAAAGTCAGGGTTTGTAGTAGTGTCTGTTCTTCTTTCAACTTCTGGCTCTATATTTAAAATTTCTGAGTGTGATGGATAAGTCGGGGGAGATGGTGAGGGTGATTTACTCTCAGAATGGTATTTAGATTTATTTACTTTCCATTCATAGTTCGTGGCCCTCCTTCTAGCCCGAAATATGTTGAAGCCCCAAAAATCGAGTCTACAACAAGGGGGATACCCACCTGGTCCGGACCTTGGTTAGCAGCTCCTTTTCCATTTGGTGTAGTGGGTCCGACTGGGGATAATGGGACCAGTTTCCCAATATGTGTCTATGTGTTGAGAATAGATATTTCCTTTCTAAAAATGTTCCTAAGTGAAATTATTTTATTCTATTTGTAATCTAATCATATGCAAATTGTATTCTAATTAAAACAGAAATATCTAATTCTAAAATAAACCCGGGATGTAATATTTTTATTTATGCGATCTAAAATGGTTTCTGATAACAATCGATAATAAAGATCATTCAACTGTTATAAGAAAAGAATTCAATAAAGATAAACCACTTCATATAAAAAGTTAGATGAAACAGTTGTGAAAAACATATCACGTAATAAGCTATTCATAAATTAAGCATAAATAAATAGTTATGATCGTACAAAAATGCCAAATGATAACTGAAGAATTCAAGAATCAATATATAAATAACTGAACATAAATATCACTTTTAACACAGAAGCAGAAATAGTTAAGAGATAAAAGTACCATTTATAACTGGTTCTACTCATGAGCTAGAAGTAATAATGATTTATATCTTCTTAATCCAACATCTACTAAGAGTACAGAAATGCAACATCAGTAGCAGATATTAGACACAGATATCAGTAAATTTCGTTCCTTTCATTTATCAAAACCTCCTCTGAGGGTGCAGAAGTGCATGTTCTGAGGATAATTTTTTGACAAATTTTAGGACCCTTCTCTAAATGCATGAGAAGGGTTTAAATACTACTAACTAAATCTAATTATATTTTATTACAAAAATTTAGGATTCGGTTTAAATGATCGTCCTTTTTCTAGGAAAAAATAAAGTAAAACTAACACTAAATATAAAATGAAAATTAACAACTAACTACTTATGAATTTGGTCTTTGAATTTGCAAGCATTCAGCATTGATTTGAGAAGAGGAGGCTAGCCGACTTCATATTTTAACTGTCCCGAAAAAATGGAATCGGCCAGTGTTGGCGCGATCTTCTCAGCAGAATTAATGATGCAATTAAGAGTACTACATTGACTGTGTGGTTTTACTAGACACGTCCAGTAAGAATCCCAATTTAACTTTGTCAATCCTTGAATTGATTTTGCCTTCTCCTCAGCTTTCTGTTTCCACTCTGTTTGCAATTGCTGGGCTTGTGGTAGGTATCTTGGAATGGTTTCTGAAATCAAATTAATCTTGTGCAAATTTTCATTTACACAATCAGTAATGTTGCTTGCTGCTGTAGCTACTTCCTCTGCTGCTTTTTCTACTTCTCTGATCTATACATCCCATTTATTGAAGAGCATTTCTTTATGGCTTTCATTGATAATTGGTGCTCCTACTCTTTTTCCTTCCTCTTTCTTTTGCCATGCCAAATAATTAGTAACTCTTTCATTAGTTAAATCATAATCATGTCGTAATTCTACGACATGATTAGTGATTTTATCACTTTCTTGACAAAAAGAGTTCCACTGTGAAATCTTTTGGCATAATATATTTTGTTGTTGCAACAGTTGATTATTCAAAGAAATAGACTCTCAGATAAACTCTGTAAGCTTGGGGTCATCTTTATGCATTTATTGCATAATCTGTATTTGTTTCTCTTTTTCGGCCAAGATTTTCTGATACCCGATCTGCATTTGCCGAAACTCTTGCTGTAACTTTTCAAATTTTACTTGTGCTTCACTGTTGGCATGTGCTTGTTGCAATTGTTGTTGCAGAACTGGTATTTGATCCTCTTTTTAATTTAATAACAGTCGTACCTTAGATGCTTTGTCAATAGTTGCAGAGGCACAAGCTCCTGTTATCTGAGATAATTTAGTAAGATTTTCAGTGGGATCCGTAGTAGGATCTTTCCATAAAACATCCAATTGTTCTCCATCAGTAGAGAGCGCACTTTCTAATTTTCTCTTCTTTCTTTTCTTCCTTACTACTACTTTATGTTGTGGGCTATAAAATATATCCAGAGGAGGAATTTTCTCTATTTTAAGTACAAGCTCGACAGAGGGAGTAATGGGTATATGTTATGTTTCTGTGACATTTCCACTTATTTCTATAACCAAACCTTTTGTTGTCTGTATAGGAGTTTGTTGTTCTATCCTCAACATTAATCAAATCATTAAATGTTTCCCATTCTTTATCCAACTGAGTGCTGATGGATGGTTATTGTACATTAAGAGGTGGAAGATTCAATTGTGGAGAAGTTGAAGTCTGTTGTTGTGAGAGCTCTTTTGATTGAGCTATATCCTTCACTGAGCCTTCACTTTTATCCTGATCAGATTTTTTAGAATGTTCAGAAATTTCTTTGTCAGACTTTGTCTTAGACCTTTCTGAATCTGAGCTGCCACTGAGACTGACACTAGGAGTTGGTTCCCTTGCGGGTTCCAAGCGCAAATTATCCACAGGAATAGTGGTTAATCTTCTTTCTCTGTACATTTTAAATTCTTGAAATTCTTCTGGGGAAAACCGTGTTTGAGCTAAATGAAAAATTTCTTTAAATGAACATTTTTCTTGAAACATATCATCAAAAAGATCTTCTTCTCCAGAAAATATTCTTACTTTGACTGCAGTGGTGAAATTCTTAGCGACGTCATATGGGTTGAATAGCCTTTTCGGAAACTTAAACAATTGTAAACATGTAATATTGTTTACTTCCTTAAACGCATGACCAACATTAAATAATGGAAAAGCTCCGCAGGAAACATGAAATTGTGGCCAGATGGCCTTCTTTTTATCTTTTAATTCTTTTGTCAAACCTCCCTCTCCACAGGTTTGGTATGCAATTTCTCGAGCTATAATTTTGTCCGGAATATACAAGGGTAGAACATGAGGAGAAACAAAACGTTAAAAAACCCTCACATAAGTAAATAACTCTTCTCCAAACCATCTTGTAACAGGGAGAATGTCTACTTCTGCTTCAGGGGAGAACCTTGGAGCATCCTTATTATACAACACTCTGTACAGAGGCAACATTATGCCATGGAAAATTTTGTAAAAATGAGGAACGAACTTTGATTCCCACAACTCTTTGTGATAGACATGAATGGGCAAGGGATCAGGAATTGTCCATTGCCAACCTATTAAAGGGAACTTAGAAAAAAAGCTGATTGAATCCATAACATAGGAAGATAGATAAAAAGGAGGATAAATCCTCTGAGAGACAGTCCGTTTAGACCGGTAATTGAAAATAGCCGTGGCTAAATTATCAGATAATATTTTAGCCCAGTCCACAATGGTGGCGCTAATAGAAACATTCAATAAGGGAAGCCATTCAGGAAAAAACTTATTAATGTCAGGCTTTCCAAAAATCTTACATAACATAGCAGCAGCAAAACAATATGGAGAAGTGAGTGAACCAGTACTGTACATACTGTGTTTATCTTTCTTCAGTGGTTCATCTCTTCTGGACCATTCCTTGGTACATTCCACCAAATTTTCATTTTCCTTGGCAAATTTCTCCATAAATTGTTTGTTGTAAGTTGCCTGAGGCTCTAGAAAATGATACATAAGCCTCAAATCTTCTGGAGTAAACGACCCGATGAGCTCTTGATCTAGAGTTTTAAACTGCCTATCCGTAATATCAGTGCTATCCAGCACCCATTTGACCATGTCTGTATATGGAAGAATTCTAGGTCTTGCTGCTATCCGGTGCAAAAACGAACAAGCCAACTCTGTAAGAGATGCTTTAGAAGAATTACTTGAGCCCGTAGTAGCTGCAACATCCATTACTCTTGGGTTTTCTTCTTCAAGTAAATTAAACATACCTTCCCAAGTGGTCATGCCAACATCTTTGTTACAAGCAGTGTCTGCGTATAAGGAAGCCATCTCTTTATTTTCAGAACTCAGAGCTTTCTCTTTCTTTCCAGAACTCAGAGCTTTCTCTTTCTTTCCCATAATACTCTGAATATTGCTTTGTATAGTTTCCTATTCTTCGCGCCTGCAGTTTTATGAATTAAGTGAGAATAATGATATGAGAAAGGTGACAGGATAGTTTTAAATGCTGAAGGTGTATGAAATATATTATTTAAACGTGAAATAACCTTTCAATCAAAACAAAATCATTTTTCATTAATAATTGACAATCCATTCATTAACTTGACATTAAAGCGCATAACGGGGCTCGATTTACGGAAATATTTTCTTCGTACAATGAGCTTTAAGAATCTGCGATAATGCGATCTATGATTTGCTTTGCAATATCGCAATATCGCAATATCACAAATCGCAACTTATGCAAATCAAAATCATCGCAACTTTCACAAATCGCAACTTATGCAAATCGCAATCAATAACATCGCGAAATCGCAATATCGCGGCATCGCAATATCGCGAAATCGCAATATCGCAAAATATAACATATGAAAAATATCCATTAATATATTTTCTGCGATATGCGATTTGCAACAAATATTTTAATGCATAGTTATTGGATCGCGCTTATCGCAATTTAGAAGATTCTACTTTGCAAAAGATATCTTGTACTTTTTTGTTGCGATGGATGCGATATTTTGTTCAAAGAAGGTTTTATTCTAATCTATCATAAACTTAAGTTTATCTAAAGATTTTCTAAGGAATTTTCTTAAGTTAATGATAGTAAGTTTTATTTGAAAAAGAAAACAAGAACTAATTTAATTTTTTGGATTTTTTAAACTAAGGGTCCCTACTTATTTAGTATTATTACTAATATTAAATAAGAAGGGGGGTTGTTGCTGGCCACAATAGTAGGGCACCAAATCCACCCTATGACTTTGTGAAACCCTGGGTGACCTAGTGGAAGATTTCTTGGACTTGGCTTTTGGACTGAGACGTAGAATTTGGGATCATCAATTGTAAGATAGAGTTTATGATAAACTAATGTATTGAAGATCGAAAATCCAATTCTCTTGATTTATTTAAATAGTATACAGAGATAGTTTGAGACTACCAGTGTTTGGGAGTATTTTGGGAGACACAACAAAGCTATTTGATCGGTGGGCTTAGGTAGCAGTGAGGGTTTTTTAGGAAAAAACAAAACAGTGGATTTGGGACAAAGGTGAACACATATAGACAAACTGAGTGACATGAGCCCATGATGGGTCTTTTGGGATGGGTGATCTAAGCATTTACATGATGGATGATGAAAGAGTGAAAAAATTATCTTAAGGATAATGAAGGTAGTGAGATTTATAGAACTCACAATGTTCATGAACTTTGTTTCTATAAATCTAGAACTGATACTTAGTCATCTTCAGATGGTGAAAATTATGGATGACTAACAAGTTCAATAGGCCCAAAGAACAGACAGGATGCGCACGTCCCAATCGCTGCAGTCAGCTTTGCAGACCTTAGTCAGTGCTTGCTCCAAAATTTTATTAAAAACTTCTACTGTCCCATTTTATTGTGGGTGATATGGAGTTCTTTTCGCATGATGGATCCGAAATTCTTCTATCAAGGCTTGTATTTTTTCATTAAAAAAATGCGTACCTATATCGCTCATTAATATCTTCATACATCAAAATCTAGTCAAGACCTACTCAAAGATGAAGTGTGTAGCGGTATCTGCAGTGCAATCCTTCACTGCTTATGCTTCGGCCCACCTGGCTATATAATCATTGGCAGTTATAATGTAGCATGCACCTATCTTCTTTCTCGGTGGGTTGATAGGTCCCACAAATTCGATGGCCCATTTTTCAAATGCTTGCAGGGCCATTTGCAGTTGAAGGGGAATTTCATCTCTGCACGATGGGCTTCTTATTTGTTGGCACGTATCATAGGCTTTACAATAGTCGTGAGATTCATTATGTAGGGTAGGCCACCATAGTCTAGCTCTCAAGATCTTTTGCGTCGTTGCTTTCCCTGTGTCGTGACCTCCTGCTACACCGTCATGGGCTTCTACCAAGATACTGTGTCGTTCATGCTCCAAAATGTACGAGCTCTTTCTTCTATTGTACCGAATACTCTGCAAGTTCCATGCCTGTAGTTAGGAACTGAATGATGTCGGTGAAGTGTGTATCAACTACCTTAATAGAAAACAATTGCGCATCAGGAAATCCTTCTTCCAAGTTGGTCGGTTTCTCGCCATTCTAGATTTGGGACAAGTGATCTGGCCCAGCATTCAACTTCCATTGCTTGACAATGATCTCAAAGTCGTATTCCTGGAATAGTAGTAGCCATCGACAGATTCCCCCCCCCCCCCCCCCAACGCACACTTATTCACCAGGTACTTCAAAGTCAAATGATCTGTAAAAAATTTGAAGTGTCCTCGTAACATATAGTACTGGTACTTCTGTAATGCATAAACCATGACCAATCCCTCCCGCTCCATAGTGGAGTAGTTGCACTCTGCACCAGAGAGTTTCCTACTAGCAAACGCAATAGGATGATCAATGTCTCAGTCTTCAGGCTGCGTAAGGACCTCTCCCATGGTGATCCCTGATGCATCTACGTGAACATGGAATACCTTCACCCAATCAGGAAAGATTATAATAGGTGCATAGACCATCTTCTCCTTGAGTAGCTCGAAGCTCTTCTGAAATTCGTCATCCCAAAAAAATGAAACATCCTTCTTAAGAAGATTTTACATAGGCACTTTGATTAGAACGTACCCTTGAATAAAATTCCTATAGTAGCTTGTATGTCCAAGGATCGAACGCAATTGTTTCTCAGTTGTAGCTACTGCCAGGTTTATGATAATTGCGACTTTGGCAGGATCAACCATAAATCCTTACCGACAAACTATGTGCCCGAGAAAGATTCCAAAGGGTACGCAAAATATGCACTTCTTGATATTCAAGGAAATTTGGTGCTTCCTACAGGCATCCAACGTCATGCGCAGGTTTAAGACGTGCTCCTTCACCAAGCCGAAGACAGTTCAGTCATAGAAATATACCTCCAAAAACTTGTGGATGAATTCTTTGAACACTGCGACCACCACCCGCGAAATGATGGTAGGGGCATTCTTGAGCCCAAATGGCATGAAATTATATTTAAAGGATCCCCATTCAGTAGAAAACGTATTTTTGTTACGATATTTAGGTGCGATTCTGATTTGATGGTAACCTAAGAACCCCTCTGTAACTGAGTACGCTTCCTGCCCTCCCATGCTATCAAGGATTTCATCTGAGAACGGTGTGGGAAAGGGATCATGTACACATGCATCATTCGATTTGTGTACGCCCACATAGATTCATTTCCCTCCATTTGTATTTTTCTCCTGAACCACCATCGGACTTACCCGGTCTGATTGTTCAACCGGTTCAATGATACCTACGGCGAGCATCTTGTCAATTTCTTCCTTGACCTTTTGTTTATACTTAGGGTTTAGCTGATAAGGCTGCTGCTTCATAGGGCACACATCTGGTTTTAATGTGATGCACATGACCCCTAGGTCCCCTGTGATCCCCTTAAGCTCTGAAAACTTTGCTAGGAATAAGTCTTGATACTATGTGAGCAGTTCCGCAACTTTGCTGAATGTATCATCATCCCAGTAATCCCCAATTTTAGCCAACTTAGGCTGCTCTTCCGTGCCAATGTTGAATTTTCGGAGCTTCAGGTGTTAGTATGAATTCTTCGTCGAAGTGTACGAAAAAGAACCACTTTAGCTACGCATAACTAATAGCCCTAACAACAGTAGAGGCTGCCAAACATCTTCAGATCTGCGATTAGTAATTAAAATGCTGCAACAAACAGATCTATAAATGGAAAGATATTAAGCAGTAAAATAAAGGGTTTGCTCCATGCATCCAACAGACAAGACAAGAACATGATTTTTGAATGAATTTTTATATTACAGGGCACCTGGGAGGAAAACAAGAAGGTGTATCTAGCTCTCCTCAATGGGATGGGTTCTTTGTAGTCCTCAGCACTTCAGATCTAAGCTTTCTCTCTCTTGTAGGTGTAGAAAACCCAATGCAAAAATGAAGCTCAATGGGAGCAAATGATGAAAAATGAGACCAAGTGTATAGATCCAGAGAGATCTAGTAGGCAACAAAAGGTGAAGAATGATGGGAAAAACCCTCCTATTTATAACAAAATATTGGGTCATTCTAGATCTTGGTGCATGATTAAAATAATGTTAACCAAATCTAGATCCACCTTTTATGGAATACTTTATTATATTTTTTGGAGGGAAAGGGTCTTTGACTTGGGTCAAATCCCTTGATTAGTTAAAAATAAATAAATAAATGATTTATTTATCTTTTTAAGGAAGTGGTTGGAAGATAATCAAATAAATAATGATTTATTTAATTATTTGTGTGTGATTTGGTCATATTTAACAAGGAATATTATCTAAACAAGATTTAAATAATTATTCCTAGAAATTAATAAGATAAATAAAGGTTTATCTAATTAATTTCTTTGGTTTTGGGTTAAACATGACTGGGAATAATAATTAAATTATGGTTTAATTAATTATTCCATGAGGAAAATCAAACAAATATGGGTTTGTTTAATATTTCCTTTTGGGGTTTCCTGATTTTAATAGTGAAAGTGGTTTTACTTAGGGTAAAACTGGTCTTACATGGTGTACTTGGGTCCATCTAATGGTAATAAGTTAGATGACCAAAAAATGGTGTAACATGAGGGGCTTAGTAACATCGATAGTTTGTAGTGGGGGTCCAAAAACTGCGCACTCTCTCTCTGACTCCAGGATAGAGACATTGGGTGGATCTTCATCGCACTCTTCTATTTCTATATTGCGGCAGTTGAAAATATCCTGTATCTGCATTTCCATGTTGGTGCCCCAAGTGCGGCGTAAGGGTGTGATTCATCAAATAAAAAGGTATCTATATCCTACAGAGGTTCGTCAAGCACCTCCATTCCCCTTGCTAACCCAAATGTCCCTACAAATTCATCCTTTAATGTTTCCCAGTGGTGGGTGCGTTGATGTAGCTCCGCATCTAAATACCATGATGTGGGAATTGGTCCCAGGGATTGAATAAACAAGTGAACCCATTCTTCTATAGTTTGGTCACATCATTTCTCCATCCAAGCGAGTACATGCTCGCGCAGGTCCCCTGGTCCAAGGAATGTCTTTATGCGCAAGTGAACCAAAGGTTCAAATTGCAGGATCATCATATCCTGACACTTTTCCCAATCCTATAACTCCCCCTTATGCGTATCCCACCACCTCATAGGTGTTGCGCGCATGGCTATATTAAGGGCCCATAACCTTTTCTCTCTCGGAACCTCAGCTTCAAATGCTCGCAAAAACTCCTTAATACTACAAGAACCATCAAAGTAGGGTAGTTCTCTTACCTTAGAGGAGATGCATCGGAAGTTCTTAGTGATTCTAAGACATCGCAGCATAGATACATCATGTAACCGATTCTGTGAATTTTCCATCTCTCCATTGGAGTCATAGAAACATTTGTTATCTTTTTCCCTACAAAGTACACCATCGGTCGTGGGATTGATCCAATATTTGTCCTGCACAGTTAAATTATAGATACGATCCATATCCTCTTCTTTGCGCACCAGCTCCGTATACCGTTCTCCTTCCGTGGGGTCTAATGGTACTATCACCCGCGTACCTTCATTTTTGAACCCCATGCTTCTTTTATTTAGGTTGATGATACCTCCCATATCTATCGCCCAATCCAATCCTAGGAGCGCATGATAGGTGTGTTAGAAAATTATATATTAGAGAGAAATGCAACACATATAATATGTGGAAAAAACAAGCACACGAAAAACATAAAACCAGAGAGACACAGATAAACGTGGTTCACCCAATTGGGCTACGTCCACCCCGAACACCCAGTCCTTCCTTTCTATTATTCAGAAAAATGAAGAGACAAAACCCACAAAAGATCCGTTGTAATATCCTCTGTTCTCTCTCATAGTCTCTCTATCTGTTTCTCGCTCTGAGAATACTCATACAATACATAGCCGCAATATAATGCCCTCATATAAGCGAGGGGTTGCCTTCTAGGGAAAAACACCCTAAACTAAACATAACTTCTACCGTCAGATCATTCGCCTAATGAATGGCCCAGATTGACTAGAAATTACTATACTTTTACAAGGATATTTTACATCTGTTTTTATCTTCAGGGGCACTTCCCCCAAAACCCCACCAGGGGACCGGTGGCCCCCGAACCCCCCAGCCGGGGGTCAGCCCCCCCCGGACCCCGCAGGGGGGGAAAGTCCCCCCCGCACCCCCCCCACTGCAGGGGTGTACAGTTTTCCTGGGGTATACATCCGGCTGAAACAAGGATCTCTGAATCAAGATGAAAATCAGGCTCCACACCCAACAATCTCCCACTTGGAGACTGGTTGTAGCAACTCCACCACTGCTTCATTTGCTGGACAATGACTCCTCTTTGGACCTGGATGTTTCTCATCTTTATCATCATCCTTGAAGACCAATTGAAGTTGAGAATATTCTCATTTTCTCCCTGGTTACAACTTTTGTTAGCATATCTAGTATAACATTGTTCAGACATAAACCTATCAAATTTTAGATACCACTGCCTTAGAGCCCTTTTTAAGCCATACAAGCTCTTCTTTAACCTCCACACTAATTTTTCTTTCCCTTTGACCTCATATCCTTCTGGTTGCTCCATATAGATCTCTTCCTCCAAATCTCCATGGAGAAATGTTGTATTTATTTCTAGCTGTTGAAGATGTAAATATTCTGCTGTTACAAGACTTAAAATAGTTCTGATTGAAGTAATCTTAGCAATATGAGAAAATATTTCATCAGAATCAATACCTTTCTTTTGTGCAAACCCCTTCACCAAAATTCTAGCTTTGTACCTCTGTTTTCCTCCATCTTCTTCCTTCAACCTGTAAACCCATTTATTCTGCAGTGTAGTTTTACCTGCAGGCAACCTAACTAAGTCCCAAGTCTGGTTATGCATTAGGGAGTCCAACTCTTCTTCCATGACTAGCTCCCACTTCTTCCTGGTTTCAACCTACATTGCTTCTTCATAACATTCGGGTTCACCAGAATCAGTCAATAAAAAATAATATAATGAAGGAGAGTATCATTCAGGGGGTCTACTTATCCTGGTAGATCTTCTGACACCACTTTCGGGTGTTTAAGGTGCCTGTTGTTGTTGTGGCTATTGATTATTGTTATTTTCAAGCAACTTTACTTTTTCTGTGATCTCATCAAGAATCATGTATTCTTTTTTTTTCTTTTTCATGTTTCTTTTCCTGCAACTGGTTCTTATACAAGACCTTTTCATTGAATATTAGATCTATGCTCCTAATGATTTTGTGATTTTCATAATCATATAAGCGATAACCAAAATCATTAACACCATATCCAATTTATTAATATGGACAAAGGCCTCACAGCCAAAAGGCTTTAAAAAAGAGTAGTTTACCTTTTTGCCTGTCCATGCTTCCTCTGGAATACCACCATCCAAGGAACTTCAAGGCCCTTTGTTTATTACATAAACAACAATATCTATAGCATCTACCCAAAATTGTAAAGGAAATCCTGCATGCAATCTCATGCACCTTGCATGCTTCATGATTTTTTTGTTCATTCTTTCTGACACACCATTTTGTTGTGGTGTTCTTGGACCTATCTTCTCTCTACATTCCATGCTCTGAATAGTACCTATCAAACTCTTTGCTGCAATATTAACCTCCATTGTCTAATCTGAGAGACTACAACTTCTTTCTGGTCTCAATATCAACCAAAGCTTTCCATTTCTTGAAAGTTTCAAATACATCAGATTAATTTTGAATACAATAAATCCAAGTTTTTCTAGTTGCATCATTAATAAAAGTAACATAATAACGAGAGCCATCGAGAGATGATACCTGAGCAGGTCCCCATACATCTGTATGCACAAGCTCTAATTTTTTGCTCTTATTTTCTTTCCCAACTCTGAGAAATTTGACTCTCTTCTGTTTTCCATAAATGCAATTCTCACAGAGATCCAAATCAACATTCTTCAAACCCGGCAACAAATTTCTTGAGTGAAGAATATTCATCCCCTTATCACTCATGTGTTCGAGCCTATGATGCCATAATGCTGCATCTGATCCTTTGGAAGTTAAAGAATTAACAGAGTTAGAAATACCATTGCATAAATACAATGTACCAACCTTTTCGCATTTTGCTATTACCAGGGCTCCTTTGGTGACCTTCCAAGTTTTATCTATGAAAATTTTCACACAACCTTCACTGCCTAAATACCCTATTGAAATCATATTTTTCTTCAGATCTGGAACATGCCTTACCTCCTTTAATAGCCATTGGTTTCCATTTTGTTGTTTTACAAGAACTTTACACATTCCAAAAACTTTACAGGGTTTATCATCACCCAAACGGACTTGTCCAAAATCTCCTTGAACATAGTCATGAAAATATTTCTTATTAGGTGTGGCATGGAATGAGGCCCCTGAATCTACCACCCAGGAATCAGTAACATTTTCGAAAGAAATAATTAAAGAATCTTGTAACACATCACCTGTCACATTTGATTCATGATTTTTTTCTTTCTGTGTGTCTCCTTCTTTTCGCTTCTGAGATCTACAGTCTTTCTTCAGGTGTCCTTTCTTTCCACATTTATAGCACACTATCCTTGATCTAGACTTGGATCTACCTTTCCTTGATTTACTGTGATATCCTAAGCTCTTTGCTCTTTCCATTTTTCCTCCCCTAGACTCTGCACTCAAAGCATTACCTGTTGTCTTACTGGAGCTTTTCCGTCGCATTTCCTCGCTAAGGATAGCACCGACAACATCATCAAACTTTAAAGTACTAGATATAGAGAAAGAGTTACTAATGGCCATAACTAAACCATTCCAGATTTCTAGAAATGAGCACAGAAATAAAAGATCCCTAACTTCATCATCAAAGTTTACCCCTACAGAACTTAACTGATTGGTAACTGTATTAAAATCATTTAAATGGTTTGCAACAGATCCACCTTCTAACATCTTCATATTAAATAAACGTTTCATAAGAAATACCTTGTTTGAGGCTGATGGTTTTTCATATAGTTTCGCCAACGCCTTTATCAAACCCTCTGTTGTTGTTTCCATTGAAATATTGAAGGCTACCGACACCGCAAGGCACAACTGTACCGTTCCGAGT
Source organism: Pinus albicaulis (assembly GCA_034641835.2). Taxonomy (NCBI): domain Eukaryota; kingdom Viridiplantae; phylum Streptophyta; class Pinopsida; order Pinales; family Pinaceae; genus Pinus; species Pinus albicaulis. The sequence continues at coordinate 2,008,772,352 of CM076575.1, read as the reverse complement.
GCCTTTCTATCAAGAATCTCCCATTCTACGTCTGTCATAGCCGTCGGCTTCTTTGTTTTTCCGCTCAATGGTAGGTACAGATATTTCTGATACAGACAATCTTCCATCTGCATCTTCCATAGCGGGAAGTTTTCGCCATTAAATTTCTCGACCCTAAACTTACCATCTTCCACCATTGCTCCCACTCGAACTAGGAACCCTTCTTTCCTAGGATTTTATCATCCAAATAGACCTTCGGCTCCGATACTAGTTGTTAGAAAATTATATATTACAGAGAAATGCAACACATATAATATGCGGAAAACACAAGCACACTAAAAACATAAAACCATAGAGACACAGATATACGTGGTTCACCTAGTTTGGGATATGTCCACCTTGAACACCTAGTCCTTCCTTTCTATTATCCAGCAAAATGAAGAGACACAACCTACAGCAGATCCGTTGTAATATCCTCAGTTCTCTCTCATAGTATACCTATCTGTTTCTTGCTCTGAGAATAATCATACAATACACAGTTGCAATACAATGCCCTTATACAAGCGAGGGGTTTCCTTCTAGGGAGAAAAACCCTAAACTAAACATAACTTCTACCGTCAGATCATCCACCTAATGAACATCCCAGATTGACTAGAAATTACTATACTTTTAAAAGGAAATTTTGCATCTATTTTTAGCTTCGGGGGCGCTGCCCCCGAAACCCCCGTCGGGGGATCGCTGGCCCCCAGACCTCGCAGGGGCGAGGAAAGTCCACCCCGCACCCCCCCGCTGTAGGGGTGTACATTTTTCCTGGGGTATGCATCCGATTGAAACAAGGATCTTTGAATCAGGATGAAAATTTGGCTCCACACCCAACAAGGGGTATGCATCTTCTATAATCTGAATGACCTCAAAGTTAGCTCAGACCTTAACTCCTTTGATATCTACCATGATCTTTGACAGTCTCCCCAGCGGTATGATCTTCTACTGATTGGCCATGTGCAGCTGGATAGTGGACCATTCCAAATTAGGTTCTGCCATTTGCTACCAAGGTCTCTTGGGTAGTACAGTTGCATCTAATCTGAGGTCAAAAATAACCAGATCCATTTCATAATCACCAATCTACGTTGTTAGCCGCATTTCCCTACCAGTGTGTTTCTTATGTTTGTACAGTTTGTGCACATCCTTAACTTCTAGGGGTGGATTATTTCTTTCTGTGCAACTGTCTATTAAGGCTTGGAGGTTTTCTACGGCCCGTTGGTTGTGTAGCAACTTCATACATGCCTGCAAAAATAGTTTGACCTCTTCATATATTTTGAGGTTTGTGGGGGCTTGAGAAGTAGATGCCTCAGCCTTAGCAAAGTCTTGGCGAGTTGCGACAAAGGTTTCATTTTCCTTCTCTAGGTCCAAACCCTCTTGTTTGATGGTTGCTTTTCGGATAAGAGGCTCAGCCGCAGCTTTCTCCCCAGCTCCCCCAGTGGCCATGCCGTTGCGTGTTATGACATTAATGCTTGGTCCTTCATCTTGAGGTTTTGTCTCAACCCTTTGTACATTCTGCGTAGGTGTCTACTTCTTTTCCTTCATTTTTGTTATCAGAATTGGACAGTCTTCAATCACATGGTCCAACTATCTACAGTATCTGCAATATTGTCTTGCAGGGTTCGGGCAGTCCCTCGAAAAGTGCCCTACCTCTCCGCAGTTATAGCGGACCAATTTTCCTCTTCCCCTACCTACGCTTCCACCTCAACCCCCTCCCCTGCCCCTAGTTGGGGAGCCACCTATGCCTGAAGGGGATCTTGGCAAAGAAGGGTCTGATCGTACCCTATATAGGTTTGCCTGGTCTATCATTAGATCATAAGTTTGGCAGTTCTGTTTATCATGTCCTACTGATCGGCACCATTGTTGCTTCAGTTCTGGGACATACACACCCAGACGGGGGTAGTGGTTAGTATCATGCAAGCTTGCTACGCGACAATCATCACACAATAACGATGGTCCACTTAGTCCCGGGTGTAATGGACTGGGTCCCCCTGCCTGTAGGTAGTCCGCCAGCAGCGGGCACTGATCCTTGGTATGGTCAGATACCCTACATTATATGCACCATACGTCTGGGCTAGCTTCTTTCCCTCGATCCTTTCGCAGGTTCTGGATCTTCATGTGCATCACATCCAGTTGCCCTTGGATTTGTTGTACTCCCAACTGGGTATCATCTCTTGGTGCAACTTCCAACTTCATAGCAATCTCCAAGGATTTTTCCTACAATTCAACGACTTGCTGACCCATAGGTACGTGCAGGTGATGCAGTAACATAGAAATGAACCATTCCTTGTGCTATCTGTCATCATAAAAAAATTCCCCTTCCCTGATTACCTTCTTTAGCCATTGGTCAGCCTCCCATACAGACTCAGAGGGCCCTTGCTTAAAATATTTTAGGTCATTCACTATTTGGGAGTAGGATTTAGGCTTCCGAAACTGCTGTTTTAGGGCATTCTTAACCTCTGGAATGGTCGCATTCGCATGCTGAGCTACGTATCCCATATACCAATCTAGGCTCTTCCTTCAAAGGCAAGGGACAACTATGCCCTTTTCACAACATCGCTAGCCCCATTCTGCGTAGTCCATACCGACTCTGCGATAAACCATAACTGATCCATATCTTTGTCCCCTACGCCCTTGAAGGTATCTTCATGTGCAAGGCCATCTCGCATTCTGGTGGGCGTGGAGGTACGGGTGAGTTCTTACCCCTATGCTGGTTCAAAGGTGGTGTAGTTGGAGGGCTATGTGCAGCCAAATCCCTTACTGGACTGTAGATAGATCTATCTCCTTCTTGATTAGTTCTGTAGTATTTACCACTTCGTGTTGTACCCTCTTTTTGATCGGAGCTCATTCACATTGTATGGCTGCACAGAATGCCCTTTTCGCACAATAATATTTTAATCAGTAATGGCAAGGTTTTCAAAAACTTACCCCAGAAACCCTTGAAGAACCTCCACTCTACCTCAGAATAAGAAATGAATTGATCGACTGCGAACTCCGTCACAAATCCTCCCAACACACTATACACCCAGTGATCTACCGTACGAGTGATCGTGTTAGCAGCTCTTTCTATCTACTGGATCAATTCTAGAGTCCACTGCGTGACCCATTCATCCTTCCAACATGTCTGGAAATCTACGAGCCTTGCCAGCCACTCCTGAAGCTCATTCACAAATGTTACAAAGAAAATTTCGTAGACTTCAGTGAAAGTTCGCAAATGTTAGAAAGAAAATTTTGTAGAATTCAGTGAAAATGTACTTATTCTTCCACTGAATCCTCTTTTTGTTGCAATCCTCTTTTACCGCAGATTCCTGAACCTGTTTTTAAAACGACTCTTTAATTTATTTCTTCTCAGGTCTCCAATGTTCTCTTGGCATTACCCATTTTGTCTCTCAAAATGCTCCTGATCCCGGCAACGGAACCATTTTTTGGCTCGAGGGGTCCTGACCCAGGTTTGGAGGTTAAGGTTTGCCAACAAACCCCTATACTACTGGCCCTTTCGACAGTGGCCTGCCTGCGCAAGCCAAAGTCTCACCCGAAGCAGTATGGGGGGGTGCTAGAACCAGGTTTCTGCACCCTGAGAGAGAGTAAGTAAGTCAATTAGATCCATGTTCGCAACCGATCAGGGTCACACAAGACAGGTCTATTCGCAGGTTTGTTAATAGTATAATCCACAGTATAACAGAGCTATTAGCATGCAAAGATCTAGTCAATACCTTCGCATCCACGTGCGTATCAGCAGTTATCAGTACACAATATCACAAAGCATCAATAACAGATTACAGATATACCATAATATAGACAGATTCACAACATAACAGATAACACAACTGTATTCTTAGCTCTAACAGATCCCAAAGGTTCGCATCGACAGTGACACATCAGATCAGATAACACAGAGCTACTTTAACTATATCCACATATATTACCATCCAAAACCCAGTACAATCCAAACACAACCTACGCATAGAGCCAGCCAGGTCCACACACAGCAGGATTGAAGATCTCTGTGCACACATCCAACAGGAGTCCTTACCCAAATGACCCAACAACAGATCTAAAAATTCGCACTTAGCATCAAACTTAATTCTTTTCTACCTTAAAACTCAAAATGTTCATCTATTTATATTGACTTAGCCTATGCTTCCGATGGTCCGCAAACCGTGGTTTGTGGAATCTTGGTCTTTCCTTGACCCATTACAATGCATTCAGGGCTTTGACCCACCCCAAAATCTCTGCGCTAGAGTAATTAATACCAAAAATATACAGAATTGTAAACAATTCGCAGCTTTTAGGGGACCTTTATCCAACAAAGGACAAGCACAAATCCATAGATTCGAAGGCATTTTCATGCAACCACAACAAACCAAGTACTGTGGCCATCCTATGCATTTATTTCTTGAACTATAGCATTAACTTACCTTTGCCTGTAGTGCACAATCGCAAGTATTTTGTTTAGCCCTTAAGCCATCCACCGTAAGTTATTCTACCACCGATGCAATATCAGCGGGACCCACCGTACATCCAACTGCTTTGCAAAACCGTGAATTTCCTTTGTTATCTGCCATTTCCTTACCTTTATCCATTACTGCACTTACCAATGTTTACTGCCCACAACAATGCACTTCACAACATTTATCCCTTACCTGTTAAGTCCTCGCAAAAAAGCTCACAATGTTGTGATGCGATTTTGCATCACACATTGCAATCACAATCATTTTAAGTTTCCTATGAACCACCCGCAAGCTATGTTATTTGAGATGTGATGCGATGATGCCATGTCACTTCGCAATCGCAAATGTTTTGGTTTTCTGTTTAAGTTTCATAAGGAATGTTAATTTGGGTGCGATGCGATATGTTCCACATCACTATCGCACATTGCAGCTCGCAATGCTCAATGGATAGCACTAAAGTTGTTAGTAATCCATAAATTTTCACTATTTGAAGATGACTAAGTATCGGTTCTAGATTTCTAGAAACAAAGTTCAGGAACATTGTGAGTTCTAGAAATCTCACGGCCTTCATTATCCTTGGGATAAATTTTCTCTACTTCATCTTTCCGTCATGTCAAGCTCAGCTCACCCATCCCAAAAGACCCATCATGGGCTCATGCCACTCATTATCACTATGTTTCGCCACCTTTAGCCTCAACCCTCTATTTTTGTTTTGCCTAAACTCCTCCATTGCCTATCTAGCATTTTTAAGGTCATTTTTCTTGGTTTCATGACCTCCATGATTAAATCATCAACAAGGCTTATATCTTTATGCTCTTACACCTCCCACTATCCTTAAAATACCTCCATAAACACTTCCCATCACTCCTATCCCTCAGAATCATCATTTTTCTACAAAACCTAGTCTATTGCCACAATTTGACACTTTTTGAGACTAGGCCTGTGTTTTGACCTTTTGGACCCCTTCCCCTCACTCAATTCTTGAAATTCCACTTTTCACTACTCCCTAACATCTATCCCTATCCCCTAAAATTTCCCCAAGAATTTAGACAACCCTTAACCCCTTCATTCCCCTCCCTCTGCAAGGCGGTCCTAAAACCCCTACACCAAACCCTAATTTCCTCTTCCAACTAAGCTAGGGTTTGATATGAAAAATAGGCACAATATAAAATGATTCATTTGATAAATCATGTCAACAAGAATAATTCTATACTAGCTAATAAACATCATGCCTCCCTCATTTTCCAAAAAGTCATTCCAAGGACCAAGTCATTTGCCACACCTAGGGCCAGTTTTGCTTCAAACTATGTTTATGACCAAATAGAGATGAATTTGGAAAACATGAGAGAGAATTTTTTCCATCGTAGGGCCAATAAGAAAAACCTCCTTCATTTTTTACACAGGTATCATGGTGTGGGATAAATATAAAAAATACAGGTGTCACGGGAGAAATTCTGCATTGCTGGAGTGACCTTGGGAAAATAATTTTTCCTCATAGCGGAGTGTCCAAATGAATTTTTTGATGAATAAAAAGACAACTATACTTAATTAGCTTTCCAATGAGCTATCATGAGCTCAATTTGGAACTGAGGAAGTCATCCAAAAGTGGTCTACACCAGCACTCTGCGTTTCTGCACCATCATTCAAGACCTTTTGATCAGTCTTGGGAGAATCGACTTTTGGATGGGAAAATCAAATCCAACTAGGAAAAAAAATGTATATTTGGAATTAAGACTCCATAATATTTCCAACGAGATATCACAAAGCTCATTCTGACATCGAGAAGGCCTCCAAATGCCTTCTGCCAAATGGCGCGACACACAGACAAAGAGGCGTTGTGCTCGTGGCAACACTCCGCAGATTTTGCCAAAGACTTTCAAGAATCGAATTTTTTGTCTCTAAAGTTTCTGCAAGCTAATAAAAGAACCTCCTTCATAACAGTGGATAGCTTCAGAGGGTTTCAAGCTACCTTGTAGGGTTTTAAAAGGAGGGACTGATTTCACCACACCAAAGATACAAAAAGATAGAGAGTATTAGCACAAAGACAAGGAGCATTGTATCTCACATCACCAAAGGATAGTGATCAAAAGCTGAAGTTGTATTGGCCCCCGCAACAACAGAAGTGGTCAAAAAATACACAATTTGTAAAAAATCAGAGAGACCTCCAAGAAATAGTGTCCTTATCAAAGGTATATTCTGCAAAAGATAGATTAACCCTTAGTAACATTTCTGCATGACTATCACAAAGGGTTACCTACAGGAAGATTGGATAGGAAAAACAAACCAAATGTTTTTAATAGTGATGGCCCACATGAGTACTAAAGGGATTTTTGATGCTTGTTGATAGGGTTTCACACTTGGAGGTTTTTCATTGTTTCAAAGCGAAAAACATGACAACATATCAGTTGAAAGAAGGCAGAATTCTTCTATCAGTCTATTCCCCAAGCAAATTGGAGGCATAAAAAATACATGGCTAAAGTTCCAAGGTAAAAGTATCAACATGATCACATATTTGCTATATACAGGCTTTGAATTTCATGAAAAGGAATGTGGTGAACACAAATAAGAGGGTGGTTTTTCATGCCAAACAAGGTGATAGTGAGAGAAGTGCAACAAGTAGCTCAAAAAAGAAGAACAAACTGAAAATGAAGAAATCAATAAAGAGGCATTGAAATTTTAGCACTTAAATAGAGCAAAGACTGAGAAAAACTTGGAGACATAACTCAAGATTTTTTATACGCTTATCCAAACCCTTGAAGGACCTCTCCACCAAGTTTGAGGCAAATTGGACAACTTTTGGTTTTTTCCAAATTTTGACCCCTAAGAGCGCAGCACCCTAGGTGATACGCTCTTTTTTGGGGCATCTTCAGCTGCTAAAGTTTACATTTTCGAGTTTTTCATGCCACTAGCAGTCTACCCACAAAATTTCAGGTCAATTGGAGCATTGTTTCCCCATCAAAAGCTCAAAAAACACCTCAAAAATGACCTTTCTGCCTCCTTTTCAGGCCTAGTGCTGCGAGTTGAGCAGTCATGGGAGATTGGATTTTTGAGCAGGTAAATGGCATCCATTCAGAAAAAATCAAGTATTTCTGGAAGTAGACTCTTCAAGCTTTCCAACGAGCCATCACGGGGCCAAATCCGATGCTGGGAAGGGGTCCAAAAATCAGCTGCAACAGACCACAATTTTTGCTGATATGGAGCTACGCAGAGAGACAGCTTTTTGCCAAAAAGTCAGCAAAAGGCACTAATTAATGGCAAATTGGTTTTTTAATATTTTCTTGGACAAAACACTCCTGATTTGATTAGGGAGTTATGTTTTGGTGTGTTTCATTTATTTTCTTGCCTCTTATGTGTCTTGGGCCTTGCATGGTCATTATGCACATTTATGACATTTATGGGTGAATTAGGGTTTCTAGAAGCCTCTTAGGGTTTCGACCTCCTCATTTTCTCCATACATAGAGAATGAGGCTCTTGTGTATTTTTTTGGATGTTGATGAATTATGCTGAAGTAATACATAGTCCCTTGAAGCCTTTGATGATAAATTGATGTCTTGGAGCTTATGCATGATCTGATTTACTTGTTGATGGAGAAGGAATGTTTGCAAGATCCATAGGCCTGGTTGATGGTGAATTTTTCTCTTGTTAATGTTTTCTAAGTTTCTCATATTTTTTCCATCCATTTGTGCTGCAGTAGGACAAAAAATTTATACTAAGATATGCTTGTTGATGGCACCTTAGATATGTTTGTTTCCTTCACTGCCTAAATGTTTTCTTCTGCTTAAGATATGTTAGGGAATTCATCTCTTGCTCTCTAATAAGTTTTTGGCTTGTCTATTTTCTTGAATGATTTAGATCAGTTAGTATCAATTATGATTTATGGCTAGCCCTGCATATTGTTACCTCTGAAGTACTCTGTTCTTGAAATCATCTTTTGAAGCCACTTTGCCTATAGTTTTTCAAAGAAGTTTGTCTTAACCATGCTCTTTGCCTTTACTTAGCTAAAATTTTCTCAAGGAACGTTCATAGCTGTCACTGTGGATGTTAGGGTTTTCTCTCCTCCTATGGTTATAGTTACTTGTGCAAATTAAATGTTTTTCCTGCTCTTGATGATAAAATCCATGAAAGATTAAATAAGTTTTTGGCCTTTCTCTGTTTTATCTTAATGTTGTCTTGGTTTATTATCTGCTTTCAGTCTGAAATCAAATGTATTAGGTTTTGCTTAACCCTTCGACTCTCTTGCTATGCTTATAAATCTTCTAACTCCCTCAGTTTACAAGTATATAAAGGATTCTGTTTCTGCCCTTTATTAGCTTTTTATTCTCAAGTTTAATGTCCACCTCATGATCCTTTCACAACCTTAAAGACCCACCAACCAAGTTAGAATTTCCTTGCAAGTGCTCTTCAAACCATTGATGAACTCATTCATGACATTGTTTGACTCCATTTCCCAATGACTTAACAATCTTCCTTGTTTTCTATCTAAATCTATCTAAGCACCATACCCAACCAAAAACAATCAAAATACCTTGCACTTAACATCTAGCCTAAAATAAAAAATAATCAGCAAAAAAGTTCACATCTTTGCACCTACTAGAGAGATCCCTTTCCGAATCTAGGAAGGCTAGGTCCTTGGATTCCAAAGCTTGGTTTGATGTTACCCCTGTCCATTTTTATCTCAACCAATCTAGCAAATTACGGGGAGCTAACATAATGGCGATCACGGTGGGACTCTGAGTGATAAACAAACTTAGACTTCCCTAAAACTTTCAAAAAAACCTTAAGAGTACTATCCTATGGATTTATCCCACCACTTACACCAACATAATGGCGATCACGATGGGAATCTCAGTGATAAAAAAACTTAGACTTCCCTAAACCTTTCAAAAAACCCTTAAGAGAACTATCTTGTGGATTTATCCCACCACTCACACCAACATAATGGTGATCATGGTGGGACATTCCGAGTTAGTGAAAAAATAAGTATTCCTTAGATCTTAGAAAACTCACAAACATTCTTAAATTGGTATTTAGTTGTTGATGGTGGACAACAAGAACATCGTTAAAATAGTAAACATCATACACCTGGTGACTCCACTAGTCTTTAGTAGCCTTGTTGACCCCACTAGCTCTCATAGACTCCCCTGGGAATGCATTAAGAAATCCCAATCATGCTGATGGTGGACAACGAAGTTGAAACCCTCCACCTGGCGACTCCACAACTCTCAATAGACCTAAAGACTCCACTGGTAGAGAACTCTAGATTGGTTGAAAATATTTAGTGACCATTTTTTATTTACAAACATGGATCCAAGAATACAACGAAGATATGCCCTAATGAGTAGGGATCATATCCCTGAATTCCCACACAAAATGCCTGAAATAAATTGGTTAAAAAACCTACCTATATTTCAAGATGAAAAATTTGATGACCCCTTGTTACATCTCATCAATTTTCATATACATGTATGGAGGTTAAAGGTTGAATGGCACGAGGACTGGCTCATGAAAATGTTTATAGCAACATTAGAAGGTAAGGCAAGAAATTGGTATGAATGGCTAGAACCTGGCATCTTGTTTTCTTTGAAGGATTTCCACAAGGTATTCTACAAACACTATATAGGGTATTGACCATCTCTATCATTAGCTGAAAATTGTTGTGATCAATCTCAAGATATCATACAATACCTTATAGATAGTGATGAAGATTTGGAAAATTTGTATCCTGAAGACCTCTTAACATCCTGTTAGTATGAATCCTTTGTCGAAGTGTACGAAAAAATACCACTTTAGCTATGCATAACTAATAGCCCTAACAACAAAAGTGGCTGCCAATATCTTCAAATCTGCAGTTAGTTGATCAAGAAAAGAGCTGCAAAAAACCAGATCTATGCATAGAAAGACATTAAGCAGTAAAAAGAAGGGTTTTCTCCATATACCAATAGACAAGACAAGAACATTTTTTGAAATAATTTTTTGTATTAAGGGCACCTGGGAGGAAAACAAGAAGGCGTATCCAATTCTCCTCAATGGGATGGGTTCTTGGAAGTCCTCAGCACTTCAGATCTAGAATCTCTCTCTCTTGTTGGTGTAGAAAACCCAGACAAAGATAGAACTCAAAGGGAGCTCACACAACAAATAATGTAGAAAAAAGTGACCAAGTGTATAGATCCAGAGTGATCTAATAGGCAACAAAAGGTGAAGAATGGTAGGAAAAACCCTCCTATTTATAACAAAATATTGGGTCATCCTAGATCTTGGTGCATGATTAAAATAATGTTAACCAAATCTAGATCCACCTTTTATGGAATATTTTATTATATTTGTTGGAGGGAAAAAGTATTTGACTTGGGTCAAATCCATTTATTTGTTAATAATAAATAAATAAATGATTTATTTATCTTTTTAAGGAAGTGGTTGAAGGATAATTAAATAAATAATGATTTATTTAATTATTTGTGGGTGATTTGGTCATATTTAACAAGGAATATTATCTAAATAAGTTTTAAATAATTATTCCTAGAAAATAATAAGATAAATAAAGGTTTATCTAATTAATTTCTTTGATTTTGGGTTAAACATGACTGGGAATAATAATTAAATTATGGTTTAATTAATTATTCCATGAGGAAAATCAAACAAATATAGGTTTATTTAATATTTCCTTTTGGGGTTTCCTGTTTAGACCATAAACAACCTAATAAATGTGGTTTATTAAGTTATTTTACATAGTGAAAGCAATTTTACTTAGGGTAAAATTGGTCTTACATGGTGTACTTGGGTCCATCTAATGATAATAGGTTAGATGACCAAAAAATGGTGTAACACATCCATTCATGAATTTCATTCTCAAGATAACTATCATGACAGCCTAGATGAGTTAGTTGAGGAATAAATCAATCAATGTATAGAAGAAAACCCACAAGATCTCTCTGAAGGCACAAATGATGACTCATCACCCCTACTAGATGAGGCTCAAGAAGATATCCAACCTCAGAATCAGTCTTCTCTAGAGAAGGAAAACAATTGTTGCCCAATCCAAAGAAAACATAAAATGCCTCCTCCTTTAACTGAAGAAGAGATAGATCTAATGTTGAGAGTACAACCACCCTCTAAGCCTTCATGTAAACAAAACATTCCTGTTCTTTATCCTACTAAATCCATCTACCATAAATCATAAAGTGAACTTGTAGATCAATTTAAAGAAGAAAAAAATGATAATCCAATATGTTTGATTGGTGACACTACTTATTTTGATGAGTTTCCAAAGTTTGATCAATCTGATGATGATATCCTTGAAACGAAAACTAACTTTGCAGAGAAATTAGTAATTGGTTTGTGGGACGAATATCATTTTCATTAACTTCAAAAAATTATTAAGAAAATTCATGCCACCTATGCCACTGATGAGGGAAGCCTTGAAATTTCAGAAGTAAGTTAAGGATCTCTGACCCTTTTTTCCACTTCATATCAGCCCGTCAGCAATAACTTTCATGTGATTGGGAATCAGCAGTCTTTCAGTTTTGATGTTGAAATTGGAGAAGAAAAAGAACTTCTTGAGAAAGTTGTAAGTGAAAAACCTTTTCCTGAAATGGTTGATGAAATAATTTGGGACACAGATTCTTCTTCAGCTTCAGATTTGCAGGCACCAAGTCCCATTGAAATTCAAATTGCAGATGAAGGCTTGGAAATTTACAATCACATAAGAGTTGGTGCACCTCTTTCTCAAGAAGATTTATCACCTAATAATGCTCCTACTCATCAACATGATGGTCTTCACACAGAATTCAATCCACTAAATCAGAGCATACCAGGACTTCTCGAAGACAAAATTGCAACCTATGATTAGTCTACCAGTTCATATGATCACGAGGAAGAGGATGCATTTCTTTCCCAAAAGAGTCCTAAGCTCAGCCAAGTGAAGGAAGAAGTAGTCCTAGATCAAGCTTATCTCCCAAATCCTCTAAGCCAGGTATTGTTTCAGATCCCTTCGCTGATTTGTTAGAGGTACTTGAAGAAGGAGTAAAACATGTCAAGAGCGGTTTGATGCAGAATTTCAAGAACATTTTAGGCACTACTGTTTGAAAACAAGTAAGGTGGAAGTGGCATTTTTATTTCTTCAACACTCTTAAAGAGCTGAAACAAAATCCCTCATGGAATCATCTACTTGATTGGCTATGTTGGAAAAGAGATTTCACCAAATGAATGTATATTATGTATAGGTTAGATTATGATAGATAGATAGATATGCAAAATAAGCTCAGCCTTGTGAGCATCTTTTTAGTTCTAGATTGTTTGGAAAAAATGAAAAAAACACAAAAACAAAGAAAGGTAGAAAAAGAGGGCATATTTGAAAAGTGGTACAGCCCCATACCCAAAAAATAGTAATGTTGAAAGTGTGCAAGCCTAAATGCCACTACTTGTGCCAAAAATTCTTGTTCAGTCATCTAGCCTAATCATGGTTGAACATGTTTTCAATTTATTTCCGATAAGTTAGTGAAAGAGAGCTTGTCAAATCATTCAAACTTGACTTGTAAAAAAGGGATAGATTAGGGAATGAAATATGTTGGTTCCACATGCTCAAAATAGAACCAAAGAGGAAGATGAGGATGCATAACAAACGATAGATCCCAACCCTTATCTTTCTATTTTTACTTTTATGCAAAATAATGTTTGTGTGCAACTTGTTCTTATGCCACAACTCATGGTAAATCAAATTGCCTAATCCTGATTTAAACCATGCTTCCAATTTCATGTTTATAACTTAGAGAATAAAGTTTTTCAAACAGATTAATCTTGACAAATGAGTAGATTGGGTAGAAAATAAAAAGAGTTCATTGGCCTAATTTGAACTCTTGGAAGAGACAAGGGTACAATTAGATAGTTTGATTTTTGTTTTCAAAAAGAAAAATGTCAAGGGTTTGCTAGTTCAAATGCACCCAAGGAAGAAAAAATGTTAGGAAAGTAGGTTTGGTAGGTAGAGATGATGTTGATGTTAATCATGTTTTTTCAGATTACTAAAGATCACAGCTTCGAGCAAGCATCAACAAGTGAAAAAGGTAAAAATCTACCTAACGGATGAGGCACTAGTCTTCATAAACCAAGAGATCTGAAAGTTCTAAAAACCTCCTGAAAAGGAGTTTCCCTCCCCAAGTGGAGCCAATATTATTCATCCATAAATTTTCACTATTTGAAGATGACTAAGTATCGGTTCTAGATTTATAGAAACAAAGTTCATGAACATTGTGAGTTCTAGAAATCTCACGGCCTTCATTATCCTTGGGATAAATTTTCACTACTTCATCTTTCCATCATGTCAAGCTCATCTAACCCATCCCAGAAGACCCATAATGGGCTCATGCCACTCATTATCACTATGTTTCGCCACCTTTGGCCTCATCCCTCTATTTTTGTTTTGCCTAAACTCCACCATTGCCTATCTAGGGTTTTTAATGGAAATTTTCTTGGTTTCATGACCTCCATGATTAAATCATCAACAAGGCTTATATATTGATGCTCTTAAACCTCCCCTTATCCTTAAAATACCTCCATAAACACTTCCCATCACTCCTATCCCTCAGAATCATCATTTTTCTACAAAACCTAGTCTGTTACCACAATTTGACACTTTTTGAGACTAGGCCTATGTTTTGACCTTTTGGACCCCTTCCCCTCACTAAATTCTTGAAATTCCACATTCCCCTACTCCCTAACATCTATCCCTATCCCCAAAATTTCCTCAATAATTTAGGCAACCCTTAACCCCTTCATTCCCCTCCCTCTGCAAGGCGGTCCTAAATCCCCTACACCAAACCCTAATTTCCTCTTCCAACTAAGCTAGGGTTTGATATGAAAAAGAGGCACAAGAGAAAATGGTTCATTTGATATATCATGTTAGAAATAATAATTCTATTCCAGCTCATAAACATCATGCCTCCCTCATTTTCCAAAAATTCATTCCAAGGACCAAGTCATTTGCCACACCTAGGGCCAGTTTTGCTTCAAACTATGTTTATGACCAAACAGAGATGAATTTGGAAAAATTGAGAGAGGTTTTTGTCCATCGTAGGGCCAAGAAGAAAACTCTCCTTTAGTGTTTACATAAGTATCATGGTTTGGGAGAATATAAAAAATATAGGTGTCACGGGAGAAATTCTGCATCGTTGGAGTGACCTTGGGAAAATCAAGTTTTCTCACAGCTAGAGTGTCCAAATGAATTTCTTTATGAATCAAAATATAACTATACTTAACGATATTTCCAATGAGCTATCATGAGCACAATTGGGAATTGAGGAAGGCATCCAAAAGTGGTCTGCACCAACACTCTGCGTTTCTACACCATCATTCAGGACTTTTCACGAGTCTTGGGAGAATCAACCTTTGGCTAGGAAAATCATCTCCAAATAGGAAAAAAATTATATATTTGGAAATTATACTCCACAAACTTTCCAACGAGCTATCACAAAGCTTATTCTGACATGGGGAAGGTCTCAAAATTCCTTCTGTAAAATGGCATTGCGCACAGACATACAGGCGCTCCGCTCCTGGCAGCACTCTGCAGATTTTGCCAAAGACTTTCAAGAATCGAATTTTTTGCCTCTAAATTTTCTGCAAGTTAATAAAAGAACCTCCTTCATAACAACGGATAGCTTCAGATGGTTTCAAGCTGCCTTGTAGGGTTTGAAAAAGAGGGACTGATTTCACCACACCAAAGATACACAAAGACAGAGAGTATTAGCACAAAGACAAGGAGCATTGTATCTCACTTCACCAAAGAATAGTGATCAAAAGCTGAAGTTGTGTTGGCCCCCACAAAAATATAAGTGGCCAAGAAATACGCAATTTTTAAAAAATTAGAGAGACCTCCAAGAAATGGTTTCCTTATTAAAGGTATATTCTGCAAAAGATAGATTAACCCTTAGTAACATTTCTATAGGACTGTCACAAAGGGTTACCTACAGGAAGATTGAATAGGACAAACAAACCAAATGTTTTTCACAATGATGGCCCACATGAGTACTAAAAGGATTGTTGATGCTTGCTGCTAGGGGTTCACACTTGGAGGTTTTTCATTGTTTCAAAGAGAAAAACATGACAGCATATCAGTTGAAAGAAGGCAGAATTCTTCTATCAATCTATTCCCCAAGCAAATTGGAGGCATAAAAAATACATGACTAAAGTTCCAAGGTAAAAGTATCAACATGATCACACATTTTCTATATACAGGCTTTGAATTTCATCAAAAGGAATGTGGTGAAGACAAAGAAGAGGGTGGTTTTTCATGCCAAACAAGGTGATAGTGAGAGAAGTGCAACATGTAGCTCAAAAAAGAAGAACAAACTGAAAATGAAGAAATCAGTAAAGAGGCATTGAAATTTGAGCACTTAAATAGATTAAAGACCAAGAAAAACTTGGATACATAACTCAAGATTTGTCATAGGCTTATCCAAACCCTTGAAGGACCTCTCCACCAAGTTTGAGGCAAATTGGACAACTTTTGGTTTTTTCCAGATTTTGACCCCTAGGAGCGCAGCACCCTAGGCACTACGCTCTTTTTTGGAGAATCCTCATCTTCCAAAGTTTAAATTTTTGGGTTTTTCATGTCACTAGTAGTCTAACCACAAAATTTTAGGTCAATTGGAGCATTTTTCCCCATCAAAAGGTCAAAAAACACCTCAAAAATGACCTTTCTGCCTCCTTTTCAGGCCTGGCAATGCGCGTTGAACAGTCGTACGAGATTGGATTTTTGAGCAAGTAAATGGAATCCATTCAAAAAAAATCAAGTATTTTTGGAAGTAGACTCTTCAATCTTTACAACAAGCCATCACGAGGCCAAATCCGATGCCGGGAAGGGGTCCAAAACGCAGCTATAACATACCACAATTTTTGTTGATATGGAGCTACGCACAGAGACAACTTTTTGCCAAAAAGTCAACAAAAGACACTAATTAATGGAAAATTGGTTTTTTAATATTTTATTGGACAAAACGCTCCTAATTTTATTAGGGAGTTATGTTTTGGTGTGTTTCATTTATTTTAATATCTATTATGTGGCTTGGGCCTTGCATGGTCATTAAGCACATTTATGACATTTATGGCTGAATTAGGGTTTCTGGAAGCCTCTTAGGGTTTCCACCTCCTAATTTTCTCCATAAATAGAGCATGAGGCTCTTGTGTATTTTTTTGGATGTTGATGACTTATGTTGAAGTAATACATTGTCCCTTGAAGCCTTTGATGAGAAATTGATGTCTTGGAGCTTATGCATGATCTGATTTACTTGTTGATGGAGAAGGACTATTTGCAGGATCCATAGGCTTGGTTGATGGTGAAGTTTTCTCTTGTTAATGTTTTCTAAGTTTCTCATATGTTTTCCATCCATCTATGCTGCAGTAGGACAAAAAAATTAAACTAAGATATGCTTGTTGATGGCACCTTAGATTTGTTTGTTTCCTTCACTGCCTAAATGTTTTCTTCTACTTAAGATATGTTAGGGAATTCATCTCTTGCTCTCTAATAAGTTTTTGGCTTGTATATTTTCTTGAATGATTTATATCAGTCAGTATTAATTATGATTTATGGTTAGCCCTGCATATTTTTACCTCTGAAGTACTATGTTCTTGAAATCATCTTTTGAAGCAGCTTTGCCTATAGTTTGACCATGCTCTTTGCCTTTACTTAGCTAAAATTGTCTTAAGGAACTTTCATAGCTGTCACCGTGGATGTTAGGCTTTTCTCTCCTTCTATGGTTATAGTTACTTGTGCAACTTGAATTTTTTTCCTACTCTTGATGATAAAATCCATGAAAGATTAAATAAGTTTTTTGACTTTCTCTGTTTTATCTGAATGTTGTCCTGGTTGATTATCTGCTTTCAGTCTGAAATCAAATGGATTAGGTTTTTCTTTTCCCTTTGACTATCTTTCTATTCTTATAAATATTCTAAATCCCTCAGTTTACAAGTATTTAAAGGATTTTTTTCTGCCCTTTATTAGCTTTTTATTCTCAAGTTTAATGTCCACCTCATGATCCTTTCACAACCTTAAAGATCCACCAACCAAGTTAGAATTGCCCTGCAAGTTCTCTTGAAACCATTGATGAACTCATTCATGAACTTGTTTGACTCAATTTCCCAATGACTTAACAATCTTCCTTGTTTTCTATCTAAATCTATCTGAGCATCATACCCAACCAAAAACAATCAAAATACCCTGCACTTAACATCTAGCCTAAAATCAACCATAATCAGCAAACAAGTTCACATCTTTGCACCTACTAGAGAGATCCCTCTCCGAATCCAGGAAGGCTAGGTCCTAGGATTCCAAAGCTTGATTTGATGTTACCCTCTACATTTGTATCTCAATCAATCTAGCAAATTACGGGGAGCTAACAACAACTAAAGTTGGATATCGTCGATTTGCGCAGATGTGATGCGGATTGAGAACAACATTGCATAATATTTGAAGTTCCCCCTTTTATTTTTTGAAAGTGTTTTGTACATGTTTCGTGTATAAACCAAATTACGGTCTACGTACTATTTTAAATGAAGAAATGCGCTTCGACAGTAGAAAGGACGATTGGCTGTTGAACATTTGTTCAGCAATTGAATTGCATTGATTTAGCATTAGGTTTTTCAGGCTACAACCATTTTGATATAACCTTATGTAATTTCATTATGTTTATATGAATAGAATGAATTGAAAGTTAGAGAAGAGTTGAATAAATTAAAAAATAATTTATGCTCATGTTTTACGCTGTCTATTTGTATGTTTGACTGTTGATTCCACAGAATTGTGTGTTCTCTGTGTTGTGGGGGAAGCATCCCTCTGTGTTATCTATTTTATTCAATATTCCTAACATGGTATTAGAGCAGGTCTAGGCTCTCAGTAAAAGAACAAGCTCTCTTTACTGAAGAAGCTGTCAGATTGGTTTGAGAAGCAAACTTCTCCAGTATTGAGAAGGCTTGTGTTTTACACAGTCAAGGAGACTGTTTGTTTACACAGTTCGAATGGAAGCAACAGGCACAAGCCTGAAAAATCCTCAATTACCACAGTTTAATGGTAAAAACTATGATTATTGGGCCATTACAATGAGGGCCCTGTTTTCTTCACAATATATATGGGAGTTGGTGGAAAATGGCTTTCCAGAACCAATAGATGTAGTAGTGCTTAATGCTTTGACAACAACAGAAAGAGACTTGTCGAAAGATAATAGGAAGAAGGACTCCAAAGCCCTCTTTTATATCTTCCAAGTAGTACATGAGAGTATTTTCCCAAGAGTTGTTGTAGCAACTAGGTCCAAGGAGGCATGTGATATTCTCAAGACAACCTATCGAGGCATGGAGAAGGTGAAGACAACAAAATTACAAATGTTGAGGAGATATTTTGAAACTCTCTATATGAAATAGTCTAATAACATAGACTCATTCTTCACACATGTGATTGGGTTGGTTACCCAGATAAAGTCTCATGGAGAGACACTTGAGGAAAGAAGAATAATGGAGAAAATTCTAAGAAGTATACCATCGAGATTTGATGCCATAGTATTTTCCATAGAAGAGACAAAGGATCTCTCACAATTTTCAGTGGATGAGCTTTGTGCATCCCTGATTTCTCATGAACATAGACTAAATAGAACAAAGAAATCCTCATTGGAGCATTCTTTCAAGACACAAATGTATTTTGGTCGAGCTAGAGGTTGAGGAAGATCAAACTACCGAGGAAGAGGAAGAAGCCCACACAAAGGTGGAACAAACAACCCTGCAAGCACAAGTAGAAGGGGCAGCAACTAGAACTCAAGCGAAGGCTCAAGAAAAAATCAAGCACAAGGAAAAAGGTATGATAAATCCAAAGCCCAATTTCATTGTTGTGAAAAGTATGGGCATTATGCCAATGAATGTAGAAAGAAACAAAATGACATGTGTAATAAACAAAATGTAAATTTTACAAGAGAAAATCAGAACCAAAGTAATGTTCTTCTAACTTGTAATGTAGCACAAGAAAAACAAGAATATGTATGGTTCTTAGATTGAGGTTGTAGTAACCATATGACTGGAAACATAGTAATGTTTGCCAATCTAGATGAGAATGTGAAATTTGAAGTGACAATGGGGACTGATAGTAAAGTCTCTGTCGTGGGGAAAGGAAGAGTATCAATACTGACAAGGAAAGGAAAAAAGAAGTTTGTGCTAGATGTCT
Source organism: Pinus albicaulis (assembly GCA_034641835.2). Classification (NCBI taxonomy): domain Eukaryota; kingdom Viridiplantae; phylum Streptophyta; class Pinopsida; order Pinales; family Pinaceae; genus Pinus; species Pinus albicaulis. The sequence continues at coordinate 2,008,752,693 of CM076575.1, read as the reverse complement.
ATTATGTACCTGGACTAAAATGTAACCTTCTAAGCATTGGAAAACTCATGAATAAGGGCTGCAATTTGTTTTTTAAGAATGATGTGTGCACAATCGTGGACATACCTCAAATTAAAATGGGCATTGCAGAAGTGTAAATGACAAGCAATAGGATGTTTCCTCTCAAGATCAGAACATACTTGAAGGAAGGAGGAAATGTAGCAGCAGTAACAAAAGAGGTCTTTCAAGAAGAAGTGAAAGATGAAAACTGGTTTTGGCATTTGATATTTGGACGTCTCAATTTCAGAGGTTTAAATTTGTTGCATAGAAAATGAATGGTAAGAGGATTACCACTCATAGAGAAACTAGATAGCCTATGTGAAGGCTGCATCTTGGGAAAAAAACACAGAGAATCCTTTCCAACAAGAAAGAGTATAAGGGAAAAATCACCTTTAGAGATAGTCCACTCAGATTTGTGTGGACCAATGCAAATGCCATCTTTAGCTGGAAACCACTATGTATTGACATTTATAGATGATTATATGTTGTGAAACTAGCTCCAAAAATAGAAGAAAAGAGATATCAACACCTTAGAAATAAGCCACTTCGAGGGGGCAACCTCCAATACATTACATGAATGAAAAATTCTTGGATGATACAAATTCCAAAACCTCCTTTCTATATATAGGAATCCATGGGGCCACAATGTAATCCTAGTGGGGCCACAATGTAATCCTAGCCAACCTAACAATAATAATTTAAGGGCACAATAATAACAATATGGGGGTTACAGGTGTACAATAATAACAATAAGGGGGTTACACTAACAAAAATAAGGGACTATACTAGTAATATAGGGACCTATCATGCCCCTCTCCTTCAAAAAAGTGTTTTCCTCAATGCTTGAGTAGCTCTGGGTGCTTCTGTATAAAATCCTCATCCTCCCATGTAGAATCTTCAGTGGGTAAGTTCTTCCACTTGATGAGATACTCTGAAATTGATCAATTTTGTAGCTGTTGAGTTCTTGTTTCCGTGACTGCTTTAGGTTCCAATATGATTTTTCCTTCCTCATCAATTTCTGGAAATATTATTTGAACTGGAATATTTTCACCTATAACCTTATTTAAGCATGAAACATGGAGAACTGGATGCACTCGTGAAGAAGCAGGAAGCTCCAATTTGTATGCCATAGTACCAATCTTTTGCAACACCTTGTAAGGACCATATTACTTTGGAAATAATTTATTATCCTTATTAGCTTGCTTGAGGGACATTTGTTTGTATGGTTGTAGTCATAAAAATACCTAGTCTCCTACATCAAAAATTCTCTCACTACGATGTTGATCTGCGTATTGTTTCATTCGATTTTGTGCCAAATTTATGTTATCCTTTAAGAGTTGCAGAAATTATTGTTGATGCTTGATGTGATCTTCCACTGCTTGAACCTTCGAAATTTCTCTTAAAGATGATGCGATCGACGATGGATGATATCCATAAAGTGCCATAAATGGGGTCATTTTTGCTGCAGTATGGAAGGAAGTGTTATACCACCATTCAGCAAGAGGTAACCACTTGACCCATTGTGTTTGTTTATCAGATACAAAACAATGAAGATATCCTTCCAAACATTTATTTACTATCTCAGTTTGACCATCGAATTCAGGATGATAAGATGAGCTATGAGCTAACTAAGTACCCAAAAAAGAAAATAATTCTGTCCAAAAATTTCTAGTAAAAATGGGACCTATGTCGCTCACAATAACCCTTGGGTTTCCATGTAGCTTTTGAATTGTGTCCATAAATGTAGTAGCAACTATACTTGCTTTAAATGGATTAGATAGCGCACAAAAGTGTGCATACTTGATAAGTCTATCAACTACCACCATGATGACACTCTTTCCTTCGAAATTAGGTAAACCTGTGATAAAATCCATTAAAATCTCCTCCCAACATTGAATTGGAATGGATAAAGGTTGTAGAAGACCCGGGGTCTTAATTGTCTCAACTTTATTCTGTTGGAAAACCAAAAATTCCGCCACAAAAGTTTGAATATTAGATTTAAGGCCATCCCAAAAAAATTATTTCTTCACCCTGTGGTAAGTTTTTAAAAATCTTGAGTGTCCTCTTAAAGGAGAAGTGTGCAATTCCAAAAGAATCTTTTGTTTTAGTTGGGAATTCTTACAAAGGTATAAGCAATCTTTTTACCATAAGGAATAATTTTTCCAACTAAATGTATCAGATGTACTAGGATCTTGCTGCAACTTTTGAATGAGTGTCCACATTCTTCGTCCTTCTTCCATGCATCCCTTGCTTCGGTTATCCAATCTGGTTGGATAATAGATAAGGCACAAAACAATGCTTCCACCTCTTCATTATTTCTTGAGAGTGCATCTACAACAACATTTAGCTTCCCTTTTTAGTAGATTATTTCAAAGTCATAACCCAACATCTTTCTGACCCATTTTTGCTGCTCTTTTGAAGATAGTCTTTGTTCCAAAAGGTGTTTAAGACTATCATGATCAATTATTACCTTGAAGTGTCTTCCCATTAGGTAAGTTCTCCATTTCTTTAGTGCATGCATTATTGCTAACAATTCCTTCTCGTAAATAGCTTTTTGTAAATACTTTCCTTTGATTGGACGACTTTCAAAAGAAATGGGTCTTATTTCTTGCATTAAAACAACACCAATTCCATTTCTTGAGGCATCACATTCTGCAATAAAGGTTTTTGTGAAATCTGGAATAGTTAATACTGGTGCTAGGCACATTTCTTCTTTAAGATGTTCAAAGGCCTTAGTTGCTTTAGGAGTCCATGAAAAATGCATCTTTCTTCAATAATGTTGTTAGAGATGCTACTATTCTCCCATAATTATTAACAAATTTACGATAATACCTTGTTAACCTGAGAAATCCTCGCAACTGATTTATGGTTGTGGGGACTTTCCATTCCTTAATGGCTTTAATATTGTTAGGGTCTACCTTAACACCCTCATGAGATACAATATGACCCAGATATTCCACCTCTTGTACTCCAAAGAAACATTTGGATGTTTTTGCATATAATTGTTTCTCCTGCAATAGTTTGAGCACCCTGTCAACATGTTGAACATTATCCTTCCAAGACCTGTTGTAGATTAGTATATCATCAAAAAATACTAGCACAAATTTTCTAAGGAAGGGTTTGAAAATGGAATTCATCAACCCTTGAAATGTAGAAGGTGCATTGGTAAGGCAAAAAGGCATGACCAAAAATTCATAATGACCCTCATGAGTTCGAAATATTGTTTTTAGAATATCTTCAGTCTTCATTCTAACTTGATGATATCATAAACAAAGATCCAACTTGGTAAAATAAATTTCTCCATGTAATTCATCCAATAATTCATCAATCACAGGAATGGGAAATTTATCTTTAATGGTGAGCTTATTGAGCTCCCTATAATCCGGACACATTTTCCATGATCCATCCTTCTTGTGTACCAATACTACAGAAGCAGAGAAAGAACTTTGACTAGGTTGAATTATACCCGCCTCTAACATTTCTGCAATCATACGTTCAATTTCGCTCTTTTGGACGTAAGGATATCTATAAGGTCTGATGTTTGGAGGAACACTTCCTGGAATCAAATGAATAGCATGATCATGATCACGAATAGGTGGGAGTCCTTTGGGAGTTTCAAACACCTTGGAATGATTGTCCAAGACTTTTTGGAGATATGAAGAAATAGATGATTTTGATGTTGGAACTTCTAGTGAGCATAATTGTGCAATTATGCCTCGTTGTTCTTTCTTTAGAAGCTTTTTCATGACACTAGAGCTTATTATCTTTCCCGGATTCCTTGCAATACCCCGTAATTTGACTTCCTTTCCTTCTAAAAAAATTTTCAAGAAAAGTTCTCATCATTAGATTTTATGAAATCACGATTAACATTTATTTTGTTCTCATCATGAGTTTCCTCTACTATCTTTTCACCATTAGGAAAAATTTCTTGTATCAACTTTTCCAAACCTTCTATGTCTACTTTTAGATCATTCTTCATGTTTTCGATGTTTTCTTTCATTTTTTCATCGATCTTAGCTTCCATGCCCAATTATATGCCATCCATATTAACTTCTAAACCATTCATCTTATCTTCCATGCCCTTCTTCAAACCATCCATATTAGTTTCCACGCCTTTCTTAAAAACTTCCATTTAATTTTTTGTTGCTCTTTGCGAGAGTGAAATTTGTTGCACTTGCTCTTGTAATTTTGATCTTTCATGTTTCCATTCTTTGTCTTCATGAGTCATAGTAGAGCCTTCTGAAGGCTTAATGGGTGTTGAATTATTTTTAGGGGCCATTTTCGAATCCAATACTGATATCTATTCTAAAATATTCCCTTGGAATCAATTCAACTTGATTCTTCAAACAAGACTTATGCAATTCAGAAAAAAAAAAATACACACCTGTTACTTGCTTTTGAGGAGCTCGATATTGAAATTGAATTATCTCTATAATTTGAATCCTCCATGTTTTAAATTTGGCCCTCTAGTAGCTCTCTGAAGCTTCTTTAAAATTCCATAGGTCTGATCTGATTTGGATTCTTCAAGGCAAAGTTATGTCTAATCTCCCACAATGATCCAATTATGGACTAGTTTAGTAGGGCGAACTTGTACGACTTACCACGTGTCACTTTTTCTTCCTTTGGTTCTAAAATTGATAGAAAACAAACTACAACCTGTGTAATTATGACAAATTTTTACAGCATTCCAATCTGATGCTCAGAGAGGGAGCTATGAATATTTTTCCATGGTCACCTCTTCGAGATGAAATTCAGAAGCCTGAAAAAGCCATAACTTCCACAGATCATATCTCCGAAAATATTTCAAACCAATATTTGACATTTTGCGACGCTGTTACTCAGGATCTCAGCTTCGCACTCTAAAATTTTTAGCTTCTTAACCATTTTAGAAAAAACATTATAGCGAAAATTCCACGATGACTTGTTTATGTTAGATTCAAGAGCCTGCAAAATGACCTAAATTCTACAGATTATATCTTCGAAAATATTGTGAACCAAGCTCTAAAATTTTTGATGATGTTCCTCAAGATTTTGGCTTCACAAACTAAAAATTTCAACTTCTGAACCTTCATAGAACAAAATTTATAGCAAAAATACCACGATGACCTATTTGGAGCAGCGAAACCCTAGAATCCAAAGCTCTCATACCAAATGTTGTGAAACCAACTCCAAAAATAGAAGAAAAGAGGTATCAACGCCTTAAAAATAAGCCACTTCGAGGGGTTAACCTCCAATACATTGCATGAATGAAAAATTCTTGGATGATACAAATTCCAAAACCTCCTTTCTATATATAGGAGTCCATGGGGCCACAATGTAATCCTAGTGGGGCCAAAATGTAATCCTAGCCGACCTAACAATAATAATTTAAGGGCACAAGAATAACAATATGGGTGTTACAGGGGTACAATAATAACAATAAGGGGGTTACACTAACAACAATAAGGGACTATACTAGTAATATAGAGACCTAACATTATACAAGAAATACATGGGTTTATTTTCTGAAACAAAAGAGTGAAGTGTTTGAAAAATTCTACCACTTCAGATATCTTGTTGAGAAGCAAAGTGGGCACCTCATAAAAGTGCTGAGAACTGATAGAGGAAGAGAGTATATCTCCAAAGACTTCCTACGTTTTTGCAGGGAGCATGGCATACACAAGAAATTTACCACAAGGTAAACACCACAACAAAATGGTGTTGCAAAAAGAAAGAATAGGATCATCATGGACATGGTCAGAAGTATGTTGAAGGAAAAGAATTTTCGAAATGATTATTGGGAAGAAGATGTTAATTGTGTAGCTTATATTTTAAATAGATGTCCAACCAAATCTATTATGAACAGAGTTCTAGAAGAAGCATGGAGTGGAACAAAAAAATTTGTCACTCACATGAGAGTATTTGGATGTGTGGCATATGCACATGTCTCGGATCAGTTAAGGAAGAATTTGGACAGCAAGGGGGAGAAGTGTACCTTTGTTGGATACAGTGATGAATCCAAGGCCTACAAACTCTATAATCCATCAACCAAGAAAGTTATAATCAGCAGAGATGTGCACTTCATTGAAGAATAAGCTTGGGATGGAAGTTTAGAGAAGATGGTAAATGTGAAGACATGTATGTCTCATGAAGAGAAGAAGGAATTGATTGCATAAAATAATTAATCGACGGTGGCTCCTCCTCCACCTACACAAGCTCAGCAGAGCACACCACAAACAAGCAACAAAACAACCTTGAGAAATCAAGGAAGTGCTTCTGCAAGCACACCACAGGGATCTGCAACTCCCTCGAGTTCAAGTGGAACTCCAAGCACACCAAGAAGACCAAGATTCAAAAATTTGACTCAAATTTATGAGCAAGAAGAAGTAAATAATAATGTTTGTCTAAATTCTCTATTTGCTTTATTTTTTCATGCTGATGACCTAGTCCATTTTGAAGATGCAGTAAAAGAAGAAAAATGGATTGAAGCAATGAATGAAGGGATTGGATCAATAGAAAATAATGATACATGGGAGTTAGTGGACCTCCCACAAGGTAAATAAGTCATTGGAGTGAAATGCTTCTATAAGACCAAAAGCAATGCTGAAGGCAAGATAGAAAGGCATCAAGCAAGACTTGTTGTGAAAAGCTACAAGCAGCAGCAAGGAAGATATTATGAAGAAACCTTTGCACCAGTTGCAAGGATGGAGACAGTGAGGACAATGTTGTCCATTACAACACAAAAAAAGTGGAAAGTTTACCAAATGGATGTAAAATCAACATTCCTAAATGGAGTGTTAAAAGAGGAGGTATATGTTGAACAACCTTCTGGCTATGAGATAGAGGGCCAAAAGCACAAAGTGTGCAAGTTGAATAAAGCTCTTTATGGGCTGAAGCAAGAACCAAGAGAATGGTACAACAAGATTGATGCTTACCTGATGGATAATGGGTTTGAAAAGTGTGATGGTGAACCCACACTCTACATTTAAGAAAATGGCGGTAAAACACTTATTGTTGTTTTATTTGTAGATGATTTATTTTTCACAGGCAATGAAGTTTCTCTCATTACTAATTTGAAAGAAGTTATGAAGAGTGAAATTGAAATGACTGACTTGGGTTTATCGAGATATTTTTTGGGCATTGAAGTAAAGAAAAATGAAAAGGGATTTTTTATTTTCCAAGCAAAATATGTTGAAGAGGTCTTAAAGAGATTTAACATGCAGAACAACAAAGCAGCAACAATTCCAACTGTCATGGGGTTGAAGTTAAGTAAATAATATTGCAGCAAGAATGTCGATCCGACATTGTACAAGAGCATAGTTGGTAGTCTAATGTATTTGATTGCAACTAGGCCTGATATTATGTATGTTGTAAGTTTTATTTCCAGATTCATGGAGACACCAAAGGAGACACATTGGCAAGCAACCAAGAGAATATTGAGGTATGTGAATGGAACAAAGGTGTATGGTGTTCTATACTCCTCAACTGATAATTTTAATTTGATTGGTTACGCTGACAGTGATTAGGTTAGAAGTGCAGATGATAGAAAGGGAACATCTAGGTATGTGTTTCATTTGTGACCGGGAGTCATTTCATGGGCTTCCAAGTAGCAACCAATAGTTTCATTATCAACAATAGAAGCTGAATATGTGGCAACAACAGTAGACACATGCCAAGTGGTATGGATGAGAAGGATGTTGAAAGATCTGTGTCATGAGCAAGAAAAAGGAACCAAAATTTATTGTGATAATAGCTCAACAATTGCATTATCAAAGAATTTAGTTTTCCAAAAGAGAAGAAAGCACATAGATGCCAAATATCATTTTATAAGAGAAATGGTTAACAATGGTGAGATTGTTTTGCAGCATTGCAGGACATAGGAACAATTTGCTGATATCCTCACAAAGCCATTAGGACAAAATAATTTTGTTTATCTCAGACAGTGTCTGCGAATGACTAATGGCATAATTTGTGATTAAGGGGGAGTGTTGGAATTAAATCCCAACCACTGAAATGAATAAGCACTAGTAGTAGCCCATACTTCATCAATTTTGATTATAGGAAGGATAAGCACAAATCCATAGAATCAAAGGCATTTTCACGCAACCACAGCAAACCGAGTACCGCGGCCATCCTTTGCATTTGTTTATTGAACCACCACATTATCTTACCTTTTCCCACAATGCACAATTGCAAGTTTTTTGTTTAACCCTTGAGCCATCCACCGTAAGTTATTATTTCGCCGATGCGATATCGGCGGGACCCACTGTACATCCAACTCCTTTGAAAAACCATGAAATTCCTTTGTTATCTGATGTTTCCTTACCTTTTTCCATTACCGCACTTACCAATGTTTACCGCCCACAATAGCACACTTCACAACGTTTATCCCTTACCTGTTAAGCCCTCACAACAAAGCTCATGCTGTTGTGATGCGATATCGCACCACACATTACAATCACAATCATTTTAAGTTTCCTGTGAACCTCCCACAAGTTATGTTATTTGATATGTGATGCGATGATGCCACGTCACTTCGCAATCACAAATTTTTTGGTTTTCCATTTAAGTTTCACAAGGAATGGTATTTTGGGTGTGATGCGATATGTGCCACGTCACTATCACACATCGCAACCCGCAATGTTTAACAGATAGCGCGACAGCTAAATTTGGATATCGCTGATTTGTGCAGATGTGATATGGACTCAGAACTACATTTCATAATATTTGAAGTTCCCCCTTTTATGCTTTGAAAGTGTTTTGTACATGTTTTTTGTATAAACTTAATTACGGTTTGTGCATTGTTTTAAATGAAAAAATGGGCTTTGAAAGTAGAAAGGACGATTGGTTCTTGAAAGTTTGCTCAGCAATTGAATTGCATTGATTTAGCATTAGGTTTTTCAGGCTATGAGAATTTTGATATAAGATTATGTAATTTCATTATGTTTAGATGAGTAGAATGAATTGAAACTCAGATAAGAGTTGAATAAATTAATAAAGAAGTTTTGCTCCTGTTTTATGTTGTCTGTCTGTATGTTTGACTGTTGATTCTGCAGAATTATGTGTTCTCTGTGTTGTGGGAGAAGCATCCCTCTGTGTTATTTGTTTTCTTCAATATTTCTAACAACAAGATGAGTTATGAGAATAAATGGATAGGGGAATATGAATGTTTGAAATTTTGTTTTCAATTATTAACGATGAGGCTAGTCTCCCAACCTATTGAGAGAGCTTGTGAGAGATCAATGCTCAACTTGCTGAGAGTGAGTACTTTCGTTTTATCATTGTAGAGAGAATTCATTACAACCATGCATTTTATCTATGGAAATCACTCCGTTTGTAATATCCCCCCTTATGTGCATCATAATGGCATAGCGATAACAACAATATGAGTTATGAGAGTAATTGGATAGAGGCATATGAATGTTTGAAATTATGCTTTCAATGAGTATGAGGCTAGCCCCCTAACCTACTGAGAGAGCTTGTGAGAGAGAATGGTCAATGGTTACTGACAATACAATGGGCATTGCAAGAATTATTCCACGTCCAATCAATAGCACTAGAAGGTTGTTAAATCATTTCTGAATAAGGTACATGACAATAATTTCTGACTATTCCAATTGCAATAGAAGAAATGAAGAAGTTACCATTTTTTTACAAGAAAATGCACCATAAGATTACACCACAACTGAGTTCAACTTTTCACTAACTGAAATATGAGTAAACTAAGATAAGATGACTAAACTAAGTTATATTCAATTAAACCTATGTCACATGGATACAAACTTTTTGGATATGATCGATTTAGTTTGTGTTATCCAACAAATAAGCCACTTTTCCAAAGGTGTGAACTTCAAGAGCTATAAACATAATTTCAATATATCCTTGTTTGTACACACTATTATAGATCCATCTTAAGTACGAATCTAACATGAGTCAAGAGATATCAAATTTCTTCATGTACAATTTTTTTTAGAGTGTAAAATAAAATGTGTTATTTTTCATTATTTAAATTGTATTTTTGAATGATAAATAGAGTATATATATAGAACCAAATAAAAATTTCAACCATAAAAAGTTATTTTTTTTCTATATATAGATATATATGAAGTTTATATGAACATAAATTAGTTAACATAGATTTAAAATAGGACTACCTTACGAATCTCCTTATACTTGAATTTGGAGTAAGCCTCTCTGCTCAATAACTCAATGAACCTCTAAGCTCAATAACTCAAGGACACCTAACCCCTAAATTCTTAGTCATTGGCTGAAATTATCTAGTTAGAGAAAATTTATCGCTCTTTAGAGGGTCCCCTTAAAATCTAGTTAGAGCAAATTTATTGATATTTAAAGAGTCCCCTTCAAACACGCAAACATTAGACGGAATGATATCTCCTAGCTTAATACTAATTATGTCTCTCGGAACAAGAATACTAGCATCTTGATCCTGCCATCGACTATCTCAAAGCACGTACTTGTGAAGTACAAAACCTAATTTTAGAGGTTGTAACATCAAATAGGATTTCATCACGCAAAGTGAATATATATATATATATATATATATACCTCTTGGTTTTGCTGGAAATATTGAAGGAAATATATATATATATATATATACACCCCTTGGTTTTGTGGAAATATTGAAGGAAATCAATAATAGAGGGATGCTCCCCCACAACACCTAGAATACAAACAAATGCGGAAACTAATAGTCAATACACACACAACGATACACAAGAGAGGATTGAAACTTATTTTTCATTCCATCATTCTATCTCTCTCTCTCTCATAATGAAAATTACATTGCTTATATAAAATGGCTGAAGCCTATAAAAACCTAATTCTAATCAATGTTGCTTCTTTTCTTGAAAAAACGTTCAACAACATTTTGTCCTTGGCTGTCAAAAGACCCATTACTTCATTAATCGACACACAGGCTATATTTTTGAATCACACAGGAAAACACATGAAGGCGCGTTCAAAACACAAAAGGGTGAATCTCAAATATTATGCAATATGGTTCTGATCCACATCGTATCCACGCAGATCAAAAATTTTAACCTTTAACTCATGGCGTTATCCTTTAAACTTTGCGAACTATGACATGCGATAGTGATGTGGCACTTATTGCATCGCAATCAAAATAACTCAGCTTGCGATGGTTTGGAGATAAACTTAAATCTTCGCAAATGTGATATGTGATAGTGATATCGCATCACAAATCAAATAACATAGCTATTGGGAAAGTAAATCCTCTATGTTGACTGAAAATATCCCTCTATCCCTAGAGTGGATCTAACAACAAAGGGACAAGCTAAAGTGTAGGTTCCTAATTAATGAATGAAAAGGACAGGGTAGATCGACCTACCTGGAGTCCAACGTTGTCATCGCTGTAGTAGTGGTGGCCTCTTGATCTCTGTCTCGACGGGTCACAATACTTCTACAACAATGCTATGATACCTTCACAAAGATCAACAAACAAGAGCATCATACAAAACAATTATTTCATTCATAATCAACTAACCAGTCAAGGATGGTTAAGCATATTTCATCAAATAAAACACATTAACGCAAGATGGGAACCAGAGAATAGTCATGTATAAGTATAAATAGAAGAAAGAGTTACAGCCAGAGCCTTAAAGTTTTAGCCTTCGTAAGTAGGGTTCAGTTGAAGCACGTCTTGAAGGATCGTCGGGCAATTTTGACGGGGTGACGACACAAGCCTAAGCTCTCTCGACAAAGGTCTCTTTCATTCTATCTTTCTAGCAAAAATTTCAGGAATTCTCTTCAGCGTTTAAGTTATATTATGTTCAGTTAGCTCATCAATGGAAGATGGATTCATTTATAGAGGGAGAGGAGGAGGTTGGGATCCCTACAATGGTAGAAGGGAGGCCTTATGCTTTGGGAGGTTACCCCAAAAGGTGGAAAAAAGAGGCCAAAAGAGGGAGGCCATGGTTATTCAGTCAAACCACTCCAGATGACTCACCCACGAAGTTGTTATGATGGAAATTTTTCCTCTATTTTTTTTTTAAACATTCCATAAACAGGTTGGCATGGGTAGCTCACTGGGACAAAGTGCCAATGGGCGCGGGGCCTAGTATTAATCTTCCTCATTGGCGTGAGGGCATAACAGTCTACTAGCGCCAAGGAAAAAACATGTGCTTCTGATGGTCTGCTCAGAAAATTGTCAACAAAAGGAATGTTGTTCTCATGGAAAGGGATGCAATGATGGTCTGTGAAAGGCATGACACTTTGTTTTAGTCACATAAATGATCCTCCAATGCATGGGATAGGGATTGCAGGGACAATGACAAAACACTTTGTAATAGATGCCCCCTAAAGCATGAGGTCTGAGAGAGAGGGAGGGGTGAAATGCTTTATGAGAACGTGTTCGAACCAAACACTGCTGTCGGAAAACCTGCAATTACAAATACGACTGATATCTTTGATACATGAAAATTTGGCATGGGCACATCCACCCATAATCGAGTACATATATGAACTGAGATCTGAGGTATGGACGCAGCCATCCAACATTAAGGATCAGCAAATAGATTCAAGTATGGTCACAACCATCCAATCAAGAGAGTCAGAATAAGTCATGATAAACCATAGCCTGGATCTTATTGGAAAAAAACCAGGGTCTTTTGCTCCATCTTGACCTGAACAAGTACAAATTCAAGCATGCGAATATATGAGCTGAAGTTGAACATGAAAGAAAGTCACTTGATTACCAGCCAATGATGAAAGTTGTTAACAGGCACGAGAGAAACCACCAATCATGACAATGTCTCTCAAGGTACAGCAGGTACAATCCACAGAAAGTGAACAATGAGCTAGTGTCGAACACCCGTAGAATCACTAGATCAAAGTCCAATGATGTGGGCCTTTCATCGAATGCAAAGAACTTGCCACTGAGGCATGCAAGCTCCAAGGTACTAGAAGGGAGTCTCTGGATCAACTTCCCGGATAATGAGCTGAAGTCAACAGGGAGCGATCCGGTTGAAGGAGCATCATAATGTTTCCCACATCATCGACACGAGACAAAGAAACATGATGATAGTGACTCAGGACTAAACAGAGAATCAGAGGGGGGTTGAAAATTGTAGAGGCAAACATCTCTTGAACATATCAGCGACACGACCCTGGATTTGGCAGTATTTGACATCAAGGGATCTGAGGTCATGATGACGAGGAAAAGAGCAGATGAGAGGTCAAAATAGATTACCTAAACTAGTGGAGGAAAAAATGACAAAATGAGATGTCCCCAACCCGGCATGAATGTAAACGAGTGTCATGTTCAAGAGCGACATACTGCTAACACAACTCAAAACTGGTTCCATTTTCCCCCACCATTTCTGGCGAGTACCCCAATTATTTTTGGAAAACAAGCTTGAAGGGGATAACATATGCTTGTAATGTAAGTTTTTCCTTCAGAAAAATCCATCCTAGTACATTTTACAAGCTCTAGGAAGGAGGAAGTTAGTGAACGTCATGGTGACGATGTCCGATGTCATCAGGGTTTAATGAGTTTGACAAAGGAAGAACTCGACATCTTTTCATGTTTAGAGAGTTGGAAAAGAAGCAGAAAATAAAACTCTAGCAAGTCCCTTTCGTAAGTATTCCTTCAGATCCGAAAAGGTAGAAAAAAATATCTAAAATAACCTCTTAGTCGCGATAGGCTAAGGTATTCCTTTTTCGTAAGTAATCTATCCCAGCCCGAAAAAGGGGTAAACGTATACTAGGTAGATATCGTTTCACAGCCATTTAACGAGTTCAAAACGAAAAGAGTCTCTACAATATTTCCAATTTTAGAGAGTCAGAAAAGAGCTGAAAGATGACTCCAGCAGTGACTTTTTTTTGTTTTTACCGAGTCCAAAATATTATAAAATACAAATTGTTACTTCATCGCTATCTCATTAAAAAAAATGTTGCTGCACAAGAGACAAATGTAAAACCCATTTCTCGAAATAACATAATGTAATAATTGAAAAGCATGTCTTAAAACCTAATTAGGGTTCCGAAAAGTTATAAAATGACAAAAATGGTAAAAAATAATTACTTTTCACTTTTACCTCTTGTGGAGCAATAGTTGACCATTTCTAGACTTGTGAGTTTGCGGTGATGATAGCGGGCGATCCAACAGATCAATCTCAAATCTGTTAGTTCCAGGTAAGAGACAACATCCTTCCCTACATTTTAATACCTCTTTACCTGCAACCCCAAATTTGGAATTATGTGGGGGAATTTGTAAAAAATAGGGCATGGCGGTTGGCGCGAGTATCGGGCACGGACTTGCGCCAATCGTCCAGATTTCTGAACTGGGTCGCACCCATTGGCGTAACTATTTCCCAAACAGTCACGACAACCACGCAAACCTTTTTAATCTTACAATTCTAGCAAGCATGCTCAATTTCCACAAATTCAAAGCTTTTAATTTGGCTAATGAAGTTCATATGAACATGTTTGCAGGTGTAAAGCGGAAAAATGGTGATCGAATGGAAAGAATGGGAACAAAGTGAAGAAGATGAGCTTGCCATGGAAAATGAGACATGCATGGAAGCTCTTAGAGACTGTGGACTAGAAAAAATCTTCATGACACTGTGCCTCAAAGCTCAACCAGAGTTGCTGCAATACTTGATCAGTATCTGGGATGAGGATTAGGAAAAATTCATTCTTCGTGATCAGGAACTTGAAATTGATGTTTCAAAAATTTACTTCATAACAGGACTGTTGCGGAGGGGGGAAATACTAGTCTTGACCGACACCTAGCCCACCATGGAGAACATGAGCATGGTGATCGACAGGGTATGTCGAGGGGCACAGAAAGGATCATGAAGCGGAAAACTAGATATCCAAACTATCCGGGACTTGGCACTAAAAGTAGTGCTACACACCATCATGTGAGATGCGGGATCTCAAGCACCACACTAAGAAAAAAAAACATAGTTACTTCTTGTAGTAGATGGTCTGACACCGACCCTCTATAACTGGGTAGAGGCAGTGACGATCAATATGAAACATCAACTGACGAAATTCAAGAAGACAAAACTAAAGCAGTTCGGATATGGGTCATCCTGGTATCGTTCTTCTTGGAACGAATACCAATCTTCCAGCGACAGGAAGTGATAGTACTAACACCACCAGCATAGGAGCCACAGATGGCCCATTGGGCAGCACCGATGCCAAGGTCAGGGGCCGGTAAATAGATGTCCTAGAGACTGGAGTTATTTGATTGGATCCACCAATAGCTGATTTTCATGGAGGACTGGCCCTACTCTAACACATATTTCAATGGTGATCCGGACCTCCCAGTCCCTGAAGGAGAGGATTGGGATGAAGCACTTGGTAAGAATCATTTTTTATTTTCATGAGTATTATTAATTTTTTTGTTATGTATGTTCTGACATTAAATCCATGTGTTATGCATATGTTGGACCAGAAATACCCGCAGGCATGTCTTCGATAGCAAGGCGAGTCCCTCGCAACTTTGATATTTCGCCTCATAGTGAGGGAGGCAAGGAAGAGGAAATCATGTGCAACCTAGAGGGAATCTCTTGTGGAGTCCCAGACTATGCGCGATTCAATTATGTTCCTCGTGGATACTAGAGACACACTGCAGGGGTGTCAAACCGAGTTCATCGCTCACTGAGGCGGCTTGTACAGGCAGTGACATGCTATCATGAGAATCACGCTGATTAGAGACCTAGGATTTATTTCTGCATATTTTGAGAGACATGATGTCTCAGGATGTAACTGAAACACACATATTTTTTGAACTTATGATGCACACTGATGCAAACTGTAATATCCCAAAATAGGGAATTTCTACACTATTGGGAATATCTCAAGATATTCTAAATGTGGAGCTAACACAATCCATGAACATAATAATGAAATAGCAATGATACATCAACACATATGATTTAAGAAGATCCAAATATCTATCAAATTGATCTTATAGTAGCAAATGTATACAAATCATTGAGGTAATGATCACTCAAGCTAGGCAATGAAAGCCTCAATAGAACATGTACAAGAAAATGAAGAACACTGCTGCATATAGAAAGCCCAAGGCTATGACTATGCAATTTATAGGAGGCACTGCTACATAAATAATTTAAATACATGAATATGGAAAATTACAGCTCAAATAAGTGGGGGAGAAAAGCTCTAAACCCCTGGAAACAATCTCAAGAAAATCCTAGAAGGATTTCCTAGAAGGATTTACAAAATGGAAAAATTGCCGAAGTAGTAGGGCTGAGTAGCAGTTGCAACTAAAGAAATGGATGGAGATGGATATATATGATGTACAATCTGAATTAAATTCCTCCAATGGATATTTCCAGTGAAAGGCTGATCCAAACACTGAAGATCTCACCCTCCAAACAAACACTGCAACCCTCACTGCAAATATACACTGAAAATAATGCAGTTAATGAGAGGGACTGCGCTATAGATGATGGAAAATGGTTGGAATTATGCTAAAGATGATGGGAATCAGCTCAAATTATCCATCACTGTTCCTCCGAAGGAAATAACGCTTCCTCCTCTGAAAAATAGCTCCGGAAGTGGTGTTGTAGAACCTCCACTGCAACACCCTGCAACACAACGTTATACTTCAGCAAAAATAACGTTGTAGTTGAAGGAGGTGGCTTGGCCTTGAGCCTGAATGTGGATAAATGAAGAACAGGCTCCCTCCAGAGGCCTCTCAAGAAAGGAGATGGGATTCCCACTCGGAAACACCTGGTGCTAAGAAGCACAGTAACCCTGCTAAACAGCAAGAGACTGTACAAAGTCTAAACAAACCATAAAATCAATAATCAATAACATGAATAACAATGGCTACCTTGCCCTCCTTGTAAAAAAATGAAAGCCCTCTCACAATGGGTCCCATTCGTTAGGGTATTCTCTACCAAGGAATCTTCCTCCCATTCATACTGCGTTGTCTCTCTAAGTGTTCTCCACCTCTTATCCCAACGTTGTTGACTTGGTCAAAATTGACCTTGTCCACATGAAAATGATCCTATTCACACATGAAGGTGTGAAATCTAGCTCCTATGACTATCCATTTCCACACTATGAGGGATTTTATTAATTTTTCTAAAATGTATGGGCCTTCTTACCCATTTATTTATCTCCTAAGTGACATGAGCAAAAATTAATATTCCAATTAGCTGCATGCTAATTTAGGAATATTACAGTCCTCCCTTCCCAAATGTTTCTTGTCCTCAAGAAAATGCAAGGATAGAACTGAGAAGCCTCCTCTTCTTCCCCTGTAGCATCCTCATATGATTAAATCCTCCAAGGATCAAGATAATGTCTCATCAAGATATCTCCAAGTTGTCCCTCCCAAGTATGTAGGCTAGCTTTTGGTGTGTATCCCAAATAGCTATCATCATGTAAAACATCCATGGAGGCAACAATGGGCTGTGTAAAGGCCTTCTTGAGGCATGAGGTCTGATATACATTGGGATCTACCATCCCCATATGAATCTCCCATCCCTAGGCTATCAACCATACAAAATGAGCCACCCTCAAAAATGGTAACTCATGCAAATCATCCTCCACCTTTAG
Organism: Pinus albicaulis; assembly: GCA_034641835.2. Taxonomy (NCBI): domain Eukaryota; kingdom Viridiplantae; phylum Streptophyta; class Pinopsida; order Pinales; family Pinaceae; genus Pinus; species Pinus albicaulis. Next base: position 2,008,735,098 of record CM076575.1, on the reverse strand, counting down.
CTCCGGCAATGTAGGTTGGCTAAGAATCTGAACATGGTAGACAAAATAGCCTACCCCACACTGTCCTACTCCCAAATTAAGGTAAGTGTAGATTTTTTTCTGATCTTGGGCTGCAATAATGTTTCCTTCAAGAGGCAAGATGAAGACTAGATCACCAAAGATCTCCTCTCCAACGCTGTGAATCAAGCTGGCCCAAATCATCCCATATGTGATGGATAGGAAATCCTCACCATATGGAATCCAATAAATCACATGGCCCACCTCAACGAAAAGAAACAAGGGTTTGGCTGTGGTGGCCATATCTCCTGTCATGCTCCCATTAGAACATGCAATGCAAAAAGTGTGGGAATCCCCTTCCCCAAAGGACACATCCAACTCATGTGTCTCTCTCCCAATCATGCTTCCAATAAAAATAATATCAATATTAGCAAATGAAATCATGATCAGCATCAAAATGAGGAAAATGATGAAGGTTTCATGTGGTGCAAGAAGGTACCAATAGTTTTCCCAATAGTGATAGCGCAGTTTTCCAAACTGTTGCTTCAGAAACTTTCATGGCAAGTTGTTTTTTGTTACATGGATAATTATGTATGTCATGACATCTACTGATAAATATCAAATGGCTAGGTACATCACCTGAACATACATGAAAGAAAACATTTTCCCAAGGCCATATAAGAGATGGTTGTCTCCATCATACAATTTGGCCCAATGTTGACCATGGGGATCTTAATGAAAGGCTTGCCCTCTTGTGGAGCAATGCACTGAATATGAATGGTAAGAGTATCCAAATACTTTGTTACAAAATCCATGGATGCAAAAACAATATTATTACCATGTGTTGAGAGTAAGATGATGCATATGTATGTGAATAATTCCTCCATAGTGGTATGACACACTCCTATGAAGAGGAATAAACCATGTGCTGCATGAAGATCACTCTTCTCATGCTTGGAAATCCAAGTTAAGAAGATAATATCAATGTAATATATGTTTCCATCCACTACTTCATCATTCTCACCTCCTCCTTGTCCACCAAGTGCATCAAGTGTGAAGTGATCCTGAGGACACTCCATCAATAGCCCCATGCTCCCAAGTGACAGTATTGTTGGCCTATGCAAATAGGCTCCTGCCAACTCATAACTCCATTATTTGACATGTATCTTGTCAAAGACATCTCCCATAATGCTGCTACACATAATAATCCCCTCCCAAATTGGAAGTACCTCTTGATAATATAAGGCCAAGGAGTAGCCCTTTGCACCATGATAGTGCCATCTCCTACTCCTACAACATCATGCAAAGTGTGAGAGAAAATCTGCCCCTGCTCTCTCAAGAACAACCAAAGAAACAAAACTTTTTGTTGCCTCCTCATACCCTTTGAAAGAGGATATGTCTCAAGATGGCCAAACTCTTTTAGGAGTAGCCAACGCAACCATGCCTCTTGCTACCCAGTGTCATAAATTTGCAAGTGGCTCACCCACCTCTTTCTCTTCATCCATCCACTCAACCATTTGTGTATGTCCCCTACCATCCTCCATCTTGGTACTCCCCCAATGAGGGCTACCATCCTCCATGTGTTGATGAACATTGCACTCCATTTCATGTTGAAGTGCGCCTCTAATAGGGTATCTCCATGAGATCTCCTTCTCATCAATAGTCCTCTAAAACTGATGAGGTCTTGGATCTGCTGAAAGTAGAAGTTCCTCTTTGAGCTGAGAGATGCTTATTGAGAAAATTTCATCTAGAAAGGAGAAATTTTTTCTCATCTCAAGATGTCTACTATCTATCATCATTTCCTTCAAGTGTTCAAACCCAAACCTCAAGTGTGGTATGTAATCCAAAAATGGCTCATGAGGATGATGGTTTATTTATTCCTTGAATTTTCCAATGTTGCACAGTGCAGTGGAATATTACTACTCCAAGTTAGCAATGTATGTTGATTCTTGGTCATATGAATTCCCACAATCCTCTAAAATATTTGCTACAATAATAGGAAGTGGAACTTCATTCATACCTTGATGGAACTTGGGGTCTCCTTGTGTGGCTGCAAGAGTTCTTTCCCCCAATGTAATGGTTGCCTCAGCTGCAAATGTAGAAGGCTTCTCTTCCAAGGCTATGATAGCGTTGGTACAAGTCTCCTCCCATGGTGGTGTGGGATTTTCCTCCTCTGATCTCTTTCTGTCAAAGGCTCTAATCAACCTTTGAGTGAACTCAGGAAAATAAATCACCCTTGCATGGCTGAAGTGACTGAACCACCAAACATTGGCTTTGTTAGCCACCTATGAATTTTTGGCAAGCAAACAAGTGGCTAAATATTTTTTTTGAGCCTTCAAGAGATACATTTCCCAGGAAAATCTCTCATCCTTGAAGCCTCTATATGTTCATTTCCTTTAAAAGATCTTCATTGATGTTTCTGTTTAAAAAGCCTCACTGTCTGTGAAAAATTGTGCTCAGAAAGGCCCTCGTTTACCCCTTGTATCTCTACAAAATTCCCTTTTTGAACCCTTTTTCCCATTTTTGAAGTTCCCCCTTTAACCCCAAAAAATCCCTCCCTAAATCTCCTAAGCCACCCAATTCCCCTTTAGAACCAAGTTAAATCCTTCATTGATTTTAACTCCCTTTTTCCCTTAATCGAAAGCCTAATTTCAGCCTTAAAAGCTCTATTTTTGGCTAAAAACCCATATTTTTCCATACACAGGCTAGCCCCCTTCGGCCCAGCCCCAAAACCAGTTCCCCACATGACCACAGCACTAAGACCAAGCGCTAGCCCATAAGGCACTTGTCGCATCAGAGGATTGGAGCGGAACGCTTTTTTCCTTTGTAAACAAAATCTTCGATGCGATAGTGTAATGGTTTTGTTGGTCTCGGGAACGATCTCCGCTGTCGATCTTAACAGATCTAATGGTCTGTGGAAGTCTCACTGCACCGTGGCTTGATCGTAAATCGTAAATCGTAAACGTTGCCACCCCCTGCACACCCCGATTGTGATCCTCCGATTGTAATCTCCGTCGTTGAATCCCTTGGATCCGACAACCCATATCAAATCAACCCCCACCCACGACTAGGTCCCACCATATCAACCCATTTGATATGTTTTCTGCACATTTTCCATGTTTTTCATGTAAGGCCCAAACCTTGGGTTTTACATTAAGCATTGTACCATCCCGCCAAGCATTAAGGTTTTAATGTTTTATATCAAATTTCTTTGATTTCGCCCAACTTCCACATGCATTTTCCCACTATTTCACTGCATGTTCCCACCGCCTTCCATTGCATCCATAGAATTCGCTCCTATTGTGCTGCCATCATCAAAGCATTCCACCATAACCACCCTTCCCCATGAATGGATTTCTTAACAGAATTGTGTGTTTTACAGGTGTACAAGCGGTGAGAACTGTCATTGCTCACAGTCACTGTTATAGTGGCGCAGAGTGCAGATGAAGTTTTTTCAAAGCCTGCAAGTACAAAGAATAGCCTGGGAGGGTGTTAGAGTGTAATGTTCAATAAAAGTACAAAGTGTAACTGTGTGAAACCTTTCCAGTGCCATCAAAGCTCAGATTTCACAGACAGAGACAGTCATAAAGTGGCAAAGAGTATCAGTAAAGGGTTAAAGAGTTCTAATGCACATTACTGAAGATTTTTAGCCTTAAATCAGTGTCTTAAAGGAAAAGGTACCAAATTGAAGACCTCGTGAATCACACAGAAGGCCTAATAAGGCCCAATGCGCAAAAATAATATAATCAAGGTTTCACATCAGCAAAAATCTCCTCCCGAGAAAGGACACAGTACTCATACTGTTTTAGTCTACATTGTGTCCATGAGAGGGTTTCCACCCTGACAAAATTCCTAATGCTACTAGAGCATTTGTTACGTGGTATGGCAGAATTTGAAGTCATTTATCTACCTTTTTTTATTCACCAGAGTACTATGAGTACTGCAGCGAAATCACATCAAGAACATACCTGGAGTAAATTGCAACCTGTCGAAGACCACTCTTTCATCCAAAGAGTACTGAAGTTTAATGCTTAGATATTAAAATAGAATGGGTTTTGACCCACTTCTCCTACTCTATTTAATGTTTCATTTAGTGTTCCATCTACCTCCTCTTCCTCTCTTTCAGCTATAAAACTCATGAAGAAGCTCATTGTAAAGGTTGTTGATCGGATATCTATGAACTGTAAGCTATTTCTCTTGAGATTTAGTTCTTTGAGTAAAGTTGTAAGATAAGCAGAGGAAGATGTAATCAGACTGAATATCAAGTTGTTGGCAATGTTGTACATGACCGGTGTTGCTCTTTAATATGACAAGAACATTTCTTTGGATCCTAATTTGAAGCAGTGGTGATGTTTTCTTACTTAGTCTCTATTCTCCTTTTGTAATTCATTTCATTTCGTTTCTCAGGTACGCATCAGAAATCTGGTTTAGGATATACCCTCGCATGGTACCCTAAGATTCTACTCTCCCTACGTTTGATGTTTTCTATTATATGTGTTATCTGAGTGTTGATTTAAGTTAATTTAACCAGTGTAGCGGTTATAATTTACTGCTAGCTGATGTACGAATTAATGAATCTGTTCTTAGATGTTCTTGTTGGGATTTAATTGAAAGAATTGAGATGCTGGGAGTTTATAACATTGTCTCTGTCTCACTAGGGTATTTTTCAATCAATTGAACCTTTCCAAGTTCCCTTAAGCTGGATGCCGAAGCATTGAGAGTTCAAAGTCTCTCTCTAATCTCAGGTCTTCACCTTTGTGTTTGAATATTTTAATGTTCCGTTTGTCTGAAGAGTTTACCTTTTAGGAGTTGGGTCACAGGTGTCTAATGGCATGTCCTGTCCCTGGACCTGATTCCTAAGTGGTCATCTTGGAGGTTTCCTTGCCTTTCACTTTCTTTCTCACCATTTCATATCACACTATCATCTTTGAGATCCAATGCTTTAGATGATTAGCCCAACTGAAAGCCTACATATTGAATAGCAAGTAAACCCTTTCCTGACTCCATTTCCCAATGGTCTCGAGTATTCCCTGAAATAATTTCCTCCTTTGTCTAGAATCCTCTTTATTCAGCCTTGTCTCATGGTGAACCCTTCTTTCCTATTTCCCAACAACCAAACAAACAAATTAAACGAACAAACAAACCCGTGCCTATAACTAGCCTAAAACCAAAAACAGAGCTTCAAATACATAAGCCTTTGCATATATAGAGAGATCCCTCTCTGGACCTAGGAGGGCTAGATCCTAAGGTCTAAAAGTGGCTCTGATGTTGTCTCATCTTTTGGTATTACTAGACTTGCCAAAACATGGGAACCCCAACATAATGGCGACTCCGCTGGGGAACATCTGAGAGTCCATAACTGCTAACATTGGTCTGTGTCCCATTGTTGTCACCAACATAATGGCGACTCCACTGGGGAAAATATGAGAGTCCATAACTGCTAACATTGGTCTGTGTCCCATTGTCATCACCAACATAATGGCGACTCCGTTGGGGAACAACTCAGACCGATGCCTTTAGATTGGCATTTCATTGCTGATGGTGGACATCAGCCTATTGCAAACATCCAAATTCATCCACCTGGTGACTCCACACCCTATCATTCCCGAAAGACCAAATGACTCCACTGGTAGAAGACCCTTAACTGGTTGAGAAGACACAGTGACCTCTTTGTAGAAACATGGATCCATACATGGACAGAGATGCAAAGCTTGATGCTTTGGCAGATCAATTAAACGGAATAGTAATCATGTTTGGTGAAGTAGTGAAGATGCATATGGATAATTTAAATACAAATAATGATTATTTAGAGTAGCCCATGCATTTTCTAGAGAAAGAGCAAACTCCAGACCCAGATAATGAGCAAGACATGTATGATGCTCAAGAATCCGTGGAAGATGAGGAGGAAAGTAATCGGGAGATGCCTAATTTCTTACCCATGTCTTGTACTATGCTGACTAAATAAGATCACAACCTGATAGTGAAAGCTAACAGGGAGTGTTGCATTGAGGGAACAAGTGACCACATGGAAGATGCATAGTCTGAGGCAGAAGAAAAACCAGCACACATAGAGGCTCCTACTCTAGATGATAATTCATCTCATATTCCACTAGAAGAGTGGCACCCTGATCATGAGGAATGGATTGAATAAAAAAGAGATCAGGAAACATTGGAAATTCCTTAGAGTTTCCCTTCTAGCACAAGTGAAGATTCCATAGAAGAGGCTCAAGAAGATATCCAACCTCCAGGTCAGTTAGTACAAGAAACAGAGGACTATTGTTCTTCTATCTATGCTAAAAGAGAAATCTCTCTGTTGATAGAAGAAAATATGGACCGAATATTAAACATGCAATCCACCTCTGAAATCTTCCACAGAACGGACACTCTTGCTCATTCATATATTGAGTTTGATGCTTTTCGACCTATCTATGATACTGATGGAGAAAGTTATGAAAGCCTAGTGATAGATGAAGATTCATTGAGTTTTCACTATGTTACACCTCTGATCATCAGTCATAGTCTCATGGGGCTCAGCACATCGGAGCAAGATACATCAAAGCTCCGAGAGGACATAGCTGCAATATACGATGAGTCCTCTAGTTCAGAAGATGAAGGAGACACTCTTTCTCAAGAGAGTCTTTCTCTTTTTCCAGTGGAAGGATAAGAAATCCTAGTCGAAGCCTACCTACCGAATATTCATAACTAGGTATCATTTAATGATCCTTATGTTGATTTCCTGCAAACATTTGAAGAAAGATCAAAGGTCTTTTTGAGCAGCATGTTGCAGACAACAAGAAATTTTTTCAAAGCTGTTGTTGTGGAACAAAAAGAGTGGGAGCAGCCCTGCCTATCCAGCCTGCTCAAGGAGTTGAGCAAGAAAGACAAGTCATGGGATCACTTGATAGACTAGTTGCATTCGAAGACAATGTTTGTAAGCTAGAATTTTCAATATTCCAGTTAGAGTAGGGTACGTAGGAAAAGCTAAATAAAGCTTAGCCTGTGAGCGTTCAGTTAGTTGTTTTTAAAGTTCTGCAAAGTTTTCAGACCATGAGAATTTTTTTCTTTGTGCCATGGTCCGCAGCAAGCCAGACAGTCTAATCCTGGTTTGACTGTTTTCAATTTCTATCTTAGAATGTACAGGAGAAGTCCGCTAGATAGTTTAATCCTAGCAGACATTAGTGTAGGTAGAGGAATTTATGAGGTGAACAGTATAATCTGGTCTTAGGGAGTGATAAGGGTAGAAATAGAATAGGTTTCTTTTTCCTATTTGTAAAATTGATGATGTAAAGGGTCTGCTAGTCCAAATGCACCCAGAAGAAAAAATGTTAGGACTATAGTACGGGTAGGTAGTTGTTTGGGAGAATATTTCTGCTGATATGATGTCTTCATGACTTGTGGCAGCTGATCAAGAAAAGAAAATATGTGTCCATCACCAGGCATCTGGCCTACTTCCAAAGATTATTTTCTGGATTCTTGACTCCTTCAAGAAGAAGCCATCCCCATGTGGAGCCACTGTTAGCCCCCTATGAATTTTTTGACAAGAAAACAGGGGCCTAAATCATATTTTAAGCCTTCAAGGAATGCATCTCCTCTGAAAAAATGCATCACCCTTGAAGCCTTCATATTCCTTTTCCCTTTGATGAATCCTCACTATTGTTTCCGGTTCAAAGGCCTCTCTGTTGTGAAGAAAATACCCACCAGGCCTCCATTTTCCTTTTATTTCATCCCCATTAAGCTTCTGTTTTCCTCTCCTTATTCCCTCCCTCAACTCCTCATTAGCCCTATAAAATCATTCCCGATTCCCTTCCAAGCCTTATAATATTCTTTATTTGGCTTTTTAACCCTTTATTTCCCCTACCGTTACCATATTTTGGCCTTAAAACGCATTTAAAATAGGCCTAAAACCCACTTTCCGCTACATAATAGGCCTAGCCCTTTCAGCCAGCCCCCTAACCACTTCCCTTCCATAAGCCCGAGCGCTAAGACCAAGCACTAGTCCTCAGGGCGCCAATCGCATCAAAATCGGAGCGGGACATGCTTTAAATTGTAAAGCCCAAAGTTCCGATGCGATGGTGTTATAGTCTGTCGGCTTCTGTGTTATTTTCCGCCGTTGATTAAAATAGATCCAACAGTCATCCCAAGACTCATCACGCCCACATCTCTCTTTCATCATCCCTCCGATTACATGTCCACCGTCGATTTTCCTTTAATCCGACGGCCCTCGCATCCTCACTCTGATCGCAATCACGACGCTTAAGTTGTGCCCTCCTCCATCCCTCCCGATTGCGATCCTCCGATTAGATCGTAGCCGCCCTTTTCCTGTGATCTAATGGCCCACAGTTAATCGCCCTCTGCCAGCACCAAGTCCCACTATGTCAGCCCATTTCATCGAATTCTTGCTCATTACCTTTGTAATCCGCTTGCATTCAACTTTAATGTTCCATATTAAAGTTTATGTCATTTCTCCGCCTAGCTGCATACTGACACCTCCCCTACAGTCAACGTTTCCACAGTCACGCCACTGTCCCTCTAGGCTTAAAGGCACTCTTCCACCATTATCGTGGATTTCATAATTGGTTTGTTTTATTGTGAAGGGTACACAGAGTGATGAATTCACTCTATTTGCCACAATCACAGTCACTATGATTCAGAACACAGAGAGGCCATTACAGTTGTGGCTCAGTGAAGCAGCAGAGACAGATTAAGAGGATTAAGGATTGTTAATTGGATATTCGAAACCTAATCTCGTGATCAATGGAAAAGACACAGTTTGAAGATAAAGAGCACATGAAATGAGCCATATTTTCTCTTAGCACTAGCAGTATATTTTCCTAGAACAGTACGCCCTCAACAGAAGTCTTCATGCCTCCCCGAGCTCCCAAAGGCCATTCCATTGACAGAAAGCTTTCAAAGATTGTCAGGAAATCGATAATGAAGGTATGGAAACCCAGAACCATTCAGTCACCCTACTTGCTTCAGAAGTCAGAACAGAGTTCTTTATAGTCAGAAAGGACTCCAAAGAAACATCTTAGGTCGCTATCAACCTGACAGAGACTCCAAACCAGACCACTAAGTATAGCGCATTGCTATTAAGCAGAGTGGGCATGAAAACCACCCCCACTCTTTCTTGATGAATCGATTTAATGTGTATCACCTACTCGTGCTGTCCATTTTTCCTATAAGAATCCCCGAGAACACTTTGCAAAGGGTTGGATTGCGTTATTGCTGTTGTAGTTGTAGGGATTCATTTTTTACTGTTAGAAAATGTTTTGGGAGAGAGTAGTAGAGTAGTTTGTAATGTAGTAGGCTAGGAGGAGAAAGCTAAGTCTATAATCAGCCATTGAGCTCAGATTATGTGACTGGTTTTGCATCAATTAATCAAGCAAATTTCATAGGATCCTGGTCTATTACTATGGGTGATGTTTTTCTCTTTATGTCGTTTTATTATATTTTTCATGATGTTCATTGGTCTTCTGGTACGCATCAGAAATATAACATAGGATTTTCCCATGCATGGTACCTTGTGTTTCTGCTCTCCCTACCTTTAATGTTTTCTGCTGATAGTGAAATCTCAGAGTAAATTCATGTAGTTTAACTAGTGTAGCAGTTTTTTATTCACTACTAGCTGATGTGTGAATTCAGAGTTTGCTGCTAGGTTGTTCTTGTTTCAGTTCAAGCTAGAGGATTTGGGATATTGGGGATTTAGTGTAAGCCCTATCCACTGGGCTCCTTGTTCAACAGGTTGCCTTTCCAAGATCTTGTGAGCTGGGGTCTAAGCATTGGAGGTCAAAAGCCCTTCTATGATCTTAGGTGTAGTTCTATGTTTAAATCTTTTGTGTTTTCCCTTGAGAGTATGCTGAAGCAGATCTGGAGTTAGATGACCTCTGGTCTGATCTCAAAGTTGCCCTTTGTTTTCACCTTCCCTCCTTGATGTTCCATTCCATCATCTATCTCAAAGATCCTTTAGTATAGATGACTTGCCCTATGAAAAACCTTGGCTAAATTGTTTGCAAGTAATCTCCTCTCATGACTCCATATCCCAATGTATGGCACAGCCTTGACCCATCCTCTTTTGCCGAAACTTCCTACTGCTCTGCTCCTTTCTTCCCATTACCTTCTCAGTCTATGATCCTATGACCAACCCGATAACCAACCCAATCATTTTTCCTCTATGCTTCATACGTAGCCTAACATCTCAATTTGAGCTTCAAAGATACATCATTCTTTGTTTTATTGGAGAGATTCCTCTCCGGGTCTAGGAGGGCTAGATCCTAGGGCCCCAAAGTGGTTATGATGTTGTCTCATCTTTTGGTCTTGCCAATCTGGCCGAAACATGGGAACTCCAACAGGCTTCACCCTCTAGGTGCAGCACTACAACTTATACTGCTTCCCTCTCTACCACTGGATGTAGTAGGAAGAATGCCTCAAGATTTCTTGCCCAAGCTCTTTCTGTTGATGATCCATCATATGTAGGTAATAGGAACCTATTACCTTTGATTTCTCTTTTGTTGTAGGACCTCCTCTCTTCCTTCAACTGAATGAACTGTGGAAGAGCTAGAGTCTCTTTGAAGGCTCTAGGTTGAGATTTGTACTCAACAAGGTACTTACTTAGGATCATATGATCCAAGTATCTTCCATGCTCATTGTCTTCTTCTTGATGAGAATAGGAAGTGCATGGTCCTTCCTCCTCTATTTTCCCATCCTCCTTGGGGAGGTTCTTCATAGATCTGAAGAATGATGAGACAAAACTCATCCTCTCCAACATTCTGATCTTGTTCTATATTCTTTGGCTGAAACTCATAGGCTGAGCCAAGATGATTCTTTGATACCACTATAATATCCCAAAATAGGGAATTTCTACACTATTGGGAATATCTCAAGATATTCCAAATGTGGAGCTATAGAAATCCATGAACATAATAATGAAATAGCAGTGATACATCAACACATAGGATGTAATAAGATCCAAATAGCCATCAAATTGATCTTATAGCAGAAAATGTATACAAACCATTGAGGTAATGATCACTCAAGCTAGGCAATGCAAGCCTCAATAGAACATGTACAAGAAAATGAAGAACACTGTTACATATAGAAAGCCCAAGGCTATGACTACATTGTTTATAGGAGGCACTTCTATAGAAATAATGTCAATATATGGATATGGAAATGTATAGCTCAAATAAGTGGGGGAGAAAAGCTATAAACCCCTGGAAACAATCTCAAGGCAATCCTAGAAGGATTTCCTGAAATATACAAAATGGAAAAATTGCTGGAGTAGTAGGGCTGAGTAGCAGCTGCAACTCAAGAACTGGATGGAGATGGCTTTAGATTATTTACAATCTGAATTAACCTCCTCCAATGGATCTTTCCATTGAAAGGCTGATCCTAACATCAAAGATCTCACCCTCCAAACAAACACTGCAACCCTCACTGCAAATATACACTGAAAATAACACAATCAATGAGAGGTACTGCGTTGTAGAAGATTGAAAATGGTTGGAATGATGCCAAAGATGATGGGAATAAACTCAAATGATCCCTCACTGATCCTCCAAAGGAAAGAAGGCTTCCTCCTATGAAAAATAGCTCCGAAAGTGGTGTTGTAGAATCTCCACTGCAACACCCTGCAACACAACGTTATACTTCAGTAGAAATAACACTGTAGATGAAGGAGGTGGCTTTGCCTTGAGCCTAAATGTGGAGAAATGAATAAAACGCTCCCTCAAGAGGCCTCTCAAGAAAGGATATGGGATTTCATCTCGGAAACACTTGGTTCTAAGCAACACAATAACCCTGGTAAACAGTAAGAGAATGCACAAAGTATAAACATACCATAAAATCAATAATCAATAACATGAATAACAATGGCTGCCTTGCCCTCATTTTAAAAAATTGAAAGCCCTCTCACCATGGGTCCCATTCATTAGGGTTTCCTCTAACAAGGAATCTTCCTCCCATTCATATTTCATTGTCTCTCCAAGTGTTCTCCACCTCTTATCCCAGCGCTGTTGACTTGGTAAAACTTAACCTTGTCCACATGCAAATGATCCTATTCACACATGAAGGTGTGAAATCCAGCTCCTATGACTATCCCTTTCCACACTATGAGGCATTTTATTCATTTTTCTGAAATATATGGGCCTTCTTACCCATTTATTTATCTCCTAAGTGACATGAGAAAAAATTAATATTCCAATTAGCTGCATGCTAATTTTGGAATATTACACAAAAATTCAATATATATATATATATATATATATATATATATATATATATATACATCTATTTTCCTATATCAATATTTTTGATGGGATGATGATTTTACAGATTATGCAAATGTCTATCTAATACAATGTTAGCCACTATATCAGTTAATGCATTCATTCGGCTAGGAATATGTTGATATGTGGTATAATCAAAATCTCTTTCCAGCAAATGAACATGTAAATACAACCTTAAAATATGAGGGTTTCTAACTGAATTATGTCCAAAAATTTGAAGAACAGCGAGTTGTGAGTCCAGATTTACAACCAATGCACGAATGTCGAGGGTAATCACCTTGGTTAATAGTTCAATGATAGCACTATACTCAGCGACATTGTTTGTAGTTCGTCCTAGAAAAATACCTTGTAGATATATCAACTCATCATCAGGATCATAAATCACCTAGGTTGGCGAAGACAAGTTCTGAGTACTGAGGGAAGCACCATCTGTGAAACCGACATAAGGGGTAATAGACATATGCACAATAAGCAATGACCCAATAGGTAGGAAAATGCTCGCAAAGCACACCAAGCCAAAAATGTATAAAAATTAAAAGAAAACCTATGTACAAAAAACATGCATGAATGACTCATGCATAATATTTTTTGAGATACAACCCATTTCTGGGCTGATCCAGAGGATGAAATTCGTAATCAATGAGCTCATACGCCCCATTCCACAAGACACGTTTGACAATGTAGGGCCCATCCCACATGGGTTGAAATTTTCCTGCCCCCATCTTATCATGAGCTTGGTCGTAGAGGATGACGAAGTCTCCTTGTATGAAGGAGAGAGGGGAAACTGACTGGTCAAAATGATCTTTGACCTGCTTCTTTTGTGCCTCGATGACCAAAGTAGCAAAGCGGCGAGTTTCATCCAGCCTTTCTAAGTAGACAAGATGCTCTTCTTTTGGCGAAGTGTTCGGAACCAATTCAACAGCCATGTTTAGCAAAGGTATTTCATACTCAATCGAAAGGGTAGCTTCTAAACTGTAGACAAGCTAAAATGGAGTGAACCCAGTCGCATCCTTAACTGAGGTTCACTATGCCCAAAGAGACAAAAATAACATGAGATGTCAGTTGGATTTGTGCATCCCAATTGTACGTTGAAGCATGGTGACAAGAAATTTATTCACGGATTCAACCTAGCCATTGGCCTAAGGATAGTACGGCGTTGAGCTGTCGTGACACAAGCCCAACCTGGAAGTCAACTCCGCCACCATATAATGCCGAAAATGGGAACCATGATCGGTAACGATGGCTTGAGGGACACCAAATATAGAAATGATGTGATTCAATATGAACTGAGTTGTTGTCTTACCGTCGGTGGCAAGTGTAGGAATTTCTTCGACCCATTTAGTGAAGTATTCAATGGCTACAATGATATAATAATTCCCCTCGGCCAAGTGAGGGTTACACAAACGGACCAACATTAATGACAAGGTCGAGATGTGCAGGCGGCACGCACATCTTGCGCTGATAGATCTAGCTCATGACATTTTCGAACAACAACAATGTCATCCTTGAAGATGGAGGGCAAGAAATACCCAGCACAAAGAATCTTCTATGCAGTGGCATAACCATACATGTGACTACCACAGGCGCCACTGTGACAATCATTCAGGGCTTTCTAAACTTCCTCGAGAGTCAAACACCAGTAGAGAATGGAATCTACTCCGATGCGGTAGAGTGTATCTCCGACTATACGATAAGGTTGCGATTGATGATGTATGCGACAACGAGCATCCTTCATCAACTCAGATCTAAAAGTAGAAGTCTGAAGATATACGATGATATCACCATACCAAGGATCGAGGGTGCTAACCATAAAAAGCGAATGTCTGGAATGTATTCCTCAGAACAAAATGGAGTGGATTCAGAGGGGAGGGAATAGATCAGATCGGAAAAAGACTAGCAATTTCTTCGAATTGGCACTAGTAAATTACAAATCAATCTCCTGGAGGATGAAAATCCACTTCGAGTACTTTCCCCTTAGCAATTTTCAAGATAATATATAGGTCATAGGGTTGCAGTCAGAAATCACAGTCACAGTACACAATAGAATGTAATGATGAAAACGTTGAACTTCTTGAACCGCAACCAATGCTAACTTCTCGACATGAGAATAACACGTTTTGGTATCAAGAAGGTTACGAGAGAGGTAGTAAATAACATGCTCGTCACTGTCATCATCGTCTTGCACCAAAACCATCGCAATCATACTGAAAGCGGTGGCTAAATAGAGGGAAAAATCACGATGATAGTTTGAAGGACGCAACAGAGGAGCGTTGACAAGAAACATATTCAGAGAATTGAAAGAGTTCTAGGCGATCTCATCCCAAAAGAGTGGGACACCCTGCTTTAATAATAGTGTGAATCCTTTAGCCACTTTGGCATAGTTAGATATAAAACAACGCAAAAAATTAGCCTTCCCCTATAGACTCTACAACTGATGTAATGAGGATGGAGAGGGGAGATTGATGGTAGCCTCAACTTTGAGAGGATTGAGGTGAATATCGTCTTTCAAAAAGATAAACCCCAAGAGTCTACCAGAATCGACACAGAAGACACACTTATGCAAATTTAACTGGATGTTATAGCGTTGACAACAAAGAAATGTCCGACAAAGATGGTCAGGGTGGTCCTTACACTTAGCTGAATGAGTCGGAAGGTCATCCAGATAAGGCTGAATGATGTACTTAATATCGTGAAAAGCATATGACATCGCCCGCTGAAATGTGGCCTCAGCATTCTTTAAGCCAAAAGGGAGCTTCTTGTACGCGAAAGTACCCCAAGGACAGATGAAGGAAGTATTATGTTGACCATTTGGGAGGATGTTAATCTGGTTATAGCCAGAAAATTCATTCATGAGGGAAAATATCTCACTCCCAGCACAGTCATCAATGATTTGATCGATAAAGGGAGTAGGATAATTATCCTTAGGATAGGCCCGGTTTATGTCACGATAATCAACATAGACCCAAATGGTACCCTTTTTCTTATCTACAAGGACAATGTTTGAAACCCATTCTATCAAGGGAATCAGATAAATAAAACCAGCGTTGAGAAGTTTTTCAACTTCACCCTTAATGGCGGCAACCTTTCTAGGGTGCACAGGACAAAGACGCTGGCGAACAGGCTTCGAACCAGGGTAGGTAGGAATCTCATGCACCACTATACTAGGATCGATGTAGGGAATCTCTTCATAGTGTTAGGATTCCATAGTTTACAGAATTGGCAAGAACAAGCGCTACAGAGCCAACATCAAAACCATTTTGGAATCCTAGGATCTAGCCCTCCTGGATTCAGAGTGAGATATCTCTATGTATGTGTTTTCAAAAGATATTTCTTTAAGCTTGAGATATGATATTAGGCTAGTTATGAAGCACAAGGTTTTTTTTTGTTTGGTTGGGTAGGATAACATGAAGATGAAGGAAGTCTGTATGAAGGGTGAAGGTGTGAGTAAGTGACAGAATGGTTTAGCTGATAAGATAAGAAAGGAACAAAATTAACCCATTGGGCTATGGAGTCATAATAGGATTTAATTGGACAACAAGGCTCAAGAGTGGTCCATGGGGCAAGTCATCTATTTCAAAGGATCTATTAAAGTTGATTTTATGGAATGATACAGTAAGAGTGTTGTGAAGGAAGTAAAGACACAAGAAAAACAAAGGACAGCCTAAGATCAGGTAAGTACTTTTAAAACTAGCCTGCTTTTGACATGCACTTAATAGAAAGACAAAAATTAACCTAAGATCAGGTAAGTACTTCTAAAATAGCCTGCTTTTGATATACTTTCAAGAGAAAACATTAAAAGCAAAGAATAGCTTAAGATCAAGTAAAGACTTTTAACTTAGCCCGCTTTCAGCATATTCTCAAAGGAAAACATTCATGATGAACATAAAAAGTAGTCTAAGATCAGGTAAGTACTTTTAAACTAGCCTTCTTTTGACATACTCTTAAAGGGAACTTTTCAAATCAAATGTTGGAGAGGAAACTAGAGGATAGGGATAACCATAGACATCTCTAGCTCAATCTTTAATTAGCGGACTTTTCAAGAACATTCAAAGACAATATCTCAAGTTGTACTCAGGAAACATGGGCTTACCAACACTTCACTGGTTATACTCTATTGAATTATCCTCAAATAAAAAATCAACAGAAAACATAAAGGATAAATATTTATCAGTGAGATTTAGGGTACTTTCAGAAGTAAATCCTAATCTATGTTTGCTGTTCTTTATTAGAGAAAGTGAATAGAATGAAAACATGAGAAAAATAACAATTTACAGTAAGAAAAACATCACTATTGACATAGACCAAGATCCCATAAATCAGCTTGTATTTGATGTTCAAACAAGTTACAATCTTCAAGTTCATTGGGTCTTTACAGCTTCAAACTTCTCATCTCAGCTTATCTTTCTTCTATTACAAAATGGAGCTTCAACAACTTCAAAGCTATTTACACTCAATGAGTATTCAAAGACCAACCTGTATACTATCTTCTAGAGAAGTATTTATAGGAGAATGAAGAGGTGGAGTGAAAGAAAGGCCTATCTTTTCAATTAATGCAGAGTAAGAGCTTCTTGGCCTTTGAAGGGCCAAATGGAGAATAAATGACATGTATTAACTCTGTTAATTGATTATTACATTAAAGCTCATCAACTTCAGTCACTTTTGTTGAATTTGGGGGCTTTTTGTAGGCTGGCCATTAATTCTGAGCTGTCTTTGACAAAATATCTCTGACTGTGTATTCATTGTGTATTCTTTTGAGGAAATAAGCCTGTGGATGGAAGTTTTGGCTTTAATTGCCTTGCTGATGTGGCATTCGGAGGCTTCCTTTGTTGATTTGTCAATTTATGTGGCTTTAAACACTATTATAACTTTGATTCTATGTTTTTAAGGCTTTATAATCATTTTCAGGCCTTTAACCTTTTCCTGCTAATTTTTTTTAATTGATAAATAGCCCTTTTTTCCTTCAAACTGTGATTTATCCATTTACTATCAGGATTTAAACCCTTTGAATCTTTAATCTTTGCTTTTGATCTCTTTATCTATGTTCCTTTCCTTTAAACTGTAAGATTATGTTTTTAATCTTAAACCTCATGCATTAATCCTTTAAATTTGACTATTTGATGGGCTTTTCCCTTTGATCCACTATTTTAGTCTTTAATTGCTTTGTTTTTTCCATTTAAAATGTCCTTTGCCTCATTTAAATTGATTTAGACTATTGGTTATGTGCTTTCGGCCTATATCTAGGCCACGAGGGTCCTCATCTTTGGCCTTGTCCCTTATGAACTATGGGGAGGGTTTCCGCTTCAAGGAACATTACAAAACCTGCAAAAACCAACACAATATGTTATAAAAACCTGCGATGTGTGGATGAAACTTCTTTGGAGGCTGGTGAAGGCGGAGGAGCATATGCAAAGCAGATGAAATGTGGGTGGAGAAGGCTCTGTGGAGAAAATCCATGAAAACCCAGCTTTAAAATGACTTTGGTGTGAAAAGGTAGCTTGGCGGTTTCACGAAAACTACGAATGGTTTTCGCGTGGCCCTTGGGCAGTAAGTGGTTTTCAATACAATGAACATGATCCAATTGAGATGTGCCATGTGGCCTTTGTAATACCACCTATTTTGCGCGATTCTGGAACGTTAAATCTCGGACGTAAAAATAACGCGATATTGATCGTAGACCATTGGATCTGGGGGGGAAGATCCAATGGCTACAAGGGAGCGTGATGGAGAGAAGTGCTCGGTGGATTGGTTAAGTGGAGGCCAGGTGTCAGTGTAGGATTGGGGGAGTGGTTTACATAGTGGATGGTAGACCCGGAGGGGTTGGGTGTTAGGTTTAACCGAGAGCTGTTAATTATATATATCGACGACGGAGATTTGATCATAGGATGGATGGATGGAAGGATTCGGGAATATGAAGGATAGACGGGGAGGCATGATAGCTATTGGATCAAGGCTTGAGGCCCATGATCAACTGATATGGTTTCTCTATGGAATGGTAAGGATGGCGGGGAAAAATAGTGGAAGAGGCGCTTTACAAACGGGACGAGGCTAAAATAAAAGGTAAGGGAAGGACTAAGGGAAGGTGTTGGTAGGTGATCCTGTGAAGGAAAAGGGACCGGGAGCGAAAAGAAAGGGCTCGGGCTTATCACATCGGCGGGGGAACAAAGGAAATGGGAGAGGAAAATAAGCAAGGGACGAAGCGATGGGGTTTTAGGAATAAGCGCAAGGGCATGGTCCGATGGGAGGATAAGTGACCAGGGGCCAGGGTAAGTGTGCTTATCGCATCAGCGGTGGGGAAGGGGGAAGTGAGGTAAGGAACGATGCTGATGTGACATAAAATTTGCGATGCGATGAGCACTTAGCGCCTGGTCACGGGTGCAAGGACATATGAATAATAGGAGCTGGGAGCTAAGCCAACAGAGGTCTTAAGACTGTTTTTTTTTTATAAAAGGGCACGTTTAGGCCAAAAAGGGGTTTTCATGGGTTTTTTAATGTTTTTCCAAGTTTCGATAGAGTGAAAAATAAGGGTTTTAAACCATTAAAAGGGATTTCATGGTTTAAAAGGATTTTTTAATGGAATGGAGAGTAAATGAAAGGGAACAAGGGGTTTTTTTAGAAAACATTTTTCAAAGGGAACAACAAGCTTTACATTGGTGGATTTCTGAAGGGGACAATAGGCTTTTGAAGGGAACAAAAATAAGGAACAACAGTCTTCAAGAATGAAATGACTTGTTATGAAAATAATCTCTTGAAGGCTCAAGACTTGTTTTAGCCATCATTTTCTATGACAAAAATTATTAATGATGGCTAACAGTGGCTCCACTTGGGGATGGCAGCTCCTTGGAGGTGTCAAGAACTTCAGAATTTGATCCCTAGGATGTAGACCTGTGCCTTTATCCATTGAAAACTTGTTATTCTTTGATCATGCAGCTTTGAAAGATGATCAATATTTCATATCAGCAAACAAATTCTCCCAATCATTCTACCTACACAGCCTACTTCCTAACATTTTCTCTTCAAAAGGTGCACTTGGACTTGCAGACCTTAAACATCAACATTTAATTCTTTTGAAAGCGGGAAAAACTAATCTAAATCTACTCTTATTTCTTCCATGAGTACAGATTAAACTGTTGAACTCATAAATTCTCCACCTACGTTACTATCTGCCAGGATTAAACTGTCTGGTAGATCTTATTCTCTATTTTCTAAAATAGAAATTTAAAACACAGTCAAATCAGGATTAGACTGTCTAATTTTCCATGGTGTCTATGGTTGTATGTACAAGCTGCACATAGAATTTATTTGCAGAAATTTTAAAATAAAACTGTGAAGGCTTAAGATCTAAAAAATAAAAGACATCCTTCATTCTTTCTTTAGCTCTTCTTTTGATATTTTTAGAGTTGTCTTCTTCTTTTCCTAGTTCATATTTTGAGCATATTAGAACCAATTCTTCATCCAACTAACAAGTTTAGGATTTAGGCTTGTTTGAACCACTGTGTTTTCTATCCTAATCTATTCTATTGATAAGCCAAGATTGAACAGTTTGGAAAATCTTCTTCACTAATCTATCGGCAGAAAATTGAAATCTATCTTAGTCATGATTAAGCTGTATGACTAAAAGAGAAGTGTTATTTTTGGTAGTGGCATTTAAGCTTGCACACTTTCAGAATTTCTCTTTTTTGGGTATGGGGCTGTACCTTTCTTATTTTATTTCTGCCCTCTATTTCCTTTTTATTGTTTTTGTGTTTTTCTTTTTTTTTTTAATTGAAAAGCAGTGATAAATACAATGAACAGAAAGCCCTAAAACTTAAAATACCAGCTAACAAAAGTAATGTTTGATCATCCTTCCATTGACAAGACCTCCAAAAAATTCAGCTCCATCCAATTCTTGAAGAAATAATGCATTGTTCCCAATAGCATATTGAATAAGATAAGGTCCTTGCCATAAATTATCAAATTTTCCATGTTTGCCCTTATCTTCTCTTCTTGAATCCCATTTCAAAACTTTATCACCAATTTTAAAATCACTTGCCTTGGTTCTTTTGTCAAACAACTTCTTGATATTTTCTTGTAGTTGTTGTGCTCTGATGTATACCTCCTCCCTGGTTTGTTGTAGATGTATAGTCTGATTTATTCTTCTTGTCATATCATTATCTTCAGACTGTACTTCCGAGATCAGCTTCATGACTGGCACTCCTAAATCGGTTGGAAATATTGCATTTGTTCCATAAAATAGCTGGTAAGGAGACATCCCAATTGACTTCTTAACTGTCAATTTGTCTGCCCATAATGCATGTACTAGCTTATTGTGCCATGATTTCTGGTTATCTTCTAGCAACTTCTTGATTATTTTTACCAAACTTTTATTTGAGGATTCTACCAAACCATTACCTTGAGGGTAATAAGCTGTAGAATGACCCAATATGATCTGGCATTTATGACAGAATTAAACCATATTTTTAGATCCAAATGCAGTAGCAATGTCAGTTATGATCTTCCTAGGACAACCAAATCTAGACAGTATATGGTTTTCAAGGAATGAAATGATGATTGAATCTATGGCATTCCTAGATGGGATGGCTTCTATCCACTTGGTAAAATAGTCTGTCGTTGTGAGGATCCATTTATGTTGGGCAGATGAGGCAGGGTGGATTTTCCCAATAAATTCTAGACCCCACTACTGAAAATGAGCTTCAACAGTGATTGATTGCAAAGGTATGGGAAGCAACTTTATTTTGCCTTGAAATATTTGGCATTTGTGACAGGTAATAATCATTTTATGGACATCTTGAAAGAGAGTGGGCCAGTAATAACTAGCTCTAAGGATTTTTTTAGCTGTTCACTTCCAGTAGAGGTGGTCTCCACATCCTCCTTCATGAAACTCATGCTTGATCTTTTCTACATTATTCTCAGGAAAAAATTTAAGCTATAATCCTCTAGAATTTTTCAAATATAAACATTTATCCAAAATGCAGTAATTTATAGCTTTTAACTTTAAAAATCTTTCCTTTGTTTTTGAAAAACCAGGAGGGACCTTAAGATTGAGCAAAATAGACAAAATATCAGCATACCAAGATGAATTCAAAAAATTATCTTCAATAATTGGAGCTGTCAAATCCTCTTGTTCATCTAATGCATTAAACATGTTTATATCAAGAGCTTGAAAGTTGGATTCAGCCATAAGTTTTTCTAATCCTTGACCTTTTATGAGCTTAGTGGGTTTGATTTCTAAATCATATTCTAAAATTACAGCAATCCACTTTCCTCTTTTGCCATCTGGATCTTGGGTCAAAATGTCTTTTACAACTGAGTGAGGCACAAATGCTATTATGTGGGAGTGTAAAATGTAAACTCTGAAGTCTTTTAAGGCTTTGACTAAGGCAAAGGCTTGTTTTTCCATTATATTTTACTTCAAAGGTGCATCTCTTAATGCCTTGCTGAAGAATGCAATTGGCTGCTCTTGTCCATTCATGTTTTTCTGTAATAGGACAACAACTACTGTGTGTTCTGATGAAAATGAAAGAATGAAGAAATATTTTGTAAAATTAGGGCTAATGAGAAATGGTGTTTTGGTAAGGGCCTGTTTTACTAGCTTAAATGATTTCTTTGTTTCTAAGGTCCATTTAACTCCTTCTTCCTTTTTAAGCATATTTTTCATGTTTCTAAGGAATTCGGCTAGATTGGGTATGAACCTTCTCAAGAAATTAATATTTCCAATGAAAGATTGAAGTTCCTTGATGTTTCTAGGATGGCTGATTTGCAATATGCCATCAATCCTCTTTGGATCTATTCTTATTCCCTCTTCAGATATGATATGTCCAAGAAGTTTACCTTCTTGGAGACCAAACAATTTTTTCTTTCGATTTAAGGACAGTCCAAATTTTCTACATTTTTTAAAGACTTTTTTCAAGTGTATTAGCTGTTCTTCATCTGTTTTTCAATAGACAGTGATATCATCTAAGTAAATCACTGTGAAGTAACCTATTTCTTCTGAAAATGTAATATCCATGGCTCTCTGAAATGTGGCACCAACATTCATTAAACCAAACGGCATTTTCAAATACATGAAAGTACCCCAAGGTGTAGTAAAGGTTGTTTTAAGTTGATCATCAGGATGTACCAATATTTGATTGTAACCTGAGAAGCCATGTAGCGAAGAAATTCTTCTAGAACTAACTATCCTTTATAAAATATGATCCATTTTGGGTAAGGGATAGTTGTCCTTTAATGAGGCTTTCTTTAAGTTTCTAAAATCAATGCAAAGCCTTATTTATCATTGTTTCTTCCTAACTGATACAAGATTAGACACCCACTCTAAGTATCTAACAGGGACAATAATTCCAGCATCTTACATTTTTCTAATTTATTTCTCTACCAGAGGTAATTGAACAGGGTTAATTCTGCACAATTTTTGTTTAAAAGGTTTCTGGTTTTCTTTGAGGGGTATCTTATGCTGAATTATTTCTGTATCATATGATTTCAGATCTTCATAAATCCATGCAAACACATCAGAAAATTCTTTAAAAAACTCAATATATTTCAGTTTAATGTGAGCTGGCAGTGTTTTAGATAGTTTGATCATTTTGGGCTTTTCCTCACTGCCTATGTTGCATTCTTCCACTTCAGTTTCAATAGGTTCTAGTTTTGGCTTTTTGGCAGCATCATTCAAGTCAAATAATTCCTCTAATGGGACCAGTCCTTTTGGCAAGATTTGGTCTTTAGATTGTAGCACTTCTAAGTCTTCATATTCTAAATCTGTGCTAATTTCTGTCATATGTGTGGTTTCATCAGTTGACAAATTTATTTTATCAATCTCTGGAGAGTTTACTTCTTCAGTAAGTGGATTTTCTTCAGTAGGACAGTCTTGATCATACCCTGAATCTAAGTTTGGTGTTTCAAATTCATTTTTGGACTGTACGAAGTCTTCTATTTGTTTATCTCCATCAAAAACTTGCCATTACTTTTCATTATCTGGGACAGCTGGTGTATATTTGACTTGGGTGGTGCATTGCTTGGTTTCATAAGGTGTCAGGCAAGTTCTAGCAGCAAAGGCTAATCCATTGGCAAGGAAATTTTGGTTTCTTGGGACAAAGATAAGTTGAAATTCATTGAAAGTTTTTAATAAATCCATGGCATCATATCTATAGGCTCTAAGTCTGGGATGTTTAGCACTATACTCCCCATTTACTTGCCTATTTATCAACTCTGAATCTCCATGGAATTTTATTCTTTTGGCCCCTAGTTTTTTCAATAAATGTAGGCCTAAAAGGAGAGCCTCATACTCAGGTATATTATTTGTACATTGAAAGTTTAATCTATAGGAATGCCCCTCAGCATGATTTCTTTCAGTGTTGTGTAACCATATGCCAGCTCCCGCATCAGTTTTAGTGCAAGACCCATCAAAATTCATGCTCCAAAGAGGACTGTTTTCAGATTTGTCATTTATTCCATTGTTTTCCTCTTTGTTTTGTTTGCCAAATCTATCACTGTGTTGTTCTTGCAGGTCTGTACTATGCTGAATTTTTTTTTCTTCCTTAAGATGTTCAATTTTTTTAGGTTTTATTCTTTGTTTTTCATGATCTACATTATTTTTATGATTGTTTTTAACCTTAAAACCAATGATTTGTTTGCTATAATTTTCTGAATCAACAAGCTCCCTTTTGTTTTTCTCTTTATTTTCCTCCTCATCATTTGCTGCCACTATGTTTGGATGTGTAGTGACCACTATATTTGATGATGTTTCATTGACCAAATTTTTCTCATTAGGAATATCATCATTGTAAAGAATGAATGAGTCAAGGTTAGTGTGTATGGAATAGAGAGGGGAATTCTCTGGTCTTTCTTGGTTACTCACCATGTATTTCATGTGCGTTTCCCTATAGAGTCTTCTAATTTGACTGAAGACAAGGATGGTGGCATAAGTCATATCTATCTGCATAGTACCTTGTAACTTAGCACCCGATGACCTTGAAAGGAGCATGCCATATTTGGGGGGTATATCAGCCACTACAATGTCCATCACTAAGGTCTTGGCTGGTATTTGGGCTAATTTAACACACAGATCCTTTACTAGGCCTAGGCATCTTACCCTACTTGAATCAAAGGAATATAAATCTTTGTAGGGTCTAGTTACCTCTAAGCCTAATATTTCCATTATTACCTTGGGCATGAGGTTGTGTGATGCTCCAGAATCAAGCATGGCATTATGAAAAATATTATCATGGATGTCCAAACTGATGTGAAATGGAGGGGTAGTTCCTTCTTGAAATTTTCTTTCAATTTTTGGTCCAAAAATGAGCTCTGGGGTATCATCATTTAAGTTAACTGTGTCATGAACATCTTCTATGTTCAAAGCTTTCAAAATTTGACCTCTATATAAATTTTGAGTGACTAAATTAGTAAGTGCGATAGAGATTTTGATTTTGGAAATTTCATTCTGTAGGCTAAAAGGAATCTAATTTTTTAAAGGGTTTGATTCAGCCATGTTAGTCACTCCTTGTTCAGTAAAATCAGCTAGCTGGTTTTTAGTATTTACTGCAGATAAAATGGTTTTTTTAGGAGCATTAGCTGAAATACTAATGCTGCTAAGTTCACCAATGTGTTTTACATTTATTTGGGTGTTTTTTCCCTTATTTAAATCAGAATTTATAGTCATTGTTTTCTGATTTTCTACTATCTTTTTGGGAGCATTTTCAGGGCTGGTTTTGGCAAATTTATCAGAGGTTTTGTTCCTGGGAGTTTCTTGATTCTTTTTACTTCTTAGGTAATATTGTTTAGGTGATCCTATGATGGCATTTTCAGAGTATTGCTCATAATAATCAGTTTCTGGTCTTTTGTCATCATAAGGTGTATATAAACCTTGTTTTCTTTCATGGAGGAAATCAGAATCCTCATTGCTTACTCCCAGCATGTTTATGTTGTCATCCTCTATTTGTTCATTGGTTTCTTCATCCTCATTCACATAGTTTTCTTGGAAAGGAGGTCTGATCTATTGATCATCCTCTCTTTGTCTGTTTTGAGGTTGATTTCTCCTAAAGTTCTGATTCTTATTTTGAGATTGATTTCTGTTCTGGGGTGCTGATTGATTTTCTCTAGATTGAGCCCTTTCAAGCATACTCATTCTCTCCATCATCTTTTCCATCATTATTTCTAGTTTTGAGTCAGATGTGGAAGGTGCTGCTTCATCCCTATATGATACCCTCCTCTCAGTTTTCATTCTGGCTCTCTTCTCAATCAGATTTGTTTCCACACTAAGAGCTCCCTTATACATGTCTTTTAAAGTTAAGGGGTCTCTTTCTCTAAGCTGATAGGAAATTTCAGGATCAAATCCTTCATGGAATTTGGCTAAATCTGAGCCTTGTGGAGGTTTCAAATCTGGGGGTAGTTCATTATAAACACTATTAAACCTAGTGGAATAATACTACACACTTTCCTCAGCATTCCTTTTGAGGTTGTTGTAATCTGAAACTATTTGAAGAGGGTTCTTCCTAACTTTCCATTTGTTGATGAATGTCTGATGGAAAGCTTGGAGATCATTAATACTCTGGGGCTTTAAGCCTTTAAACCACTTTCTTTCTTCTCCCCCTAAACTTTGAGAAAATAATCTAAGTTTAATGGTCTCATCATCTATCTCATTTGTATCAAAATAGTCATTCATCTTATCCATATGTATTTGAGCAACAATAGTACCACTAGCATCATATAAGGGAATCTTGGACTGATAGTCTTGTGGAAAATTGGTTAAGGGTAAAGGAAGGACTAGAGGAGCATACCATGCTGCCATGATAGGAGGTTGTGGAAAAAATGGGGGGTTTACAAGTGGAGGGTTTATGAAAGGAGGAGGAGGATGGAATGGAGTAGTTTTTATAGTGGCTGTATGGAAAACAGAGGTACTTGGACCAACAAAAGACTGTTGAGCAAATCTAGGATGAGAAAAACCAAAGTTATGAATGAAATGAAGGTCAGGTGGAGTGGTTTCTCTACTACCAGGATATTCACCACTATGTTGGGGTGAATGTGAAGACTCAAAGTCTATCTGATCTATATCACTAAGTGAATTAGTTCTCGATGGGTTTCTGAAGTCAACTTGTGTATTTTTTAGAGCTAAGAGGTTTTCAGGGACAGAATTAGCTATATGAATTAGTCTGACAACAGTTGGAGTCTTGTATTTAGGAGATTTCCTAAGGATACTTTCTGGATTGTCAATTATCTCAGGAGGATTTGGGTCAGGATATGTTATAGTATAAATTATTCTAGAAGCCACTATGTAGTGTTTTTAGACCCAATGATGAGAAAATTTCAGCCAAGTATGACAGCCTTTAAGAGGCTAACTAATCCTTTTAAAGGAAACTCAATCTTCAAAGTCTTTTTAACTGAGTTTGTATGATATTATGGTAAGTGTTTTCCTAGTGGAGTCTTAGGAAAAACCAGTGGGATCAGCAGGCCTAATGAATACCAATGGAGTCGCTATGTGAAGAATTTTTACTTGTTTTCAAGGTTTGGTTGTTGTTCACCATCAACAATAAATAATAACCATTCTTGGTGACACTTGATTCATTTAGAAAATAGGCATTAGTTGAGTTGTGAAGTTATCTAATACTAAATAATCTCCCCAGTATGGTCGCCACTCTGTTAGGTCTCCGTAGTTTGCAAGATTGGCAAGAAAAAACGCTGCAGAGCCAAGATAAAAACCACTTTGGAATCCCAGGATCTAGCCCTCTTAGATTCAAAGAGGGATCTCTCTATGTATGTTTTTTCAAAAGATATTTCTTTAAGCTTGAGATATGATATTAGGCTAGTTATGAAGCACAAGGTTTTTGTTTGTTTGGTTGGGTGAGAGAGTGAACAGAATGAAAACATGAGAAAAATAACAATTTACAATAAGAAAAACATCACCACTGAAATAGACCAGGATCCCATAAATCAACTTGTATTTGATGTTCAAACCAGTTACAATATTCAAGTCCAGTGGGTCTTTACAGCTTCAAACTTCTCATCTCAGCCTATCTTTTTCCTATTACAAAACAGAGCTTCAGTAGCTTCAAAGCTATTTACACTCAATGAGTATTCAAAGATCAACCTATATACTATCTTCTAGAGAAGTATTTATAGGATAATGAAGAGGTGGAGTGAAATAAAGGCCTATCTGTTCAATTAATGCAGAGTAAGAGTTTCTCGGCCTTTGAAGGGCCAAATAGAGAAGAAATGACATGTATTAACTCTGATAATTGATTATTACATTAAATTTCATCAACTTCAGTCACTTTTCTTGACTTTGGGGGCTTTTTGTAGGCTGGCCATTAATTCTGAGCTGTCTTTGACAAAATGTCTCTCACTGTGTATTCATTGTGTATTCTTTTGAGGAAATAAACCTGTAGGTGGCCGTTTTGGCTTTAATTGCCTCGTTGATGTGGCATTCAGAGGCTTATTTTGTTGATTTTTCAATTTATGTGGCTTTAAACACTGTTATAACTTTGAGTCTGTGTTTTTAAGGCTTTATAATCATTTTCAGGCCTTTAACCTTTTCCTGCTAATTTTTTTTAATTGATAAATAGCCCTTTTCTCCTTCAAACTGCACTTTATCCATTTACTGTTGGGATTTAAACCCTTTCAAACTTTAATCTTTGCTTTTGATCTCTTTATCTGTGTTCCTTGCCTTTAAACTGTAAGATTATGTTTTTAATATTCAACCTCATGCATTAATCCTTTAACTTTGACTATTCGATGGGCTTTTCCCTTTGATCCATTGTTTTAGTCTTTAACTGCTTTGTTTTTTTCATTTAAACTGTCCTTTGCCTCATTTAAATTGATTTAGACCATTGGTTATGCACTTTCAGCCTATATTTGGACCATGAGGGTCCCCATATTTGGCCTTGTCCCTTATGAACTGTGGGGAGGGTTTCCACTTCAAGGACCATTACAAAACCTGCAGAAAACAACACAATATGTTATAAAAACCTGCGATGTGTGGGTGAAACTACTTCAGAGGCTGGAAAAGGTGGAGGAACATATGCAAAGGAGATGAAATGCAGGTGGAGAAGGGTCTATGGAGAAAATCCATGAAAACCCGGCTTTAAAATGACTTCGGTGCGAAAAGGTAGCTTGGCAGTTTCGCGAAAACCATGAATGTTTTTCGCATGGCCCTTGGGCGGTAAGTGGTTTTCAATAAAATGAATGCGATCCAATTGAGATGTGCCATGTGGCATTTGCAATACCACCTATTTCATGCGATTTTGGAACGTTAAATCTCGGATGCAAAAATCACGCGATATTGATTGTAGAAAGTTGGATCTGAAGGGGAAGATCCAACGGCTACGAGGGAGTGTGATGGAGAGAAGTGCTTGGTGGATTGGTTAAGTGGAGGCCAGGTGTCAGCATAGGATTGGGGGAGCAGTTTACATAGTGGATGGTAGACCCGAAGGGGTTGGGTGTCGGGTTTAACCGAGAGCCCTTGGATTATATATATCGACGGTGAAGATTTGATCATAGGATGGATGGATGGAAGGATTCAAGAATATGAAGGATAGAAGGGGAGGCATGATAGCCGCTAGATCAAGGCTTGAGGCCCATGATCAACAGCTCTGGTTTCTCTGCAGAATGGTAAGGATGGCGGGGAAAAATAGTGGAAGAGGCGCTTTACAAAGGGAACGAGGGTAAAATAAAAGGTAAGGGAAGGACTAAGGGAAGGCGCTGGTAGGTGATCCTGTGAAGGAAAAGGGACTGGGAGAGAAAAGAAAGGGCTCGGGCTTATCGTGTCGACAACTGAACAAAGGAAATGGGAGAGGAAAAGCAACAAGGGCCAATGCGATGGGGTTTTAGGAATAAGCGCAGGGGCATGGTCCCATGGGAGGGTAAGTGACTAGGGGCCAGGGTAAGGGTGCTTATCGCATGAGCGGTGGGGAAGGGCGAAGCGAGGTTAGGAACGACGCCGATACGACATAAAATTTGTGATGCGATGAGCACTTAGTGCCCGGTCACGGGTGCAGGGACATATGAAGAACATGACCTGGGCGCTAAGCCAACAGAGGGCTTAAGCTTGTTTGTTTTTAATAAAAGGGCATGTTTAGGCCAAAAAGGGGTTTTCATGGGTTTTTTAAGGTTTTTCCAAGTTCTGATAGAGTGAAAAAGAAGGGTTTTAAACCATTAAAAGGGATTTCATGGTTTAAAAGGATTTTTTTAAGGGAATGTAGAGTAAATGAAAGTGAATAAGGGGTTTTTTTAGAAATTTTTTTTCAAAGGGAACAGTAGGCTTTACATTGGTGGATTTTTGAAGGGAACAACAATAAGAAATAGTACACTTCAAGAATGAAATGATTTTTTATGAAAATAATCTCTTGAAGGCTCAAGACTTGTTTTAGCCATCATTTGCTATGACAAAAATTATTATTGATGGCTAACACATAGGACCATGTAAAGACGTCATGGAACTCATGGAAAAGGCTAGTATAAACTTGAGCTTCATCTTAAAAACATGTGACCTTGATATGGATGTTCTAGACAATTCCCAGTTACATGGAAATGTCAATAGGCATCATTTGCATGATGTTACTCAAGTTACCCTCTGTAAAAACTTCAAGTGACATAATAGGCGTTTGAAGCAAAGGAGAAGGAACCTGAGATGAAAGCCTCTCAAGACACGTAGACATGGCCCCGAGATCAGGCATGAACGAGGAATGATGATGACTATCATCCCACGGAAGATCCTCGAGAGACATAGTTTCCATGATGGCTTCATTGGAGGGAAATATATCTTTCAAGGGATCAGGCGAATCCAAATTTGCGAGCTAAGGGGATTGAGAATAAGTGTTGAGACATGCTCAAAGGAGCATGATCCGAATGCAGAGGTTCTGAAGCCGAAATAAGTTCACAATAGTCTATTTCGATCAGACTTAACGACATCGAATCTCCAAAAGAATCGATCCGCTCAGGTGAAGGGATGATCCATGGGTCGTCAGACCGAGAGATCATATTAATCTGAATAGTATGGGGTGGAGGAAGAGGAAAAATACCCGTGAGGGCATGATATTTGAAGAGACCCGGCCCTACACTCTCGTAGGGAGTAGGAATCTGATCCACATATGGAACGTTGTTCTCAGAAGAAGAAGTGAAGAATGATAATTTATCAATAGTAAAAAAATTTCCTTCGTGCAAGAATTTCAAAACATGAAAGAGAGTGGATGGAACACACAGCATGGCGTGAGTCGAACTGCGACCGAGAAGAAGATTGTAATTGAGCTTGGCGTCAACTACTTCAACCTCGACATTGATTGTCTTCCCTTCTAATGTAATCGTTAAACTAGCGAGAACACCAAGAGGTTTTGATTCTCTTCCATAAAATGCTTCAAGGGCATTTGGTGATGAATTCAGAGCCGGAGAACCAATGGCTTTCCAGCAAGCAGATGACATGACGCACGTAGATGCACACTCGTCCAAAACTGCCTAATAGATATTTATACCATTAATACCAACTTGTATGATGAACACAATTTGGTGCGGGATTCGAGGGAAGAAATTCTCCAAGTCTAAAGTGAGAAGGCTAGTATCGGCAGGATCAACCTCACCAATTGTAGATAAAAAAGCCTTCCGTTGAGACGGAAAAATCTGAAGTACTTCTAATTCATACTTTGCAGATGGTGCCTACGCTAGATCCTCAACAATACTGTAATTTTGGAAAGCACAGGCGTTGGGATTGTAAGAAGAATTGCGGACTACACCTTTCGAAGTTGTTAGTCATTACGGTAATTTTTACTATCTGTAGATGACTAAATATTGGTTGTAGATTTCTAAAAAAAAATCTCCTGAATATTGTGAGTTTTAGAAATTTCACTGCCTTCATTATCCTTATGGAAAATTTTTCACTATTTTACCATTTTGCTATTCCATGGTCACCCTGCCACTCCTAAAGGACTCCTTATGGGCTTGTGCCACTCATCTCCATCCTTTTTTCCCACCTATAACCTCATTACTCTGTTTTTCCATTTCCGATCACTCCACTTTCCATCTAGGGTTACCTATAAGCCTATTCCTTCCCATGATTCACTAGGTTCCTCAAGCATTGATGGTCTCAAAACTGTCTCTGTAGGCTCTTTAGATAAATCAAGTACATTGGATTTTGGATCTTCAATAAACCACTTTGTCAATACTCTGTTTTTACACTTGAAGGCTCCAAGTCAATTTTCATTCAAAGACCAGGTCAAAGAATCCTCCCACTAGGTCAATAAGGGTTTTAATATGGTCCAAGATCAATCATTGGTGTTTCAGACACTGGTTTTCTTTGATTAGAATATGGTTCAGCGGTCTTGAAATGTTGAAACATGGTTATTCAAGAAAAAGATCTGAAAGTCTCCAATGAAGACTACCTTGTCAAAATCAAGTTCTACAAAAGGTAAATGTAACTTGGCACTTCTTTAGGAGTGTTAAGAGGTCAATAAGTAGAAGAAATTGATAAGGTAAATGGTATGTTCCTAAATGAATACATATTTCAGCAAGGAAGACAGGAAGCACTTGGTCTTAAGGGGAATTAGGGTTTTTGAGCTTGATTGGGCCAACATTGTTCCAAGCAGGGATCAAATGCAGAAATGACCATGGAGGAGGTACACCAAGAAACCAAACATGAAGAGAAGTTTTTCAGAAATTATGGATGGAATAGGGAAAAAATTGAGGTGAACTGGATAGAAATGAATGAAATTAAAAGGGCTATATAGAACTTAGAAGACACCACTGATAATTGTTTTCAAGCACTCCAGACACCTAGGGTTTTGGGAAGATGATCAGAAAAGGTAAAATGGTAAGCCAAACTCCATGATGAAAGGAAGATTCTGAAGCTTCGAGTGTGTGTAAACATCCCAAAGTTTTCCAAGGTAGATATGCCATTCTTCAAAGAGCAAGGTGTGAGGAGTATTAGTAAGAAAGGTAAAATTAGTCTTTTCAGGCACCTGCAAATCAGAAGTTGCCAAAGAAGATAGGAAGCATGGTTTGAATTCTATGGTGTAGGAAAAGGAGTGCTGTGAAGGTGTTGCCTTGTGTTTGAGTCCCATAGGTGTTAAGAGAAAATTGTCATGCCTCCATGACCAAAAGAAGAAGTCAAAATTCATTATTTTATCAACCTGCATACAAACAGTAAAAAGGGGTTTGCAAAAAGGTGAAAGGGGTAAGATAATTTTCATTGTGGGGATTACACATAAATTTGAAGAAACTAATATGTGGCTAAATCACCAAGGTGTCAAAATGAACGTTTCAAGCCTCAAGGATCCAAAAGAGAATCTATTTTATCACTTCAGTCACCTGCAGAAGCAAACATTGTGAAAAGGTCAGTAACAAGAGGTGAAAGTTGAGTTGAAATTCATAATGGAAACAACAGAGGATCAACTTCATCTTTTTAAGTCACCTACAAACCAAAATGTCAAAATAATTGGTAAGAAAAGCAAGAGAAAAATCCAAGTTAGTGTTTTGGTCACATACAAGGAAAAGTTAGAGAAAGGAAAAAAGGGAAGTGACTTTGAAAACATTAGAAAGTGGGTTTGTAAAGCTAAATTTAAATCATTTTCCTATAAAGGGTCATCTAACACTTCAAAAAGTCATTTTTTCCTTGTGAAAATAATCAGAGTGTTCAAGAGGAGAAACTATGAGTTTTTCAAGTAAAATTTTGTCTAAGTGTTGAGGCGCTATGCGTTCAGGTCGGCACTGCGCACCTAGAGTCGGGCACGGTGCCCCTAGCCATTTCTCCCATGTATCTTCTTAAGGTGCTGCATGCCTGGAGCATAGTGTTGTGTGCCTGGCAAGGCATTTCACGCTTGCTCGTTTTCACCCGACAGGCTTGGTAAAGGACCTTGGCACTGCACGCCTGGGACAAGGCGTTGCACCTTTGCCCGAACCGACCCACCATTTTCCTGGGCATTGTGCGCATGGCCAGGAGGGCCTCCTGCACCCTACAAGCACTCAAATCAACTCAAAATATCTTTAAATTTCCTCCAAGGTTTCTTCAAGCACTAGAGAGGGTAAGTACAGGTCATCAACCCTTTTTCAAGTATTTGGTCATCATTTAATTGAAAGAAGGAAACCCTAATTTTCATGCTTAAACAACATTGTTTAAAAAATTTCTCCATCTGCATGCCAAGAATACCATTGATAGCCATAAGGGTACATTTTTGAAGGTTATTCACTCACCTAAGGCTATGCCTACACTCACTCCATTCACTAAATCAGTCCCTACATTACAAAAATATTGACAAATTCATTTCCTTCCTTCATATCCGTTTGCCATCAGTACAAGGCGTTTCAACATAGAGTTGGAAAAATCAGCAGAGGGTGTTCTTTGAGTTTTTCCTCTCACTCACATTCATATACCTTTACCCTCTCTCTCTATCATCTCATTCACTTGCAAAACTTCCTCTTTCATCACCATCCCTTAAACTAATTTCCATTTACAATATTAGGGTTTCAAAGAAAGAGTGGTCAAGATGTCAGAAAGGGAGGGCAGTGGTAGTGAAGGAGAAGGCAAAATTCCTAGGTATCAACACAAAGGTGGAAAAATCAATAGGTTTGAACCCCTCAACACCTTAGAGATGATGGCATATCCCATGATATTTTCATATTTCCAAAATGTGGGATTTTATGATTTTTGTGAAAGGATATAGTAGGTTCAAAACCTACCTAAGCTTACTAGACTCTTTATCCTTAACTTGCATGACAAACAAGTTGAACTTGCGGGGGTGACGTTTGAGCTATCTACAGATGCTATTGCCAATGCCACATTCATACCAAGTGTAGGGGATTAATGGTTCAAGCAGGCCAATCTTGACATGAGCTACTATAAACCCTTCCTAAAGCCTAGATACAAAGACAACTGCAAACCCATCTTTCCTTTCTCACATTTTCTAGAGAGATATGCACCTTTGATGTGAATTATTATGAAATGTTTTACATGTGAGGGAAGGTTCTCCAGTATATACTTCTATCAAATTAGGCTACTTATGCATTTTACTAGGGTCAGGATGCTACACCTACCCTATTACCATGATGGCATTGGGTCTAAAAGAAATGAAGCTGATATCAGTAAAGAAGAAAGAAAAGAAGTAGATATCAGTGAAGATGGAGAAAATGGAGATGATGGGAGTAATACAAAAAGAAGTAAGAATGATGGCAGAAATGATGCAAGTGGCAGTGAGGAAAAGAGCCAAGAAGAAAGCAACAAGGAAAAGGCTAATGATAATGATGATGATGATGATGCTGTCAGTAATAAAACAGAGAGCAGCAAAGATGACAATGGGTCAAAAGGCCATGATAGAAATAGTGATACCAATGATGAAGGTAGCCATGAAATTAATGATGATAAGAGCCATGAGGACAATGAGGAAACCCATAATTATGGAATTCATGATGGAAGAAAGACTGAAGACACTAAAAGGATCAAAATTGAACCTTTTTCTTAACCTACCAAAGAGGACATATGCATGTGTTTTCCGCCTCTAAAAGGCAAGGGGCCATGCCTTTTGCATCAACTAATAAGCTTGACAAAGGCAAAGAGAAGGTCATGGATGAAAAAGAAGAAGACCAGGATGAGACTGAATAAGAATTTGAACTCATTGATGTTGACAGTGATGATGAAAATGAGGCAAGGAACTCAAGCATATTGCTCCAAAGCAAGGATGCCCAAATCAAAGACCTGCAAGCCAACCTAGGTAGGGCTAGGAATGTGATTCACTATTATGAGATTGAAAACAAGCAACTAAAGGCACAAAATGCCATTTATGAGGTCAGAGCTATCAAAGCTCAGAAAGAGGCTACAAAATCCAAGGCTAAGCTAGATGAGGACTTGGATAGATATGGAGACATTGATGAAGAGGAAGAACAACTTCCTAGGAGGAGGCCAAGAACAATTGGATTAAAGAAGGCCTTATCCAAGAAGAGAGAGCAAGAGGAAGCCTTGGTGGAGTAGCTCACTCTAAGTGAGATAATTTCCATTGATATTGACTATGACCGGGAACCTTGGATTGAGAGGGCTAATGTGCACTTAGAGGGTCTATTGGAGAAGACCAAGAGGGACCTAGACCTCCAAAATAAGATGGCAGGGCACTATGCCTTAAGGAACAAGATTGCAAGGGCCAAGCTCAAAAGAGCACTTGAAAATATTCAAGCCCTAAAGGAGGAAAAGGGAAAAGAAAACCTTGAAATCCTTGCTGATGCATCCATACAGGCATCCCAAACACCATGAGAAAGACAATTTCAAATTTTGGCAAGTTTTTGTAAATTTTGGTTTTTTACTGATTTAAAGTGCCAAGGGTCACTGTGCTCTTTTTTGGGGAACCTTTTTGAGGAGTGTCTTACATTTTTGGAATCCTTAGGCCAAAGGCATTATGCACACAAAATTTCCGATCATTTGGAGCAGATTTGGTACTCCAAAAGTGCCAAAAACACCCAAAAAATCACCATTCTTCCCTATTTTCAGAGGTGGCACTGAGCCCTGAGCAGTCTTGGGAGATTTAGTTTTTGAGCTGGTAAATTACGTCCAATCAAAAAACTAAAGGCCGTTTTGTAAATTATACTTTACAAGCTTTCCAATGAGCTATCATGGCGCTCATTTGGACACCGGGAAGGCCTTCAAAACTCAGCTGCAAGATGGCCTATTTTTCTGGTGCAGGCACTGCTTCCTTGGAAATCAGTATTGTGCCCTTGCCTGCAAAGTCAACAGAACACACTTGGAGATATTTTGGAGTTATTGAGGAGCCTCAAAGTCATTTTTTTCCAAAGTTAGGTGTTAGAAGTTATTTTTCATTTATTACATTAAATATTTTGTGCCTTGGGTCTTGCATGGTCTTGATGGACAAAAATGGCATTTATGATGTATTTATGACATTTTGGAAACCCTAGTTAGGGTTTTGGTCCTCCTTGCTAGTTAAATACAACATTGAGGCCTAATTGTACATGTTGGTTGATTTTTAGATTTAATACATAGACTTGGAGATTGAAGAGAAATTGGCTTTGGTTTTTGTGGATGGCTTGACTTGCTTGACAATGGAGCAAGCTCACTTGTAGGATTCATTAGCATAGTTAATGGTGATGTGTTCCTTATTTATTTCTTGTTTTCTTGTGTTATCATTTTGTTTCATCTTTCTCATGCAGTGGGACAGAAATTTTATGCTAAGAAATGTTGTTTAGAGGCACCTTAGCTTTGTCTGCTCTCTATTGCTTGTATGTTTTCCTCTGCTAGGTCAATTTATAGAATTCTTAGTTTCTCTCTAATCCCACTTATGCTTGTTTATCTTAAGGATGATTTGATAAAGCCAATATCAAAGTAGTTTCATGGTTAGCCCTGCTCTTTGATGTAACTTAAACATTGTTTTTGAGGTCTTTTATTTTGGAGTATTGCTAAATAGGTTTGGTTAAAGAGGTCTATGGTTTGCCCTGCGCTTTGTTCATCTTAAATAGTAGCTTTGAAGGCCTCTATATTTTGATTAAGGAAATTAGGTGTTCCCTACTCTTTAATATTTACTATATGTTATCTTAAATGTTTTTCTTTTCCTGAAGGTGAAATCACTAGACGACTTACATGTTTTTTGCTCTCTATGGTTCACTAAATTGTTGCATTAATATTTACTTGCTAGGGTTTAGTCAAAGAGGTTATTGGTGTGCCTTGTCGCTGGTTATTTCTTCATGCATAGTGATTTTAAAGGTCATTCTTGTTAAAGTATTTGACAAAGGATTCTTAATTGCCCTTTGCATCTACTATGTTCACAATTTGATGTTGACTTCACTCACATAAGATTTTAGATCCATTTGACCTTGTTAGACTTTCCCTGTGATACACCCTTGACCTATTGTTAAAATTTTCAAGACCTTTAGTAGACTCCATAGGTTTAAACTCTCTCACTCTATCTACTCTGCTTGAAAACTTACCTAACCAAACAAACAAACAAACCCTAATCCTTATAACTAGCCTAAAATGAAAACCCTAAAATCAATCAAGTTCACATCTTTCATACAAATATAGAGAGAGCTTTCTCTGAGTCCAAGAAGGCTAGGTCCTAGGACTCCAAAGACTGGTTTGATGTTACCCTTGTACATTTTGACTTGCCAATCTAACAAATTACGGGGCCCTAACAGAAGGTGGTTGTACAATGGGCTCAGTACTAGGCCTTTCAATCTGAAGAGGGCAAGAAGTAGGCGGAGGAGGAGGACCATCAATGATATATTTCCCCGCTGCCTGATGCAATTAGGTATAATATTTTGACTAAGTAGGGATAAACACGAATGCAAAACTGTTCATCATGAAAACTTGAGAGCCAAATGGGGCAGAGGGCTGAGGTTTCTCTACCATCTGGATCTGCTGTGATGGAAAAGGTTCCTTGAGAACAACCATAGTTCCCTGGGTGACTTTGATCCCGATTTATGCAGGAACGCAAAAGAATAAACATATAACCATAAATACAAAGATGCAGCGGAAATAACACTTCATTTCATTAATATCAAAGAACTGAAATTTGCTTATAGACAGAATGGAAATAAAACTAGCTAGGGTGCTGGTAGCTATCTCTGAGAAGAGATGTGGCAGATACAGGCCTCTGAATTGAGTTACAATGAAGCTCGAGGGCCTATTTATTATTTAGAAACAATGGGAAATCCTAAACATCCAAAACCATAACCCTAGGAGATGAAGCGCCAAAACTATGGGCACCGTTTGGGTAAATTGGTGTTTCAACTTCCCGGGGGCATAACTTTGGCATACGATCTTTGTTTGACATGTACCATACCTCGTTAGAAATATCTATCCAACGAATACAAATTTTGAGTGAGAAACATCAGTCCATGGACCCATGTTGCTCCCCGTTTTCCCAAAAAACGTTGTTTAGGGCCTTAAAACGAATTCGGAAGTTCAGGACCCGAAAAATTGCTAAAAATATTAAGTTGTGCCGAAACTAAAAAACTGAAAGAGACAATGGTGAGGCCCCAAGTGGAATAGGCAGGTGACCATGAATATCCACCTGGATCATTCCTCCCCCCTTAGGAAGCAATGGTCCCCATTGCATTAAGTTCCTCCATGAGATGAGGAAATTTCTGCTGAACTTGGTCCCTGGTAAACCACTTTCCTTGGTGTAGGAGTTGGCCAGCTTTGACAACCCGATACAGTTGTATATTCTGTTGGCGAGTGTTATTGATTTGCATGTCCATGATACAATCTATGGTGGCCTGTTCCATGCAGTCTGGACTTGGTGAGCTTGGTGTCCAGCATTGACTAGAGGCTGGACCAAAGTGTGTTGAGGAACCTGCTATCCCGATCTCATATGATAGACTATGGGATCCCAAAGTGCGCCCACACTCATTCAAAGAAGATTTTAGTAGTGGCTTCTACTGTGATATTCTTCTTGCAGGCCGCCATAACGGCCATCTTCTAGAATCTGTCGATGACCACAAAAACACAGTCATTTCCATGCTTAGTAGAAGGCAGGCCCGCCATGTAATCCATGGATATGGATTCCCAAGGTTGACTAGGGGTAGGTAGCGGAGTATATAGGCCTTGCTTCTTGATGGTCAGTTTGGAAATGGCACAAGCAGTGCAGGACCTGATGTGCATCATGACATCCTTTCGAAGGTTCAGCCAATAGAAATACTTTTGTAGTAATAGTACTGTTTTCTCAACTCCGAAATGCCCAACAAATCGACTGTAGTGTGCTTCCCATATCATCTTGGCATGCTCGCTTGAAGGAACACAAAGGTGTCCTAGGTGACATAAAAGTGCATCTTGGAGATGAAAATTTGGAACTTACGTACCCCCCAAGAGTGCCTTGTAAGTGTGGCCAAAATCTGGGTCACTCTCGTAGAGAAGAAGCCAATCAGAAGTCTTGTGCCCACAAGAGTTGAGAACGGTGGTGAGCGCCATGATCGATGGTCGGCTGAGGCAGTCTATAACATTATTGGTGCTACCCTTCTTGTACTTGATGTTTAAATGAAATTGTTGCAAATATGTGGACCACTTCTGATGGCGATAATTTTTCAACTTCCCTTGTGTTTGTATGAACTGCAGGGGCTGGTGGTCTGTGTGGATGATTGTTTCCTTCCCCAAAATGTAATGCTTCCATTTTCAACAAGCTTGCATAATGGAATGCATTTCTTTTTCATAAGTGGGATACTTGCGAATTATGTCAGACAATGTCTCATTGTGATATTCCATTGGATGTCCCTGTTGAATAAGAAATGCCCCAATAGCATAGTCAGAGGCATCTATCTCGATCTCGAATGGTTGTTGCAAGTCTGGTAATGTGAGCACTGGGGAAAAACAGAGGCAATTTTTCAATTCTGTGAATGCCTTATGTTGAGGTTCCGACCAAAAGAATTTTTCTCTCGCTCCTCCCTTGGTGACTTGACTCAAGGGCCAAGTGATATGAGAGAAACCTAACACGAACCTACGGTAGAAAGTAGCAAGACCCAAAAAGCTGTGAAGCTCTGTTATAGTGGTTGGAGCTGGCCAGTCCTGAATGACTTGGATCTTGGTTGGATCCACATGCACCCCCCTTTCATCAATAATTTATCCCAGATATTGAACCTGGGTCATGCGAAAAGAGCACTTCTCCAAATTGGCACACAACTTGTGTTGTCGCAATGTTTGGAGGACTTGTCGGATGTGGTGAAGGTGTTCTTCCCAGGTCTGGCTGAAGATCAAAATGTCATCCAAGTACACCACTACAAATGAGTTGGTGAATGGCCGCAAGATGTCGTCCATCAACCTCATGAAGGTTGTGAGAGCATTCATCAACTCAAAAGGCATGATCAGCCATTCAAAAAGGCCTTCCTTGGCTTTGAAGGAAGTCTTCCACACATTGGAGGGTTCAATTGGTACCTGATGATACCCAGACTTCAAGTCGATCTTGCTGAAATAGTTTGCACCTTTGAGTTGGTCTAGAATGTCATCAATCTATGGGATCGAGTACCTATTCCGGACAGTGATCTTGTTCAACGCTTGATATTCAATACAGAGTTTCCACGTCCCATCCTTCTTCTGTACCAACCTAATCGGGCTCCCATAGGGCGATGAACTTGGTAGGATGTGACCTTTCTATAGCAACTCCTGAATCTGCCTCTTGATTTCATCATTCTCTAGAATAGAGAATCGATAGATCGGTCCATTGGGTAGTAGTGCACCTTGGGTCAGATCAATCAGGTGCTTGACCTGACAGTGCAGAGGAGCCCCTATGGGTGAGGTGAAGATGTCACCATACTCCTCCATAACCTTATCCATTTGTTGTTGTCATGTAGAGGAGCCCTGTTTGGAGGTCATGGCCATAGTCTTCTTCTTGCCATGGGGGCGGATCATCAGGAAAAAAAATTTCCTGGTTTAGGAAATGAGCTTACTGCATCATTTTGCAGTAACCAAAGAGATAGCGGCAGGAGGTGGTACCTTTGGTATCCTGTACAACTTATTTCCCAAAGTAACAATAATAGCGTGAGGCCGAGACTCATACGCAGCATGATGCTTCCACAAGTATGGTTTTCCTAA
Source organism: Pinus albicaulis (assembly GCA_034641835.2). NCBI lineage: Eukaryota > Viridiplantae > Streptophyta > Pinopsida > Pinales > Pinaceae > Pinus > Pinus albicaulis. The sequence continues at coordinate 2,008,694,331 of CM076575.1, read as the reverse complement.
CAATACATCGAAAACATCAATAGGATCAACGTCACATAATACCTCATCTATGAAGGGCTTGATGCTACAGGGAAGGCGACACTGCTGGCTGACGCAGAGATCTCATCCTTGGTGAAGCCACCCGATGGTGTATGGATGTGGGTGAGCTGTGGTAGGCAAGCCCAACCGCTTCATGGCATCTGCTGAAATGAGGTTCTTTTGGCTCCCATTGTTGACAATGAACTGTACCGGGGAGCCCTTTACCCACATCTGGGAGTGGAAGAGACGTTCCTCCTCCTCTGGATCTTCTGGTTCCTCCTTCTTGATCTTCGTAGTGGAAACAATGGCGTTGGGATCTACATCAATAATCTGTTTCCCTTTTTCATTCCCCTTGTCAGGTTCTAATTCAGAATCGGAGCATTCATCTAAATCAGAAGGCCTCATCTCGTCCACTAGCGACTTCTTGGTCTGGCACTCACTTGTGTTGTGAGTGGAGCTCTTATGGAACTCACACCACTTTCTCGTGTCCTTCTTTAGCTTTGCGATGTTGTTATTTGCTTCTGGCTTCAACAGGTTGTCTTCAGTTTCCATGCCTTGGCTCTGTCCTTTGTTCTACGGTTTGGGATCACCTTTCCCTTGCTTTTGATTTGCAGATCCAAAGTCTCGCTTCTTCTGTTTGAATTTCAGCTCAATCTTGGCAGCATACCGGTATGCCATACCGAGCGAGGAGATTTCAAGGAACTCCATTTCCTCCTGAATGTATCTGTGCAGACAACTGTGATACTTTAACACCAGACGTTTCTCTGAATCTTTGGTACCCAAGTTGGTGCGCAGGGTATGGAACAGATTCATTAGCTCATGCCATCTTGATCCCTTTGTTGTCATAGCATGGTCCATTGTATGTACTTGTCCTCATAGCTCCCCACAGGATAGTATTGTTCCTTGATGGCATCTCAGAAAGAATTCCAAGTGGATATGGCAGATAACAAAGAAGGTTCTGTCTCGTCCTTTTTCTCACAGTGGGTTTCCCACCAGTCCTTGACATGGGGGGAAACTTTGAGGAGTGAAAAAATAATCTTCTCCCTGTCGGAAAAGTAATGAACTAAGAAATATCCTTCTAATATATTCAACCATATATCTATGGAATCTACATCTATTTGACCCTCAAATATGAGAATGTCAAAATTTACTTGTACCTTAAAAGGAGTCGCACCTCTAGAGTGGTTGCTGGATGTAGATGCGCCGTCGGCGGATAGCCGTTGAAGGATCTGGGAAAAGTTATCCATCATCGCGTTCCTTTGTTTTTCTAGGGCCTCCTCAAGAAATATTTTGATAGGATCTCCTACTCCCTCATCTTTATTTTCATCCCCCATGGGCGTCCGGCGGGGTTTGCGAGGCTGATCTTGCAAAGGTTCCACCAAATCAAGCCCTAACTCCTTATACCCCGACCTCGTTGGGGACATGTAAATAAGGATCAAGAAAAAGCAGACCGCTCTGATACCACTGATCCGGATTTATGCAGGAATGCAACAGAATAAACATATAACCATAAATACAAAGATGCAATGGAAATAACACTTCATTTCATTAATATCAAAGAACTGAAATTTTCTTACAGACAGAATGGAAATAAAACTAGCTAGGGCACTAGTAGCTATCTCTGAGAAGAGATGTGGTGGCTACAGGCATCTCAACTGAGTTACAATGAGGCTCGAGGGCCTATTTATTATTTAGAAACAATGGGAAATCCTAAACATCCAAAACCCTAACCCTAGGAGATGAAGCGCCAAAACTATGAGCCTCGTTTGGGTAAATTGATGTTTCAACTTCCCAAGGGCGTAACTTTGGCATACGATCTGCATTTGACGCGTACCGTACCTTGTTAGAAAGATCTATCTGAGGACCAATGTTGCTTCCCGTTTTCCCAAAAAACATTGTTTAGGGCCTCAAAATGGCTATGGAAGTTCAGGACTTGAAAAACTGCTAAAAATAGTAAGTTCTGCCGAAACTGAAAAACTAAAAGAGACAATGGTGGGGCCCCAAGTGGAATAAGCGGGTGACCACCAATATCCACCTGGATCAGACTTTGAGCAGTCTACTTACTTCAACCCATTGAGGAAAGTCCTTGGTGCAATGCTCTTCATCACAAATCAAATAGGGGTACTTCGGCTTACGCTGCGAACCATCATTAGAACGAGGTTTAGACGAATCTGGTTTCTGGGTATTAGCTTTGGCCTTACCTTTACCCTTATTTTTTCCTTTGAAAGTATTATCTACTGGATTGGCCTGAATGTCATTGACTTCCGTGGTTTTACCAAGATTCGGGGTAGACTGAGAAGCAGTATCATTGGAAGGATTATACTTTTGCTTCCCAGGATATGAAGGAGAAGACTTCCCAGAAGTCTGAGACAGAGAACCTATGACACCATCGACGGATAATGTCACCGGTGTTTTGGAAGTTCCAGGTCAAGGGGCATCAGGAAAGATATCATACAACGTGCCAAACTAAAAGCACGCAAGATCGAGGTACTGGGCATGAGCAATGTCCTGTTCTTCGGTTACACATGCCCCCATAGCTATTTATTTATCTATTTGATTGAAAAATGAGGTAGTGAACCAATCAGTTAGAAGCTGATCAAGAATGTCAAACTTGATCAAGCGATGAAAACACCTCCATTCATGAATATGATATGAGATATGAGTAACTCGGTCCTATTTCAAGGATGTGAGGAGGTGCATCTCAGTCTCATAGTGAACCGGTAACTAAAAATGGGTAAGAAATGCCATGGCTAAAGAGTTGAAATATTGTAAAATGCCATGAGATAATTCAGTGTACCACTTTGCAGCGACACCAGTAAGAGTCCATTGGAAAAGACAGAGTCATATGGAATCATCAACCCAAGAGTTAGAGGAACACCACAAGTGGTATGTCATAACATGCACTTGGGGGTCTTCTCGGGACTCACCCTCAAACTTAGGACAATCACCAGGAATCTTAGTTGGAACTGGAGGCCAATACGGGTTATGAAGAATCAGATCTTTCGTTAACTTTGACACATCTGGCAGTTCCAATGTAGCAAGAAATGGTAATTGAGGATTAAAAGGCATCAGAGGCCTTTGATAAGGACCCGTGTTAACATTCCACCCTGTCTGGGAGAAATTATGCCCCCATATGTTTTGTCCCAGAGGATTCTGACCATAGGGGTTATAAGCCTGATATTTATGCCCATACTGGGGTTGAGGACCGAGATACTGATTCTGAGCATACCATTGATGTCCTTGCTGAGCAATGTATGGATTCTGTTGTGGAATGTAAGCATTGCCTTGAGGTGGATTATACACCATCTGGGATTTATTTTGAGGGTGATAGGTAAAACTTTGGGGCACACTATATGCCACCTGATATTGACCTTGAGGAGGGTAAGTAACGCCTTGAGGTTGAGCAGGTGGACCCTGATGAGCAGGTTGAACGGGTTGTTGAGCTGGTTAAACAGGTTGAACTGGCTGTTGGGCTGGTTGAACATGTTGAACCAGCTGTTGAGCAGGTTGAATTGACTGCTGAGGCTAGGTAGGTTGTCCCTGCTAAGCAGGTTGGCCTAGATACTGAGGGCCATTGGGTTTCCCTTGTGGGAGAGGTTGGCCTGATGGTTGTGATGGACCAAGTTGTCCCTAATAACTAGGTTGACTCGCAGTAGGATCATAGGGTTGTCCTTGTTGCACAAAGTTTTGGCCTTACTAGAAATAAGGCTATTGCTGTTGCACAAAAGGTTTTCCCTGTGGTGAATACTTTTTCCCCCCATGAACATAAGATGCTCTTGATTGATATTGACATTGAGGTTGACTGGAAGGATTGTAGGGTTGCTGGACTGAAGGTTGACCTTGTAAGGGTTGTCCTTATGAACCATAAGGTTGTTCCTATTAAATGAAAGGTTTTCCCTGTAAGGGTTTTCCTTGTATTACCGACCCTCGATGAGGGACGTTTTGATAAGGATTAGACGGAGGCAGATAAAAAACCTAATTTGGATGAATAGGAGGCAAATAGACGGGGTTACCGTAGACATCATAGTGATGCGAAGGATTGACAGGAGCCCTAGGCTGCTGAGAACCCTGAGAGTTATGCTGCTGAACAGCCAACAGATACTCTTTAAAAGTAAGGCCACCACGAATAGAAGAGGAAGTTTTAGCCACACTAGAAGCAGGCATAGCCTCCGTAGCATGGGGGTTGTGATTTACCCGCGCCGAGATTGACAAGCCACGTGGGATTAAGAAAGAGAGACCTACGAGTGTGAAAAGATCTTGACGACTAATGTGTAACAACTGGTGTGGATGAAGCCACACAAATGGTAGGTTGGACCGGGACAGATGTAACAACGACCGATGAACCAGGTGTCGAAGGTGACAGTCCTAATGAAAGAAGGACCAAAATCCTTGGAGGATTTGAAGTACTGGAATGTCCTATGGATGCAACACCAGAAACAATCTGACTCAAATTCCAATAACCGGGTGGAAGTGACACCGATGGAAAAGAAGATTGATTAGAGACACGTGGGAGATCTTCAGGGAAAATTTGATATTCCCCTATGGACATAGGAATTTCTTCGCTGCTGACAGGACTCAAAGAATCCATGTCTAACAAATCTATAAGATCTTTGAAAATACGACGAGGACTAGGAGGTACAATAGTAGCTATAAAAATTGATCCCAAAGTAAGAGGAGGGAACCCTTCCTCACTCCCAAAACCAGACCAAGCACCCTAAGGAGGCCAATTGAACTCAACTAACTCTTCAGGAGGAGGTCGGGTAGCGATAGGTTGAACACTCAGGAGAATAGGCTGCACAATTTCGGCAGACCTAGTGGACCAAGGGGTTTCGAAAGAAACATCAGGAAAATAAGTACCACTAGGAGGCAGTGAAGAAGACAATGAAACAGGTGGTTTTACCACTATGACAGTATTTCAACATAGGAAGGAAAACGAGATAGCCAATTCAATACTTCAAGACCAAATCTAAGGAATGACAAAAACAAGCCAAATAAAGAACTTTTAACCAGCATGTGATCGTGGGTAATTAATTTTACGACACTGGAACAAAACTTTGTTGTTTCATGTTTCAAGAGTCGAGAAATAGACAAAAGATGACTCTAGTCACTTTCAATTTTAAATGAGCATGAAAGGAAAAATGCTAGATGATCTCTTCTCTTTTTAAGGAGTCACGAAAAGATAGAAATGACTACTGAGACAATCTAAGCAAGAGGGTGTACCAAGTTTCTGTGAACTACCATATACACCTTGGTCATCAAATGAAAAAGAAATGACCAAGGACTTAACATACGTGCAAGTGGTCTCCCCGAATGCTGTGTTTGGTGTATCACGGTTACAAGGAAGCAGACTTGACTTCCTATGGATAAAGGATTTTAACCTACGAGTGTCTCCCTTTATATACGCGATAGTACGGGGAGAACAAGTCCGTACTAGTGCTGTCTAAGGCTAGATGGCGAACAAGAACTACTAGGTTTAATGACGCGAGAACACGTCACTATCCTAGAGCTCTAAAAAGTTTTTCATTAGGTTCCAATGCTTCCGTAGGTTAATTGAATAAATTTTACAGTTGATCTTGAATTAATGTTTCAGTTTCAAGGCTCTACCCAATTTGATCTCAAATTTCCTAAATGCAAGATACGTGCAATAGAACACCATTTTCCGTTAGATGAATTTTAACTAAGAGAAGGATAGAGATCTTTTAGAAAGCAGTAAATGATGAAATCATACGAAGAATTCCCCTAATGCATCTAATACAATCAAAATGAGAAATGAAAAACTCTTTCCTAGATGCAAGTGCTAGTTATGTAAACGACTTTCCATTCTCGATGCAAACGAAAGGATGCAATTTTTTTGGTTTTTGAATTAATGAAGCACACACTGCACTAATTACTTCAAAAATCAAATCAAAAACTAGTTTAGAGAACTATGAATGTAGAGATATCAAAACATACAATCAAAAAGCAATATAGACATAAAGACGTACACAAACCAATAATGCATTTTTTCAAAAAATGAAAGTTTTCAAAATGACCCAAATGGGCAATGTGATCTATGCTCGAAAACGAAGAGATGGAGAGTTAAACACACACAAAAGTAACCATTCAAAAGACCAAAACTCAAAGGATTAAGAAATATTCAAGAAATTAATCAGGGAATCAAACTAACATGAAAAAAAAAGACTCAAACTTCAATCATAAGGATGAGTGAGTGAAAGACACCTAGAACCCTAGGGCTATGAACTGCATCGATAAGAGAATAGACAAATAGCTGAGAAGAGTAAGCCTAAAGCAGTCAAAACAAATCCAAAAAGACTAATTGCAAATCAAGAAACAAGGCAGAGTCAAGCACAACTAACCAAAAACTCAGCAAAAGGGTCAAACCAAATCCTACGTGATTCATCATGAATTTGAGGTAGTAATTCGTGCCAAACAGGGGTTGGCGCTACTGCAACAAAAGCAACTTGTGCTAATTGGTGAGACTATTCAAGTGAAACTCGTGCCAAGTCGGATAACTATGGGAGGAGCAAAAAACCAGTGCACAGAGGTCAATCTTGACGCTCTGGAGCTGAACAAGAGGATTCCAGACAATCAAACAGGGCAAAAAAGACAGGCAAGCAAGAAAATGACCGAAGTGAACTTAACAAGAAAAACTCCTAAAAGGCAACGAAACAACAAACTCACACTGTTCCATAGCAGAGTCGCCAATTTCTTGGGAAGGTAAATCATCTCTGCAGATAGAGCCGATCCCTCTAGCCCTAGAGTGGGCCTAGCAATAAAGGGACAAGCTAAAGTGTAGGCTCGTAATTAATGAATGAAAAGGACAGGGTAGATCGACCTACCTGGAGTCCAATGCTATCATCACTATAGTGGTGGTGGCCTCTTGATCTCTGTCTTGGCGGGTCACAATCCTTCTACAACAATGCTTGGATACCTGCATGAAGATCTGAAAACAAGAGCAGCATACAAAACAATGATTTCATTCATAATCAACTAACCAGTCAAGGAGGGTTAAGCATATTGCATCAAATAAAACACATCAAAGGAAGATGGGAACCAGATAATAGTCATGTATATGTATAAATAGAAGAAAGAGTTACAACTAGAGCCTTGACGTCGTAGCCTCCTTCAACGGGGTTTAGTCGAAGCACGTCTCGAAGGATCACCAGGGAATTCAGACGAGGTAAGTATACAAGCCTAAGCTCTCTCGAAAAAGGTCTCTTTCATTCTATCTTTCTAGCAATATCTTCAAGAATTCTCTTCAGCGTTTCAGCTATATTATGTTCAACGATCTCATCAATGGAAGATGGCTTTATTTATAGAGGGAGAGGAGGAGGTTGGGATCCCTACAATGGTAGAAGGGAGGCCTTATCCTTTGGGAGGTTTCCCAAAAAGGTGGAAACAAGAGGCCAAAGGAGGGAGGTCATGGTTATTCAGTCAAACCACTCCAGAAGACTCACCCACGAAGTTGTTATGATGGAAACTTTGCCTCTATTTTTTTTAAAAACATTCCATAAATAGGTTGGCGCGAGTAGCTCACTGGGAAAGAGTGCTAATGGGCGCGGGGCCCAGTGTTAATCTTCCTCATTGGTGCGAGGGCATAACATTCTACTAGCTCCAAGAAAAAAACATGTCTTTTTGATGGTTTGCTCAAGAAATTGTCAATAGAAGGAATGTTGTTCTCATGGAAAGGGATGCAATGATGGTCTTTGCAAGGCATGACACTTTGTTTTAGTCACAGAAATGATCCTCCAATGTGTGGGACAGGGATTGCATGGACAATGACAAAATTCTATGTAACAATAGCTTGCGGTTGCAGAAAAAGGTAAGTACGGAAAGCGAAATACAAAGGATTTCGGTGGTTTGAAAATGCGGTAAAGGTTTGGTGGGTCTCACCAATATCGCATCGAGGGAGCTTAACTTATAAATGAAAAAGGCTTACAGGTAAATGCTAAATGTTTCGAAACACACTTGCGGGAAAAAAGGAAAGGTAATTCAAAACATGGTGGTTGAATAAATAAACACAGAGTATGGCTTGTACTCTGTTTTGTTGTGGTTGTGTGAAAACGCCTCCAGCTCCTTGGATCTGCTGCTGTCCTTCTTGCTATCAAAAATTTATGAAGTTGTGGGTTGCGTCACTCCTTATTCATGGTGGTGGTTGGGAGTAAAATTCCAACACCCCCCCTTATTCACAACTGCCACCATCAGTCATTCCCAAAAAATTTCTAAGATACTCAAAACTCTTCTGTGCTAATGCTTTGTGAGGATATCAGCGAATTGTTCCTCTATCCTATAATGTTGTAAAACAATCTCACCATTGTTAGCCAATTCTCTTATAAAATGATATTTTGCATCTATGTGATTTTTTCTCTTGTGGAAAACATAATTCTTTGATAATGCAATTGTTGAGCTATTATCACAATAAATTGTGGTTCTGTTGTCTTGATCATGACATAAATCTCTCAGCAGCCTTCTCATCCATACTACTTGGCATAATTCTGATGTTGCTGCCACATATTCTGCTTTTGCTATTGATAAATCAACTATTGGTTTCTTCTTGGAAGCCCATGAAATGGCTCCCAATTCCAAATGAAACACATAACCATATGTGCTCTTCCTATCATCTACACTTCCATCCCAATCATTGTTACTTTAACCAAAAAATTTAAAATTATTAGTTGAGGAGTATAGAACACCATACTCCTTCGTTCCATTCACATAACTCAAAATTCTTTTGGTTGCTTTCCAATTTGTCTCCTTTGGTGTCTCCATGAATCTGGAAATTAAACATACAACATACATAATATCAGGCCTAGTTGCAGTCAAATACATTAGACTGCCAACTATGCTCTTTATAATGTCGGGTCGACATTCTTTCTGCAATCTTCTTTTCATAAATTTAACCCCATGATAGTTGGAGTTACTGTTGCTTTGATGTGCTGCATGTTAAACCTCTTCAAAACTTCTGCAACATATTTTTCTAGGGTAATAAAAAATCCCTTTTCATTTTTCTTTAATTCTATGCCCAATAAGTATCTCAATAAACCCAAATCAGTTATTTCAAATTCACTCTTCGTGACTACTTTAAAATCAACAATGAGAGAAACTTCATTCCCAATAAAGATTAAATCATCTACATATAAAACAACAATAAGGATCTTACCATAATTTTCTTTAATGTAGAGTGTGGGTTCACCATCACATTTTTCAAACCCATTTTCTTTCAGGTAAGCATTTATCCTATTGTACCATGCTCTTGGTGCTTGCTTCAGCCCATAAAGAGCTTTCTTAAGCTTGCAAAATTTGTGCTCTTGGCCTTCAATCTCATAGCCTGGAGGTTGTTCAACATACACCTCCTCTTTCAACACTCCATTCAGGAATGCCGACTTCACATCCATTTGGTATAATTTCCACTTTCGTTGTGCTACTATGGAAAACACTGTCTGCACTCTCTCCATACTTGCAACAGGTGCAAAGGTTTATTCATAGTCTCTTCCTTGTTACTGCTTGTAGCCTTTGATAACAAGTCTTGCTTTGTGCCTTTCAATCTTGCCTTCAACATTGCTCTTGGTCTTATAGAGCCATTTTACTCCAATGACTTTTTTACGTTGTGGGAGGTCGATTAACTCCCATGTGTCATTCTTTTCAATTGCACCAATCTCTTCATTCATTGCTTCAATCCATTTTTCTTATTTTACTGCATATTCAAAATGGATTGGGTCATCAACATGAAAATACAAAGAAAATAAATAATTTAGAACATTTCCATTATCAACTTCTTGCTCAGAAATTTCACTCAAATTTCTAAATCTTGGTCTTCTTGGTGTGCTTGGAGTTCCACTTGAACTCGAGGGAGTTTCTGATCCCTGTGGTGTTCTTGGAGAAGCACTTTGTTGATTTCTTAATACTGTTCTATTTCCTGCTCATGGTGTTCTTTTCTGTGCTTGTGTAGGTGGAGGAGGAACCATCATGGAGGATTTATTTGTTGTTGTGCATTCCTCTTGCTCCTCGTGAGACACACATGTCTTCACGTTTACTTTTTTCTCTAAGATTCCATCCCATTCTTCTTCTTCAATAAAATGCACATCTCTGCTAATTATAAATTTCTTGGTGGATGGATTATAGAGTTTTCATGCCTTGGACTCATGTAATATTCCCAAATTTGAACATCACAGTTGGAATATTAGAGTCCTTTATTTTCTTAATAAATTAAGAAAATAAAAGGGTGGAGGGACCCACAAACCCCAAAGATGAATAAGATCCACTTTTATGTGTGTATGTGGACATTTTTTATCTATATCTAGAATCAACAAGTAGTGGAGCAGCTCCATTAATGGAGATCATGTCTCATTTGTGAGATAAATTATGGAGGGTGAAACAATCAAAGAAGATAATGTATATTAAATATTAAATCACATGGATCTTGATAAGGTCAACTAAGATCATGATACATTCAAAGAAGATCATACATGATAAGATAGTGGAGGAAGTGGTGCATTTAATGCATGTGTGATGGAGAGGGTGATCACCATGTGAACATGATGGAGGGCATGGATCAAGAGCACAGTCAAACATGGAGACTTTTTCCACATGTACAACGCAGTATTGGAGTGGGCCAGGGTATGGAAGGCTTATGCATATAATGAAGGTGAAGTCACAATGGATGGCATGATTTGGATTATGCATTTCTTGATCTGTTTAGATCTAGATTTGTCTTAGGACATTTCTATGCAAGCTTGGGCTATTTATCAAAGCTTGCAGGGTGTTCCTGGGTGAGAATCCCACCTCTTTCTTTGAGTAGCTCTGGAAAGAGGATTGTTCTTCATTCAATATCAAGCATTGGTGCCATATTCAGGAGGTTGTTTCTATTATTAAGCTAGAAAACCAGTGGAGGATTCATCCTACCACTTTCTTATTCATATTAAGTATTCCAGGGCATCAAATATATATCTGGCATTCAGGCCTTGGGGTTTTTCCTCCTTGTTGCAGTAATCCCTTCAAGGATTTCATAGTTCGGTCTTGAATATCTACTGGAGGAAGGAATTTTCCAGTATTTTAGCTAGAAATCCTATGAGGGATAACCTCCTCACATTGGATCTATTGTTTCCATCACCCAGGAGCTGATCTGAGATATTTTTCTAGGGGGAAAGGAGCCTACCTCTCTCACAACATTGTTTTCTGAAGATAATGTTCATTCTGCAGCTATTTTCAGTGGAGGAGATTGGAGGAGCTAGATCTTGAGCTTTTAGCCCAAGGATCTAGTGAAGGGATCAGCCCTTCTTGCTTAGATCTGATTGTACATCATTGCAGCCATCATATTATCAAATCTAGTTTTAGATTTGCATTCCCAACAATATATTCATGGAGCCCTAGGGAGAAGGTTGTCTTAGAATTACAGATCTGAGAAATCCTTCTAGGGTTATCTTGGGAATCCATCATAGAGCCCAAATCTACAATTTCAGCATCATTGGATCTCCTGTTCTTCCTAGATTTGATTTTCCATCTTACAGGCAGTTGCAGTCCCTACATTTGTAGCAGGGACAATGTAGTATACCTTCTAGTAGAGCAGCAGTTATGCAGTCCCTCTTGGGATATGATTGCAGGTTCATTCTAAGCTACTCTTATGGCTTGAGTGACTCATATTTTGAGCACTATTGTATTTGTATTTTGCACCTCCAAATATTAATAAAATGGCTTAGATATTCCTGCATATTCTGATGTGTATTTAGATTTATTGTTTACTTAGTTGCAGTCCTCATATTGTGTTTTAATATTACTGTATCTACAATCTTGGGATATCATAAGATATTTCCATCCTTGTTGATTTTCCCTATTTTGGGATATTACAACTCATCACTGTCTCCAACAAAGATGCACTTCTCCCCCTTGTTGTGCAAATTATGCCTTAGTTGATTTGGGACATGTGCATAAGCGACACATTAAAATACTTTCATGTGAGTGACAAACTGCTTTTTTCCACTCCATTCTTCTCCTGGAACTTTGTTCATAACAACTTTGGGTGGGAGTCTATTCAAAATATATGTTTCACAATTGACAGCTTCAGCCCAATACTCATTTGGAAAATGTTTTTCCTTCAACATACTTTTGACCATGTCCATGATGGTCCTATTCTTTCTTTCTAAAACACCATTTTGTTGTGGTGTTTACCTTGTGGTAAACTATTTGTGTATGCCATTTTCCATACAAAAACATAGGAAATATTTGGAGATATATTCTCCACCTCTTTCAGTTCTTAGAAATTTGATGTAGTGCCCACTCTGCTTCTCAACAAGAGCTTTGAGGTGGTAGAACTGTTCAAACAATACACTCTTATGTTTCAAGAAATACACCCATGTCTTTTTGGTGTAATAATCTATGAATGTCAAAACATAATGGTTGCTAGCTAAAGATGGTGTTTTCATTGGTCTACACAAATATGAGTGGACAATCTCTAAGTGTTATTTCGCTCTTATACTCTTCCCTGCTTGGAATGCTTCTCTATGTTATTTTCCCAAGATGCAGCCTTCACATAGGCTGTTTGGTTTCTTAATGAGTGGTAATCCTTTTACCATCCCTTTTCTATGCAAGAGCATTAGGGGAATTTTGAGGTGTAAGATGGGCCTCCTAAGGAAATTATAAAATAATAGTGGAAATAATAAAATAATGTTAGATTACATCATCAAATTTTAGAGGGAAAAAAAGAATAAATAATAATAAAATAATAAAACTATTTTTTCAACTTGTTTTTTCAACTTATCTCCCTAAGTTTTTACTCAAATTTTGATCGGAAACACTCAATGGATGTAGAATTTAATTTCTCATCCAAGGAATACCCATGTTGCATACTTTTTATGGAACCTACTACACGAAAAATGAGAAATACATGAAAAACGTGATTTCAATCATGTTTTTTCATGTATTTCTCAGTTTTCATGTAGGAGGGTCCATCGAAAGTATGAAACATGGGTACTCCTTGGATAAGAAATTAAATTTTTCATCCACGAGTACTCCCGCTCGAAATTTGAGTAAAAACTTAGGGAGATAAGTTGAAAATACGAGTTGAAAAATAGTTTTATTATTTTATTATTTTTTATTCCTTGTACTTTTTTACTCCAAAAATGGTTAATCATTCACCATGGTTGACATCATCATCTTGAATCCTATTGGTTCTTATAAAGTTTATTTTGGTTTTACATTTTTCTTAGGAGGCCCATTTTAGACCTCAAAATTCCCCTAATGGGTTCAAGCCACCAAAATTGATATGTCAAAATCTCAAATGCCATAACCAGTTTTCATCTTTCACTTCTTCTTGAGAGACCTCTTGTGTGACTGCTACTATCACACCTCCTTCCTTCAAGTGTGTTCTGAGCTTGAGAGGAAACATCCTATTCTTTGTCATATGTACTTCTGCAATGACCCTTGTACTTGGAGGTATGCACATGATAATACATACATCATTCTTAAAAAACACATTGTAGCCTTTGTTCACGAGCTTTCCAATGCTTAGAAGGTTGCATTTCAAGCCAGGTACATAATATACATCTGGCAGAAATTTATTTTCTTCCTTCCTTGTCAATATTGACACTCTTCCTTTTCCCATGACAGAGACTTTGCTATCAGTCCCCGTTGTCACTTCATATTTTATATTTTCATCCAGATTGGCAAACATTACTATGTTTCCAGTCATGTGGTTACTACAACCTGAGTCTAAGAACCATACATCTTCATGTTTTTCTTGTGCTACATTACATGTTAAAAGCACATTACTCTGGTTCTTATCTTCTTTTGCAAAATTTTCAATTTGCCTATTATTCATGTCATTTTGTTTCTTTCTACATTCATTAGCATAATGCCCATAAATTTTACAATAATGACATTGGACTTGGGATTTTTCATACATTTATCCTTGTGATTGGTGTTGGATGGAGCCTTCACTTTGATTCTGATTGCTGCCCCTTCCACTTGTATTTTCAGGGTTGTTTCTTCCACCTTTGTGTGGGCTTCTTCCTCTTCCTTGTTAGTTTGATCTTCCTCGACATCTACCTCGACCAAAAGACATTTGTGTCTTAAAATAATGCTCCAATGAGGAGTTCATTTTTTTGTTCAGTCTATGTTCATGAGACATCAGGGATGCATGAAGCTCATCCACTGAAAATTTTTAGAGATCCTTTGTCTCTTCTATTGTCACTACTATGGAATAAAATCTGTAATATTCCCAATTAGCCATGAGCTAGTTGGAATACTAAATTTATTTTTTCTACTTTTCTTTATGAATAAGGGGACAATGGAGGTCCATAAGTCTCCTTAATAATGAATAAACCAATGCCAATGTGAAAAGGATATATCTTAGTAGCTTAATTTAGCACCTTAAAGTGTGAAAAGGGGTTGGAACACCTTGGCTGGGTCAACTTTGACCAAATCAACAACACTGTCATGGAGTAGTGGTCATCAATGAAAGATAAAGTAGATTTAGATGGAGATTCTTTGCATGGAAGTAGTGATATTATTGGATGGGGCTTAGGGTTTGGAAGCTCATATATTATATAAGGAAGAGGTTGGTGTTGGGGTCCTGTGATTTGGCTGATTGAAAAACCAAATGACAAGGCAACATATAAACCAAGATTTAGAGCTCTAGGACCTAGCCTTCCTAGTCTCAGAGAGGGATCTCTCAATATGTTTGTAAGGATATAACTTTATGCTTTTAAGCGGTTGATTTTAGGATAGTTATTAACTGCAAGTTTGTTCGTTTGGGTTTGGTTGACTGGACATGAATGATCTAGGAAGCATAGATAGAAAGGGGAAATATCAGAACCATTGGGCAATGGAGTCAAGAAGAAGTTATAACAAGCTCAATCAATGGATATGGGATATCAAAGGGAAAATATATCGTGGGCAATGGATCTTGGGCTTGGTGGATGAAATGACATGGACATTAAGGGTTTAGAAGGAGAAGTAGAACTAAGGGAAATTAAGAATCCTTAACTATATGTACTCCTCAACAAAGGGAATTAAAATAGTATCAGAACATGAAGAGGCATTCCATAGACAAGGCTAACCATAAATTCTATAAACCATACTTTAGCAAATAATAATTCCAAGACAAACTTTTCCAATGAAATCAAGGAGTCAAGGAATGCTCTATTTCATCCAAAGTTTCACCTTCAAGGATAAGGAAACATAAAAGATTCACAAATAAATACATTCATAGAAGAGGGAAATCCTAGACATATAAGACTGCAATTATAAATACCATCAAAACAATCATTTAAGCAAGAACAAAGGGTATGATCAAAACAGACCTCTTTGGTAGACTATAAAAAATGGTACTTTAAAGGGAGACTTCAGAAACAGTTTTCAAGAGGTAGCAAGTAAGCAGGGAAAACCATAAATCATTCTTGAAACCAACTGTTTGAACTACTTCTGAATAAACAAGCTTCAGGTTTGAAAAGCATTCAAACTACTCAATAAAACCTTCAGCAGATGAAAACATAAAGACAGTGAAGAGCAAACAGGTCTAAGGTGCTTCTAGGAGACATTTCTTAGCCTAAACTTTTCACTCTACTACAAGCATGAAAATGATGAAACAGAATGGAAAACGGGAAATAAAAATAACATATCAGAATACATCACCAACAACCATGCTCAAGGATCTAGTGATAGAGCCTTCTCATTAACAAAACATGTCAAAACATCATCAATATTCCAAAACTTCAATTTCTTCTTAATCTTCAGCCAGACTATTTACAACTACAAAGAGTTTGAATCCTAGCAACCAACCCCTAACAAAGAGCTCCTCATAGAGTATTTATAGAAGAATGAGGAGGTGGAACTCTTTTTAGGGTTCAAAATGTCATTAACTACACAGTAAATGCATTCCTAGCCTTGAAAACCACACAAGGCATAAGGTAGGAATGGGTGCAACTACTTCTCTGTTTTTAACAACTCTGACTTAACTTCTAAGAGAAAACAGGTGAAAAGTTTGACTTTTAGGCCTATTCTTAAATATTACAATAACTACCTGATAGGAAATAATATCTTTTGACTCTGTAATCACTGCCAATTTTCCTTTATGGATAGAGGACATGCCATAGGCATCAATTTGATTTATTAAGTGAATAACTGCTTCCATTTTGATGTATTCAAGTTTTTTTAGGCCTAAGTATTTTTTATTTATCGTGAAACTACTCTTTAGGCCCTTTAGCCTTGACTTGCCTTTTTAATTAATTTGCCTCACTGTCATTTCTATCTAATCCGATTGTTTCTATTGAAACAACTTGTTTATCCCTTAATCCTTTATCTTTCGGCCTTTATCTTTCTAATATTAGACTTAAAGGACTGATCTATGTCTTTTATCTTCACTGTTCTTCCCTTGTATTCTGCATGCAGGTGTCCTTGGCGCACTAGAGGGTTTAATTGATTTTACCAGTGTTCATGAGGTACTGATAAAACATCTAAAAGCCCTGTAAATCCCCTTTTTTGCATTTAAACCTAAAGGATTGTCATCTTGGGCATTTCTCCCACTGATGTTTGGCTATGGGATGGTCTGTAATACTTTGGCCACCATTTAAAACCTGCAAAATAAACAAATATTAAATAAATTCTGCAGGCTGGGGTTTAAACTGCTTTCAGAGGCTCAACGAAGGTGAAGGAGCTGTGTGGAGGTGAAAATTCATGCGAGAGGAGGGTTTCATGGTAGAAAAGGGAAGAACCAGGGTTTAAATTTAAATCTTGGCGTGGAAATGGTGAGGTGGTATTGCGGAAAACCTGGGCAATTTTCGCATAGACATTGGGTGGTAAGCAGTAATGTGCTGGGGGAACGTGATATGGGTTGGAGGACAACACATGTCATATCAAAACCACATATTTTGCGTGGAATTTGGGTGTTAAATCGTTTTGGGGGATTTGAGCACTAAAACAGTTCTGGGCCGTTGGATCTAGGGAGATCTAGATCAATGATGGAGAGGGAGCGCGATAGCACAACGCTCTTGGTGGCGGGACCAAGGGGGTAACGTCAGCTATTTTTTTGCAGAGCAAAAAGTTCAATGGGCGGAGTGAAATTTGTTTGGATGGAGCTAAAATGGTAGGATCAACGGGAGCTGTTAGATTGGAGAAATGGATGGCTGAGATCAAATGCGGGGGGACCGGGGGTATGAAAGGATCTTGTTGGCAAGGTGCCCCCATAGTGAATGGGAGAATATGGGCTGTTGGATTGGGAAACGATCAACGATGGATATGGAATGCCGGCGGACTGGGGAGTACGGATCATCTAGGACGGGTTCCCCCGCAGTGATCCTGCGCCGTCCGATCTGGGAGATATCGATGGTCAGGAGTCCATTGGTGGAGAACCATCGAGGGTGCGACATCGGTGAAGAGTGGAAGGCGGAAACGAAAAGGGAGATACGTCGATGCGATGGAGCACGGAGGATCAGCGCGATGGAGTGATTGGAGGATCGGCGTGATGGAGCGATCGGAGGATCGGTGCGATGGAGAGATCGGAGGATCAACGCGATGGAGGGATGGGAGGATCAGCACGATGGAGTGATCAGAGGATCAACATGATGGAGCAATCAGAGGACAGGCGTGATGGAGCGATCAGAGGATCGGCCGTCGGTGAAACAGAAAAAGGGGAAGCGGGATTTTAGAAAGTGCGATGCGCTGATGAGCAATGGGCCCTTAGTCGTAGGACTGGGTTATATGATGAAAGGGGCTGGGGGGATTTAAGCCAAAAATTTCTTGAGGCCCTTTTTATGAAAAGTCAGAAAATAGGCTGAAAAGTGGGGTTTTAGCCATTTTTTGGTGTTCCAATAGGTAGAAAAAGGTGATTTTAAACAAAATGAAGGGGAATTATAAGGTTTAAAAGGGGATTTTGAGGAAATGAAGAATTAGTGAAGGGAAAAATGGGTTTTTCAGAGGGGAAAAAGGAATGATGAAAATTAAGATGAAAAATGGGAAAATGGAGGTGAAAAAGTGAAAAAATCATGAAATCAGTTCCTTTTAAAGCAGCAGGATAATTTTGAAGCTTTGAGTGAAGTTTTTGTGAGAAACAGATAGACTTAGGATAATGAAGGCTGTGAGATTTATAGAACTGATAATGTCTCTACAAATATTGTTTCTAGAAATCTGAGATTTTCAACTTAGTCATATTTGGATAAAAATAAAAAATTATGGATGACTCACAGTTGGCAACCATATTCATTAGGTTGATGTATTTGATATTTCTGAATATATGGTCTGTTTAGAATTATATCTTTCTTCAGCTATTTAGCTAAGATTGCAGTGATGCTTAGCATAGGGTGTTACTGATCGGGAATCCCACCTCTTTCCTTGAGAGGACTCTTTGAAGAGTTTTCACTACATTCCACTATCAGGCATTTGGCCAAGGCTTCAGTTTTAATGTATAACGCAGTTCCTGTTGTGTTGCAGGGCAGAAGTTGTGGAGGTTTGATTTTGGAGATTTCTTAGCTAGATCTCATTGGAGGGAGGTTTATTTCTCTTTGGAGGCTAGTTAAGAAGGCCCTGGAGCTTATTTAACACATTTGGCATCAGACCATCATAGTTTCATCCCCTACAACATAGTATCAGTCTAGATCCGCGTTATTTTAGAGAGCAGCTGCAACAGGGGGTTTATTGCCATAGTTAGAGGAGTTGTGTTTCCTTTGAGGGGGTCAGCCCTTAATTTAGGAGATTTATTGGAGGAGAATCAGCCATTTCATATTTCAGGTCAGCCATCTCCTATCAATGATTTAGTTGCAGAGATTATTCAGCCCTAGGGCCAAATATGCTATATTTTGTATAATGAGTATTTCTGGAAACCTTTTCTGGGTTGTTGTGGAAATCTGTTTTGGGATTTGGATCTATATTCCTTGCACTATTGGAGAATTGCAGTAGAATATCATGTATTTCCATCCTCATTTGTAGCTATCCCCTTATAGACAATGCCATTTTGATATTATAGCTTTTATTGTATTAGCAGCATTTCAGATCTAGGTGTATGCTTTCATGGGAGGCTTGTTTGCCCAACTTGAGTGATATTTCCCTCAAATATTTGTACCTATTTTTGTTGTTATAATCATAATGGAATGGATCCATGGTTGTCTCATGTCTTAATCTATTGATATTGCTACTATTTTCCATTATTGTGTGATATATTACTGCTTTCCATAATGGAGGTCCATAAGTCTCCTTAATAATGAATAAATCAATGCTAATATGAAAAGGATATATCTTGGTAGCTTAATTTAGCACCTTAAAGTGTGAAAAGGGGCTAGAACACCTTGAATGGGTCAAATTTGACCAAATCAACAGCACTATCATGGAGGAGTGATCATCAATCAAAGACATCGCAGTTTTAGATGGAGATGATTTACATGGAAGTAGTGTTATTATTGGATGGGGCTTAGGGTTTGGAAGCTCATATCTTATATAATGAAGATGATGGCAGCCATATTCATTAGGTTGATGTATTTGATATTTCTGAATATATGGTCTATTTAGATGTATATCTTTCTCTTACTATTTAGCTAAGATTGAGTGTTGTTTAGCACTGGGTGTTCCTATTCGAGAATCCCACCTCTTCCTTTGAAAATCTCTTAGAGGAGTCTTGTACTACATTTTCCATTATCAGGCTTAAGGACAAGCTTCATCTTTCATTCCCAGCATAGATCCTGTTGAGGGTTGAGTTTTTTTGCAGGTTGCAGCAGTGGAGACCATCTTTGGGTCACCTCATTGCTTATTTTTAGTGAAGAAGGCTTCCTTTCCATTGGGAGGACAGTAAGGAAGGCCCTCGTGAATATTTTCAGATCTTGGCATTAGGCTAACTATTTATTTGCCCCTATAGCACAATTTCTTTCCAGATCTGTGTTCTTTCTGTGGGAGGAGTTGTAGGGTGGTTTGCCACACCATTTGTAGAGGAAGTTTGCTGGTGAAGGGGATCTTCCTTTCATCTAGGATATCTATTGGAGGAGGCTACATTATTTCTTATATCAAATCAGGCACACTTTCCAGATATTTATTTTGGAGTGTATCTTCAGCCTTAGGACTTAGAACCCCATCTTGTACATGGTGTTTTGCTGAAAAGCCTTAAGGGGTTCTTCAAAGGAGGTTGTATAGTGCTCTAATCTGTATTGGATCTATATTTTGAGGCACATATCAGCCTTAGATCTTTGGTATAACCATTTTCTGTAGTAGTGCCTTTTAAAAAGTGTTGTATCAACCTTCCAACTCATTATATATAGTAGCAGCATCACTTATGAGGGATTTTGTCCATTGGAGGCTTGTTCTTTCTTGTTGTACATCTTATGGTCCATTATTTATGCATATTTTGTTGTTGTTATAATATATTAAAGATCTCCATATTGGCTTCTTTCTTTTATACGATGTTTTACACTATTGTCCCAACATTTTGCACTATATTTTTGATTTTCCCATTTGGGAATATTACAGTGGTATCAGAGCATAATCTTAGCACAAGCTGTGCATCTTGAAAAGCCAATATGTCATCTGAAGAAGGAGATCCTCTTACTGATAGAGAGAAGAGATATCAAAGAAGAAGACACTGGAAGTTTGATTATACAAATGAAAAATAAGACAAGGGTAAAACCTCTTTATCTGGAGGAGAAGATGAAGAGAAAGAGTTTCCTAAAATTCTTCTCAAAGCTATGCAAGACATTGCTAGAGAGATCAAGGAGATGAGGATGGATAGATACAAGGAATCCCCTAAATGATTTAAACATGGTGAAGGCTCTAGAATTTCTCATCACTGGAATGATCAACCAATGTAGCAACAACAAGTTTCCCAATGCTCTACAATTCCTACATTCTTGGCAATGGGAAATGAAGGGTTTCAAGAGCAAGAATCCCTTGAATACTATTTTATGGAGTATGAGTCTCAAACTCAGAGATTCAAGGACCACTTGAGTTTTCAAGAATTTTGTCAAATCAAGGACAATAGGAGACCCAGACATGACAATAGAAGTGGTGGATTCATTTAGAATCATGATCTACACCACACTATGGGCAAAATTTTTCTTACCCAAATTTGATGGGTCATCTAAATGCACTACAAAATCACGGGTAGAGAAGCTTGACATCTACTTCCAGTTGAACAAAGTTCTAGAAATGGAGGGCATTAACATAGCAGCGCTGCATCTTGAGGGTGAAGCACATGATTGGTGGTTCCATGGATTTTCTACAATGGGTCATGCCAATGTGACTGCATATTCAGAGTTCAAAAGAAGGCTGGTGGAGAGGTTTGATAGAAGAGATCATGAAGCACCATTCATGGGGCTTACAAAGCTAAAACAATAAGGTAATATAGAAACTTATATTTCTAAATTTTTGAGTCTTTCTATTATGGTTCCTGATTTATCTGCAGAAAGAAGGGTATATATGTTCATTGATGGGTTAGATGAACCTCTTCATGGGTTAGCTAAGTCTACCAAGCCCACTACCCTTCAAGATGCCATTGAAAGGGCTAGATATATTCAAGATGCCTTGCAAATAGTGAAGGCAACATTTCAGCATAAGTCCTCTTTTCCATCAAAGGGAAAAGATGAAAAGGCTCCTCTTTCAAAGGAGAGCCAAAATTAAAAAGATATTGATGATGATGTCCGAAGAGACTTGAGGATGGGGAAGCTTTGATTCACATGCCAAGAATCTTGGGCACCCGGATATAGATGTGCAACAGGAAAGACACACTACAAAGAGGTCTTCTCAGATGATGAGGAGGAAGAAGAAGATGAACCAAGAAGAGGTCATAGCGCTAACACAATAGGATTTGAACCAACACCATCAAGATATGGGAATCGAGCATTTTATCCAATTGGAGGGACTCTTGCATCATTGAGAGGAGTATCTAAGTACTTTACCTTGAGGGTTTGAGGTTCCATATTATATCAGAGGGTTTCTATTTTGATTGACTGTGGGGCTAC
Organism: Pinus albicaulis; assembly: GCA_034641835.2. Taxonomy (NCBI): domain Eukaryota; kingdom Viridiplantae; phylum Streptophyta; class Pinopsida; order Pinales; family Pinaceae; genus Pinus; species Pinus albicaulis. Next base: position 2,008,672,387 of record CM076575.1, on the reverse strand, counting down.
CCACAATTTTATCGATGCCCAACTAGTGCAAAGGAGGGTAATACTCACTGATGCTTTTGAGGGATTTTTTGTTTTGGTCCCAGGAGATAGAACTATGTAATGCATGCATTATGTTCCATCCTTATCAGTTACCATGGGAATATATATATTGACTGATCACTTATTTGTGGTTTACATACTTGACACCAATGTGATATTGGGTGTACAATGATTGATTACTTTGGGGAAAGTCACCACTGATTGGGAGAATTTATAGATGGAATGGGTGGATAGAAAGAGTGGAAAAACTATAATGATAAAAGGCATGCACACATATCCCTCGCATACAACTTCCACATAGAAATCAAAGATTGATTTGCGCAGTGGAAGTAAGGACCTAAGAGTCCCATCTATTATGCACATGAGATTGGTTCATGGGACATTATTATGTTGTGGAAAACCACCTGGGAGGACACCTGATTCAGATTTGGTGAGACATGTCTCACATCATGATGCTCCATTCATAGATCTAGAAGGAATGTGATAATTAGATGGCCATGATACAATGGTGAGAGTCTTGGGTAGACTCAAGGAGGAGGGAGACATTCTCCCAACATCATCATTACCCACTCTCATTTTAGATTCCGTGCTATGGGAGGAGAAGCATGGGAGGAATAAAAACCTTCCAACATATACCTTTGGCATGGGAGATTTCAAGGAGAAGAGAATCCATATGATATATGTTCTTTGTGATGCATCATCAGCGCTATCACTATGGAATATTGATCCATATTGGAAATCCCAATTGTTGGTGGATTATTCCAAAGATATACTCACATGCGTGATACATGATGACGAGCTACATGAAGAGGGCTATTCAGTCCAAGAAGAAGTCATCTAATATCATCGTGGTATCTTATTATATAGAGCCTCCAATCTCAAGGATAATTTGCTACAAAGGGCATATAAAAAATTCCTTTTCAGCCATACTTATTCCATGAAGGCCTACAACACTATGATGGAGAGATACACTTGGGAAGGCTTTGAAGAGGAACTATATCAACATTTTAAAATTTGCATGAACCATGTGGAGTTGGAAGAGAGACATAACTCAATGAAGGAGTTATCACAACCATCTCTTTCCTTTTTTGAATGAGAGGGGATCTAACTATGAACAACTCCATTCGTATGAGCAAACGTTTTGGTAAGGAACATGCTTATGTACATAATGTGTCATTTGATGATTACTTGCATTCCTTTACCATGTATATGTAGGCCATAGCTCGAAGGAGGAGCATTGTAACATATAAAATTCATGGCCAACTTTGGGCCACAAACACTTCTAAATATGGCCACTCCCTTGGAGGACATAGGGAGATTTCGTATCATTGTGGATGCACTCCAAAAGCAACAAACATATCTCACACTTTCAACCATTGTGATAAGATTTGGGAAGCAAGTAAGTGGTGGGGAAACCACTTATCATATCAATATCTGATGTAGTCAAGAGATTTACTGCGCTGGTTCCACATGTGGGACTATGACCCACCTCCATTTGTACAAATTTATGTTTGCATGTACTTAGTTTTGATCCCATACATTGATGATGTTCTTATACTTTTTATGGGACTGATTGGAGGGAGGATGGGAGGAATGTATGTGACCTATGGGAGAGAGATTCTCCATGTTCATTATGCTACATTTTTTAGGGAGAACATTGGGCAAACCATGTTTTTTTCATTGGAACTATTGTCTCCTTGTGGGATGAATTATTTGCAACTCATAAGAACTTTGGAGGAGCAATTCATGGATGGATGGATGGATTGGTACACACTTAGCTTATGAGGGAATCTTATCACATCGTGTCACCAATGGTGGAGGAGAAGAGTTGTAGCACTCACCATTTTAGTTGCTTGAGGACAAGCAACATTTTGGAAGGGAGGTCTGTAATATTCCCAATTATCCATGAGCTAGTTGGAATATTAAATTTTATTTTGATGCTTTGTTTTACGAATGAGAGGAAAATGGAGGTCCACAAGTCTCCTTAAAAATGAATAAATCAATGCCAATGTGAAAAGGATATATCTTAGCAGCTTAATTTATCACCTTAAAGTGTGAAAAGGGGCTGGAACACCTTGACTGGGTCAACTTTGACCAAATCAACACCGTTGTCATGGAGGAGTGGTCATCAATGAAAGATAACACAGTTTTAGATGGAGATGATTTGCATGGAAGTAGTGATATTATTGGATCGGGCTTAGGGTTTAGAAGCTCATATCTTATATAAGGAAGAGGATGGCAGCCATATTCATTAGGTTGATGTATTTGATATTTCTGAATATATGGTCTGTTTAGACATATATCTTTCTCTTGTTGTTTAGTGGAGATTGAGTGATGTTTAGCACTAGGTGTTCTTGATCGGGAATCCCACCTCTTCCATTGAGAAGCTCTTGGAGGAGTCTTGTACTACATTTTCCACTATTAGGCTTAAGTCCAAGCTTCATCTTTCATTTACAGCACAGATCCTATTGAGGATTGAATTGTTTTGTAGGTTGCAGCAGTGGAGACCATCTTTGGGTCACCTCATTTCTTATTTTCATTGGAGAAGGCTTCCTTTCTATTGGGAGGACAGTAAGGAAGGCACGTGTGCATATTTTTAGATCTTGGCATCAGGCCAACTATTTATTTTCCCCTACAATTCAATTTATTTCCAAATCTACATTATTTCTGTGGGAGGAGTTGCAGGGTGGTTTGGCACACCATTTGGAGAGGAGATTTGGTGGTGAAGGGGATATTCCTTTCATCTAGGAGATATATTGGAGGAGGCTACATTATTTCTTATATCATATCAGCCACACTTTCCAGATTTATATTTTACAGTGGATCCTCAGCCCGAGGGCTTAGATCCCCATCTTGTACATGGTGTTTTGCTGAAAACCCTTAAGGGGTTCTTCAAAGGAGGTTGTGTAGTGCTCAGATCTGTATTGGATCTATATTTTGAGGCACATGTAAGCCTTGGATATGTTGTATAACCATTTATTGTAGAATTTCCTTTTAAACAGTGTTGTAGCATCCTTCCAACTCATTATATATAGTAGCAACACCTCTTTTGAGATATTTTGTCCATTGGAGGCTTGTTCTTTCTTGTTGTACATCTTATGGCCCATTATTTATGCATATTTTTCTATTGTTATAATATATGAAAGGTATCCATATTGGCCTCTTGATTTTATATGATGTTTTACACTATTGTGCCAACATTTTGCACTATATTCCTGCTTTTCCCATTTGGGAATATTACAAAATATTGACCGTAGACTTCTCAAGATTTTCTCCACTATTATTCTTTCCTTAAGCGTCTCTCCATGATACCTTATGTGGGTGACCAACCCAATCACATGTTTTGGAGTGTGTTTGGTGCATGTATGTACGAAATCAAACCAACTTAAGGGGTGTGGTCTACCCACTTAAGTTATTGGTAATAGGCAGAAAAAGAAGTGGAGTCAAGCAAGTTAATGGAACAAGATAGAATCATAAGCATACTATATAGAGTAATAGCATGCATATATAAACTAAAAATAAACTAAAAAAAACTAAAACAAATAAACATGAGCTCTGAAAAGAGTCAAACGACAACAATAATACAAACGGTGGCTCTTGGCCCCTCTTATTGAGCGTTGGTAGGAATAATAGTGAAACTTTACCCTTTTTCCAAAGGGCCCCTAGAACATGTGTTCTAAGTCTCGATGCAATGATTTTTTTATCCCAAGCTTGCCTTGGTGTAGTCTCCCTCTCTCTCTATTGTGGTGGACTGAACTTGTTGGATGGCCAACAATTGATTCCCCTCTATCTTCAGCTTTGGATCACACAGTGCTATTATTTCTTGGGCAATTTTGGCCAGCATAAAAATGTGTACACCAATTCTTCATCTCATTGTGGCCTTATATAGGAGATTTCAAATCCTCCTTTCCTCTCTTCATACATTGTGGATGGTGACCCAAGAGAGGGGTATGAGTCCTTTGTGTGCTCCAAATATTCCATTGTGTGCTCACTTGATGTTTAAGGTGGCGTTGGTGGCTGTCCTTAGGCAGTTTCAAGTGAGGAATCACTTGTCCTATGCTTTGTGTGGTCCCAGAAAGTGACATTTCTTCACTCCCAGGATTGCGTGCATTTCGGGTCATAAGGTGCACAAAGGAACTCTTCATGAAGGATAATGCATGCAAAAGCATTTAGGACTTGTTCAAATTTGATTTTTCCTCAGACCTTAGAGATTTTTAAATACTTTCCAGATTCTGTAATGTCTTCCAGCCCTGTAAATACTTCTTCTTGACTTTAGATAATGTCGTCTTCTGTTGTATGATTTTCTAGTGTTAACAGTTTCCCCCTAATGTGTGAGGTCTAGGAAGAACTGTATAGTTGAAATACATGATATTTTATTTTCTGTATATCGTGCATAGAGAGAGAGAGAGACCTCCGTGAAGCTTGGAATTGAAAACACCCTGCACTAGTTCCAATAATGATCGTGTCCTAAGGGACCCCTGTAAGAAGATATAATAAAATACATATACAAATTTTCTACGATGCAGGCATGTCCCATGCTCGTGATGCTATGGCTAGTTAAAAAAATCTATTCGACATATATACATTCTGTATGTATCATTGATATGGTAGTGATTTGGTGGTTGCTGACGATGACTGCTGACATTGTCAGGGGATTTTTTTATTTGACAATAGGTGTAATATGGTACCCATATGTGTAAAATCGGTATGGCATATATCTACGCATTGTACGCATAGGTGTTGGCTGGGACCTTCCCGTGTAAGCATTGCTGAAAGAGATGCTTATGTAGGCATGGGTCTTCGACAAATTTGATCAAAGTGCAATGGTTGTATGGTACGATACCATATTTACATGAGAGATTTTGTTGTAGTAGAACGTCAGGAAAATCGATGACATATATGGGCAATGATTTCTCCCATAGTGCCACCCAAGGATGCCACTTTTTTGGAGATGGGTAATCCAAGGTAGTGCTTCTTTTCTGGAAAATGGGTGTCAAAGTTGAAAAAAAGGAAGCCTCAACTGAATGAAGGGTTGCCGACATGAGGGATCGGGGACCTAGATGTAATGGGTTTAACATAGGCATGTTGGCGAGGGGTGACTGCAAACTGATGATGGGGATTCAGTGGCCCATGGTCGAAGTATATTAAGTAGCTTGGCGGTAGTCATAGTTATTTCTGATGGGGAAATCCCTAGAGTCGGTAGGACTTCCAGGGTGGGTATAAACTGGCTATGAATGTCATGGTGGCTTGTGCGTGGGGGTGTAATACTCTGACCAGGGGTGTTCAGGGACTGCCACCATAGTATAAAAATATGGATGGGATGGTGAAGGTACGTAATGCACCATTCGAGGTCTTTTTACACTTACCAAAAGAATAAAAGAATGGGGTTTGGTTTGTATAAAACACAGAGATCGGTACCCAAAAACATGAAAGTGTTCACTCACTAGTGTTGTGAGGAAGGTGTTTTATTGAGGGTGGGGGTCCCATTGGTTCGTCTTATGTGTGGGGTTGATGAAGCAGATGAAAAAGTATCACATATGGGATTATGTTAGTGGAGTTATGGTGGGCCAAATGCGAGGCGCGGTAGGGCACTTTTGATCTACTTACACAACTTGATTGGTTGGGAAGGGGGTTTTAGCTTGTATGGTAAACTTGACCTTATGCATGGTGAATGGATGGGCATGAGGTGCTTCATGGACTAAAGTGGTTTGGCCATGGCGTCACTTTGTTGTGCTATATGGTATATTGTGGGTGACGAGCACTATGAAGGGGAGGCTCTATCGACCAAAGAGGATGTTTGTCATGTGCAGGGTGAGGTGATGATAAACACGGTCAGATATGAGGACCCTATGGTTGGTTTCTGATGGATAAATGATGTCAGGATATGCGGAGTTGACTGGGACTCTATCATGCTAGGGGTAAATGATACCTACTCTAGAACTTTCAGTAGATGGCATTGTGGATGGTTTGTGAGATTTTTCTTCAAAAACAATTACCTCAAGTGGAAGCATCTTCTTTATCAAATTTTATTGAAATTCATTAGCTTTAAAAAAGAATATGAGAGAGGGCATACCTGCCAGTGCTGAAAAATTAATTTTTTGGGAGTGCGATTATATGGCATTGCCTCTGTTCCTCATGGAGTGCTGATTATGGTGCAACTTACGGTTCAAAGAATGAACCTTATGATCTCTCGTTATGTTCCTCCCAAGTTTTTGAAAAGGGTGATATATAGGTGAATATGGCCCTAATTCAATTCATTTGTACTCGCTGAGTTTTTGAGAGGTCATAGGATTTTGCGTAGAATTTCTTGAAGTTGCGGTCAGCCTGAGCAACATGGATTAGCGATACCATGCTTACGTAACATCCATGACATCCTGCACTATTTTTTTCAATTTGATGGTGTTAGGCTCTGTACAGACTGGGTTTGTATGGATTCTGGGTGTTTTTTTCTCTAGATTCCGCGGGCGATCAGGGCAAAGGCACACCCTCTGTGCGCATTTTCGAGGGGTAAGCATGCTAAAAGTGCTCTATTCCCCTTCTTTTGCATGACTTAAGCATGCCTATGGAAAATACAGGAGCAACCTAAGCATGCCTATCTAAGGGATAGGTGTGCAAAGCCGAGCATAATTTTTTTTTGGTTTTTTTCCTATTTTGGTTTTTTTTTCTGTACTGATGGGTACTTGTTTTGATGACATGTTGTTTTGGAGGGAGCAGGATTTGCCTGAGATCTATACTGCGTTGGCTGCTAATGCTAGGGTGCATCCTTGGTTGGCACAATGGGGGTTCCTGAATTTCGTGGAGAACGAGCTTCTTCGGCCATAGGACCGATTGCTACGCTAGTTGATTTGACACTGGCATAGTAGGCGCAACATGTTAGTGTTGCGGGGGACGAACCTGCTCATCCATCCCAAGACGAATGTGTATTTTGTGACCAGGTTACTGCCTCATGGTGAGGTGCTGAGGTATCCACTCCATTCCGGGAGAGTGGATCTATAGAGGTTTCTGATACGACACTGTGGTGGGGCGCCTCTTACAGGGGGTGCATCATCATTGCATCCGTAATTGATTTGGAAGAGAGATGTGCTCTGGAAGTGATTGTATGAATTGTAGGGTCGTCGGCTCCACATTGTACATTAGGCTCGTAGGTTGGAGTACTGCACCGATTGAGTTCTGAGCATTTCTTTGCTTTTTCCTGTTTTTGCTATGACAAGATGGTGGCACAACTCAGCAAGGTCCACAGTGGGTCAAATTTTTTTCTGTACGCCACCATTTTGTGAATCATTATGTACAAGAGGGTAGTGCTATTGAGGCCAGTGGTGGCAGTGCCTCCTGGGGGGCCACGGTAGCCTCGTATGAGGAGGTGGGCTCCAGTGATGCCACGAGGCGGTGGTGGTATGGTGGGGCACTAATGGAATGCCACAACAGAGGCCTGGTTCGAGGTGAACCCACAAATGTTCCTGCCATTACCATATGCAGGGATGGACTTCCGGGGGGATCCGGATATGGGCCTCCCTTCTGGTTATGCTTGGGGGACAACAGGTACGTTGCGTACGTTTTTTGCATTTATTTGAGTATATATGTACTTATGTGTTTTGCTAGTGACAATAACATAGTTTTGGTTACTCTTGCAGATGTTGGCGAGGTGGGTCGCCCCGTGGCTTAGTTGGCTAGCCACGATCCTCTACGGTGACCTAGGGGTGGCCATGGAAGAGGCACTACTGGAGGACCTGGTTGTGGTGTTGATCCTTCAGGAGAGGGTAGCAGTCAAGGCTGCGGCTGAGCGGGCCTGTGCTGACATAGCGGTGGCACATGCAGATATGGCGGATGCTTGTATCGCGGAACTGACTACTCGGGTGCCAGTTCTACAGGATGTCTGGGGTTGAGTGGACCGCTTGACCTAGGGGATGCCTACTTGGGGATTTATGGATGACCTGAATGAGGTCTAGTTGGAGACTGTGATGGCCCACGAGAGGGACTATCGGCCTGCTTTACGTCAGGTGGCAGTCTTGGTGGTGACGGCAGCTCCAGTGGTGGCACTGGGAGCGATTGTGGGTCTCGGTGACCCTCCTAAGGGGGCACCACCCTAGATTATACTTGCACACTGGGAAAGCACCATGTGGATGCTTCCCCTATTTTTGATGACTTTTTGTATCTTTGGGTTGGCCGTTGGGTTAGCGACACTATTTTTGTACTCAGACATATACATTGTGACACACACACATATATATATATATATATATATATATATATATATATATATATATATATGTATATGTATATATATGAGATATTTTTTGCGGCTCTACATGATGTGTCACCTATTTCGGTTTATATATGATGTTATACTGACGGGTATCTATGTTTTTGGTTTTTATGTGTGATGGTTTATTCGAGATGCATTCCAGTTTAGAATATTGTTGGCTATGTGATTAGCTACTTGGTTTTTAACTTCTTGGTACATGTGTAAATGTGATATAGTCAAATTATTTGTTTTATCTTTTTGCACGTAAATATTTTCTAAGAAGATGTGTATCTCTTGTCTCAAATGTTTGGTTTAACTGCGACACTACTAATTGGGAATCGAGGTATACAAGCATATGGCGTATACCCTGATGGAGGGCATCGCACATAAGTCCGATGACGACGTCATATGTTAGTCATCAGTATTTTTTCCTTTTTATATATGACTAAATGCTTATCCTAGATTTCTAGAAACAAAATTCATGAATATTGCGAGTTTTAGAAATCTCACTACCTTCATTATCCTTAGGATAAATTTTTCACTATTTCACTACTCTATCAAGTCATAACCAACCTATCACTCCCAGAAGACCCATCATTGGCTCATGCCACTCATTTTTGTCCCATTTTTACACTCATGACCTCAATACTCTGTTCTGTCTACCTATAACCTTTCCACTTCCACCTTGGATTGCCAAGTGGCCTAACCTTTTCCCCTATTCACCAAGTGCCGCAAGCATTGGTGGTCTCAATTTATCTCTCTAGGCTCTTTAGATAAATCAAAATAAGTGGTTTTGGGTTTGCAATGCATAAAGTTTGTCATAAGCTCTGTTTTACACCTAAAGACCCCAAGTCAAGTTTTTAGCTAAAGACCAGCCCAAAGAGCCTCCCACTAGGTCATTTATGGTTTCATAGGTTATAGGATTGTTTTGGTGTTTTGAATCAGTGTGTTACATGTGCCAAGAATATTAAATAAAATGGAAAGGAGGGTCAGCACTTGATTGTCCAAAATAGATCAAAAATCCTTCAAGGAAGGCCTCCTTGGTCAAGACAACATTCTGCAAAGGTATAACTATGCATCTTAAAAATTTCTGCAGGAATGATTGAGATGGCTATGATGTAGAAAATGAGGTGAGGTAAGAGGCTAGATCATCACTAAAGAACATCCACAGAAAAGAAAAGGACGCTTTCCTATTTTCAAAGGGAATCATGGTTTTTAGGATTGATTGGATAAACAATGTTGCCAAGAAAAAATCCAATGCAAAAGGCCACAAGGACAAAGGCACATCAACACGACCAAACACAAATTGAAGATTTTTAGAAGTTATAAATGAAGAAGGGAAAAAGGTGAGGTGAACTAAACAGAAATGAATGAACTTAAAAGGGCTATCAATAACTTAGAAGACAACACTAATTATTCTTCTCTAATAGCCCTAAAACCTAATATTTTGGAAGGATAGGAAAATTAAGTGAAATGAAGATTATGGGCCTCAATCATGATAGAATAATGGTTGAAAAAGATATCAGAAGGTGACCTCCATGGTCTTCCAAGGCAATAGTGCTTCACTGCATCAAAAGGAAAGAATGCAAAGAGTATCATGGTGAAGGAGGTCAAGTTTTCAAGTGCAGACAATTGCCTTCAAAGGGTCAAAGGAATGAAAGCATATTTTTGGGTTACAAGGTAAAAAACTGACATAAGCATGAGTTCACTTTTGAGTAACTAAAGTTTTCAAAATCCAAATAATGGAAAAGGAGACCAAAGCAACTACGTCATGGCACGTGCAACAAACCAGAAGTGACCAATAAGAGACATAGCAGGTATAATTTATAATCTTTGTCACAATTGATACATCATTGTCAAAATTAGTGAGAGGGTAAGAAAAACATGTTTTTAGATTCACTAACACTCAGGAATGTCAAAGAAGGGATAAAAACATGTTTTCAGTTTATCAGTGCAAGCAGAAATAGGTTTTTGACAGTGCCAAGACCCTCAAAGGTTAAAAGGGACCATTTTCATCTCTCCGATAAGCCATCACCAAAAGAAGAAAAAGTCACTTCGAAAATTTTTCAAATCACCTGCAAAAGGTAAAAAAGAATATCAGTTAAATGACAAAAGAGATTAAAAAACATTACAAAGTGGGTTTAGGAAAAAATAAATTTGCATGCCCAAGGCCATAAAAATTCAAATTCATTTAAACACTTGACTCATTGTGCTTTTGCTATTTGCAAGAAAAGCAAGAAAACCCTTCAAGAGAAATTTTTCGAGAATTTTGATAGTTTCTGGGCCAAGTCCCTGGCGCTGCACTCACATACCCTGGCGCTGTGATAATACAGGTCTCCACAGTGTAAAATATACTCGGTGTTACGCATACACCAGGTGTCGCTGCATGAATAGGGTGGTGCTACATGCAGGTGAAAAGGACATGCCCAAGACCCGACTCTACCCGGCACTGCGCTCAGACAGAGGCCTGAACTGCCCGGTGCGACACACAGAAGGTGACCTGACAGTGAAAGTAGGGCACTGTACTAATGTAGAAACAATCCCAAACTGTAAAAAATGTGCCAAGGGTTCAAAAGAGGTCTTCCAAATTGGTTTCAAAACCTTGCAAGCAAGCTAAAAAGGTAGGTGGCCTTATTCTCATCATCCTCCAAGTGTTTTTGTGTTTTTATAATTAAGGGAAAGCTATCAAAACCTAATACCAAAAAAAACCCTAGGTTTTTATAATTACCACTCTCCTCTAACCTCTAAGCTAAGGTCATCAGTTAAGGGGACTGAATTGGGGTAGTTAAACTTCATGTTCAAAGACTAAGCCCCATTAAGCTCAAGGAAAATCAATCATAAACCTAACCTCCATAACCCTCATTTGCAAGAGCTTCCCAACACCATTTTCATTTCACTCCTCTTGCCCAAGTTAGCCCACCATCAGCCTAATCACCATGTCAGGGGCAGAAGACACTAGAAGCAGTGACAGAGGCCAAGGGCCTATGAGGCCAAATCACAAGGGAGGGAAAGTGAACAGATTTGAACCATAGAGCACAGTAGATATCACCTCATCTCACATGATCCTATCATGTTTCTAGAATGTAGGGTGCTTCCAATTTTGTGAGAGAGTCAAACAATGCAAAGCCACCCAGAGCTTACAAGTCTTTTTATCCTTAACCTGCACAATAAATAATCAAGCCTTGCAGGGGTGGATTTTGAACTATCAGTAGATACCATATCTAATACTACAGGTATACCTGTTGTTGGTGAGAAATGGTTTAAGAAAGCCAAATTTGACAAGAACTATTATGAGCCATATTTCAAGACTAGGTACAGAGAAGGCTGCAAGGCAATCTTCCCTTTCTCACACATAAAATAGAGATTTGCACCCTTGATGAGGGTTATAATGAGTTACTTTACCTGTGAGGGTAGATACTCTAGGCTCTACTCCTACCATGTCAGGCTCCTCATGCATTTCACAAGGGTCAAGATGCTCAAATTTCCCTACTACCTCTATAGAAGTATGGACAAAATGTCTTATGTTTTCCAGAGAAGGAGTCCTTCCCAAAAAATGCAGAGTTTATTTCACCATTCCTTGATCAAGATGGTGGTATTACATCAGTTTGAACAACAAGGTATACCTTGGGAGTTATTCATAGCACATGAAGTCTTCACAAGCCCACAACCCCCTCATCAACCTAGCTTGCCCTCATCATATACACAAGTGCCCTCACCTCAATAAAACTTGCTACGTTCTCCTTCTCTTGATGCATCAAATTAAGAAGGAAGTGATAATGATGAATTAAGTGAAAATGAGGGAGATAATGATAATGATTCAAATCAAAATGAAGAAGGTGAGAGTGACAATAAATCAGTCCAAAGTGAAGAAAAATAAGATGATGATGAAGAGGAAAATGATGAGGAAGAGGAAGAAAATGATAATGAAGAAAGGGGTAGTGAGAATGACAGTGATGAAGGAGAAAAATAGTGAGCATGAAAGTGAGTAAAACAGTGATAATATGGAAGAGGATGATGAAGAAGATGAGGAGGTTGAAGGTGGAAATGAAATGAGCATTGATGGAGGGGATGTCAGCAATAAAACAGAGGACATGGAGACAGAAAATGAAGATATGGAAGAAGAGGACAATGACAAAGAGGTTGACAGTGAGGAGAATGCAAAAATTGAAGGCAACAGTGATACCAATGAAATAGACCACAGTGAGGAGGAGGTAAAAAATAGTGACAAAGAGGCAGGTGAAACTAGAAGAGTTCATGGGCAGTTTTGAAGAGAGTGAGGATGAGGAAGGTTAATCTAGGAGGAGGCCTAGAACCATGGGATTGAAGAAGGGATTGGCAAAACAAAAAGAACAAGAAGAAACCCTAGCAGAACAACTTCCCCTTGATCAGCTTTTGGCCATGGAGATAAAACAGGATCAGGAGCCTTGGTTAGAAAGATCCAACATACACTTGGAGGCTAAATTAGAGAAGGACAACAAGAATCTTGACCTCCAAAGGAGGATGACTAAACATTATGCCTAGAGAAACCAAATTGCAAGAGCCAAAGTTAAGAAAGCCCAAGTCAAGAACCAGGTACTAAAAGAAGAAAAATGCCAAGCTAGACTTGGAATTTTGGCACAAGATTCTCCATAGGTCTCTCAAACCCCTTGAAGAAGACATCCACCAATTTTGAAGGAATTTGGATGAGTTTCTGTTTTTTTGAGAATTTGGAGGCCTATAAGCGTAGTGCCACTGGTGCTACGCTTTTCCCTCAACAATCCTCAGAGGGAAAACTCTACATTTTTGGATTACTCATGACTATCAAACTATTCTCACCAAATTTCAAAACCATTGGAGCATTTTTGACCCCTCAAAAGGTCAAAAAACACCTCATTTTTCACCATTCCGCCTCCTTTTCAAACTTGGCACTGCGCTCAGAGAAGTCTTGGTGATTTTACTTTATGAATATGGAAAAGGTTCTCATTTAGAGAAAAAACGGTATATATTTCAATATGACTCAGCAAGCTTTCCAATGGGCCATCACGGAGCAAAATCCGACATCGGGAAGGCCCCCAAAACTTGGCTGCAACAGGACCTATTTTCTGCCTAAGGTGGCGCTACGGTTATGGACAGCACTGTGTGTTTTTGGCCAAAAGTCAACAAAACACACTCATTTATTGCAAAATCATATTTTATTGTTTTTTAAGGAAAATAACTCTAGAATTATGTGCTAGAAGTTAATTTTTCATTTATTTCATGGGATATTTTGTGCTTTGGGCCTTGCATGGTCTCTTGGGCATTAATGACATTTATGAGTGATTTTGACATTTTCCAACCCTGTCTAGGGTTTTTTCCCTCTCTTGATAAGATAAATAGAGAATGAGGGTTCCATTGTAAATGTTTGCATTTGATGAGTTTTGATAGCAATACATGGTTTTTCTTGAGTTTGAATGAGAAATTGGTCTTGTGGAGTTTCTGAATGGATTGCTTTGATTGATGATGAAGGAGGATAGCTTGCACGATCCCTGAGCTTGGTTATTGGTGAAGTGCTTCTCTTTCATGTTATTGTTTTCTCATGTTTTCATTATGTTTCCATCCTTCTATGCTGCAGTATAACAGAAGAGTATAGGCTAAGAAATGTTGTTTGAGGCACCTTAGTCCTTCCTGTTGTCTATTGTCTTTATGTTTTCCTCTACTGGGTTTGTTTAAGGAATTCTTAGTTGCTCCTTAGATCTGCCTATGATTTTTTATTCCATGAATGGTTGAATATAGTAGTTTTCAAATATGTTTCATGGTTAGCCCTGCCTATTTGATGATAATTAAACTATGTTTTGGAATCTCTCTTTGAAGCATTACTTGTTAGGTTTTAGCCAAAGAGGCCATGCTTTGATCATGCCCTTTTTACATGCTTTAGAAGTTGCGTTAAAGTTCTTTGTAGCTTGATCATTGATGTTTAGGCATTCCCTCTTCATTGATTAAAGTTATTTGTTATCTTGAATGTTTTCTAACCTTGAAGGTGAAATCACAAGAAGTTAAATGAGTTTCTCGCCTTATATATTTCATTGGAATTGTTCATATTGAATGCTTGTTTGCTTAAAGTGTAATCTAAGAGCTATTGGTTTTTCCTGCCTTATAATTATGTCCTTATGCTAATCAGTATTTGAGACATATTTTTTAAAAGGTATTTGTTTAAGGATTCTTCACTACCCTTACACACCTACTATGTTCACCATATTATTATTCATTTCACTTCACACATGCCTTAAAGATCCATTTGACCATGCTATATTTTCCCTGTTATGCATCTTGTTTCATTATTGAGATATCCATGACTTTCATAGAATCCATAGCCCAATGATTTGAAGAACTCTACTCCACCTATTCTACTTGATCATCTTACCCAACCAAAATAAACAACAAACCCTACACTTAACAACTAGCCTAAAATCAAAACCCTAGAAGCAAACAAGTTCACATCCTTTTCATACAATAGAGAGAGGCCTCTCTAAGTCCAAGAAGGCTAGGTCCTAGGACTCCAAAGACTGGTCTAATGTTACCCTGTGCATATGGTCTACCAATCTGCTAAATCACGGGACCTAACATCATATTCTTCCTGATTGTTTGTTGCTGAGCCGATGCACACACCGTTTGAGCAAAGTGGTAATTGGTCAGAGTGGTAGATGAGCCAGGCAGCTGCAGCTAAAATTTGAGACCATCTTGATGCTCCTTCAGCAAATCTGAAATAGGGTTTAGGTTGGTGATCCATGGTGGCACCTTGAGTGATTTTAATAAGTCTTTTGGTCAAAATTTTTTAGTGGTTGGGGTTGTGTACATTCACTCTAGGGAAGGGCCACTTTGGCCCTTATGGGTAGAATTTCTTGAGGTAAAGGCTGTTGACGGGGTTGCTGAGGCATGTCCCGTCTAGTTCTGTCAAGATGTATGCCCCCTGTCAGAGGCAATGTTTGATGATGTAGGGTCCTTTCCACAAGGTTTCGAGCTTTCCTGGCCCTAGGGCTTCTTTTGCGACATCATAGAGGAGGGCTAGCTCTCCTTCGGTGAATGAGTGAGGGTTGATGTGGCGGTTGAATGATGCTTTTACCCTTTTCTTGTGGGCCTCGTTATGTTGCAGTGACTGTCATCGGCTTTCGTCAATGAACTCTAGTTGTACTAGGCGCTGCTCTAGAGGCTGGGTATCATTAAGGAGTTCGATGGCGGCATGCAAATTTTGGATCTCACGTTGTAAGGGAATCACAGCCTTGACCCCATATACTAAGTGGAAGGGAGTGAAATTAGTGGACATCTTTACAGTTGTGCAGTATGCCCACAGGGCGGAAAAGATCATGTGTTGCCAGTTGGTTTTATGGTTATTCACCATGCGTTGTAATATAGTTTTGAGTACTTTGTTAATAGCTTCTACCTGTCCATTGGACTGGGGTTAGTATGGTGAAGCGAATTCATAGGTGAATCAGAGGTGGTGAGATAGCTCCTCAAAAAAATCATTCTCAAAGTGTTTCCCATGGTCGGAGACTAACTATTTTGGGACGCCGAATCAGGCGATCACGTGGTTAAACATAAATCGAGCAACGGTTTATGTTGTGTTGTCATATGTAGTCATGGCCTCGGCCCACTTGGTGAAATAATCGATAGCCACAAAGATATATTTATGGTTTCCTAATGAGGTGGGGTTGCAATTCATGAAGTCAATCCCCCATTTACAAAAGGGATCGGCGACAATGATAGGATGAAAATAAGAGGGACGTTCTCTTGCTTTGTGGGTGAAGCGTTGGCATTGCTCGCATCTTTTGACTATTGTTATGTAGTCGTGAAACAAGGGGGGGAAAAAATATCCTTCTCGTAGGACTTTTTGGGTGGTGGCCATGCCAGACAGGTGGCCGCCGCAAGTGCCTCCATGGTAGTCATTAAGGGTTTGTTACTCTTGGTCATGGGTGAGGAATCACTATAAAATGGTGTCTATTCCTTGTCAATATAAGACATCTCCCATGAGGATATGTCGGGGGGCATGCTGGCGTATGCACCAATGGTCATCTCGAGTGAGACGAGGTCTGAAATTTTGGGTTCGTAGGAATAGGAGAATGTCTCCGTACCAAGGGTCGTCGGTTGCTATGAATAAGAGGTGTTCATAGGGTAGAAAATCGTTCACTGCTGATCCCTTGGAATCTCTCGGGGGATCTGTAATGAACTCTGCTAAGGCAAGCGCCTTTTTTCTTTTGGGGGAGAGAAACTGTACATCATATTCTTGGAGAATGACTATCCAACGGGTGTACTTATGGTTCATTAGGCAGCGTGTGAGTAGGTATTTAATGGGATTAATATCTCCAATGATCGTAGTGGTTCTTAAGATGATGAAGTGGCGAAGTTTCTGGACTGCATAGATTAATGCTAGTGCAGTATTTTCTTTAGGATCATATCTTAATGCTGGGCCCGATAAGGTTTTTCTGACGTAGTAGATTACGTGCTCTTTCCCATTTGGGATTTCCTGGATCAAAACTCTAGCTAAGGTGGACTCAGAAGCTGATAGATACAGGATATAATCTTTGTCATAGTCTAGGGGACTGATGAGGGGCGCTGAAGATAACGTTTCTTTCAACGCATTGAACACTTGTTGGGCATAATCGTCCCATTTAAATGGGATGTCATGGTGGACGAGTCGCAGGAATCCTTAAGCGTAGGTGGCATAATCTGGGACAAAGAATCTCAGAAAATTGGCCTTTCCCTGCAGGCTTTGAAGTTTCTTGAGGGTTTGAGGTGATGGTACCTCTTTGATGGCTTGTACCTTGAGGGGGTCCACACAAATGCCTTGTTGGGACATGATAAAACCTAAGAGTCTTCCTACGTTGACAAAAAAGACACACTTGAGGGGGTTCAAGAGTAGTTTGTATTGACGACATCGTTGGAATACCAATTGCAGAACCTCTAGATGGTCTGAGCACTTCTTGGAGGAGACAGTTAGGTCATCCAAGTAGGCGAGGATAAGGTTTGCCAAGTCACGAAATATATAATTCATGGCCCTTTGCAAGGTAGCTCCAGCATTTTTTAGGCCGAATGGCATTAAATTGTATGCGAATGTGCCCCAGGGGGTGGTGAACGCAGTTTTGTACCAGTCTGTATGGCGGATCTAGATTTGATTGTACCCGAAGAACCCATCCATGAAGGATAGAGCCTCATGTCCTGCGCAAGCATCGAAGACTTGGTCGACGAATGGGGTGGGATAATTGTCTTTAGAACAAGCTTTGTTCAAATCCAAAAAATCATTGCAAGCACGTATGGTGCCCTATTTTTTCATGATGGGAATAGGGTTGGAAACCCAAGATGTATAGGCGATGGGGTAGATAAACCCGGCTTTGTGAAGCATGTCGATTTCTCGCTTTATTGCTTCTGCCTTAGATGGGTGCAGTTGATGTTATTTCTGGTGCACTGGAGGTATGTCATGCCAAGTTTCAATATGGTGCTCTATGATAATAGGACTAAGCCCAGACATTTCTGAGTAGTCCCACACGAATAAATTTCGATACTCTTGTAGCAATTGGGTAGAAGAGGTTATTTCTTCTAGAGAGAATGCTGCCCCTAGTGAGATTTCTTCGACCATTGCAGGATTAGGAAGAATTTCACCTTGATGGTAGGTGATATGTTTGTCATATTTCCTTCCTCGAATGCATCGGGCACTGGGATGGGGTTTTTGGAACAATCGACTTTCCCCGATGGAAGGAAATATTTTTCTTCGATCACGTAGATCTCTTGTTCTTTTGCCTTGTTAGGACTGAATGTGTGCTTGGGGAAAAAAAATGAACAGTGATGCATTGCATCCCATGGATAATCTGGCTCTGTCATAGCCTCTAGGATATATTCATATGAATGAAATAATGACCCAAAGGGGGATTTTACTTGTGTAATATTATGTTGAATGGGGTTAATCTTCACAGAGCTAGTTGAGAGACACAAGAAAGATTCCATCGTAGATGTGGTGGAACCAGACGCGGTCAACATAGTGTAGATAGATTGGGTCTGCACTGTCATAGGCACAACTAATCTCGTATTTGTAGCTGACTCGACACCTATGGTATATGAGCATAAATCTCGAGTCATGGTGCCAATACACGATGATATGAATCGTATATGGTGTGTTGTGTTGTTGGCATTTGGTGGGGGAAAAATCTCCGCGATTGGTCGCCTCTCGGTTGAAGAGAATAGGATGGATCTACTTGTCACATCCTCTTGGGTCATCGAACTATTCATGGATTCTGAGTCCATGCCATCTTCTCGGGAGAGGCGGACTATGGTTGATCGCATATAGACTAGTGTTGTGAGGAATCATGGTATGTAGTAACAACGACTTATCATGTGGTTGTCACCGCATATTTGACATGAATATGGGATGTCCAAGTTGGCGCGGTATACTATATGGACTAGATACCATCGTTGGAAAATTTCCAAAGCTAGGCAGTCAATGATGAAATGAACAAGTTCATGATAAATTATGCACCTTTCGATTGGGGGAGGGGGTCTGGTGGGGAGCCTTTTAGGTGATTGTCATTCTTCCTATATGTACAGAATGATACGAGGTTCATCCCCGATAGATTGGGTGGGGGGATACCCTTGATAGGATCGCTCGATGGCATGTAAGGTGTCCCTATATCATGGGATCTCTGGGAAATTATGGGTATAGTGGCTGTATTTGCTGCAGAGAGCGCATGCATGATTGGTACGCAATTATTTTCCTTTAACTTTGGTGGTAGGTTCCTTTTTACGGGAACGCGACGTCGCGATATCTGTCTCAGAGCCAAGGAGTGGTTTTAGTTCATCCAACTCCGAGCAGATATGGGTAGGGTGACCTATTACATAACATATGGTGAAGACAGGTGATTCCTACTGTATGGCAGGGGTCACCATCTTCCTTCATCTCTTCTTGGTTTTCTTAGCCATGATCACCGGTTTTGCAATGGGAATTTCCCTAGCAGGGGTGGTTTCAACCATTTCTTGGATGGGTGGGGCCTCCTCGGGACTAAGGGGCTTCAATCCTATGGCGGTGACATGGGTGGCTCTTGTTCCTGCTAGGGGAATGAGGTATCAAAATGGTATTGCCAATGATATGTTTGGTAATACCAGTGCTACAAAAACTTGCTGGGAGACGAAACCATCTGGGGGATAGAGGAAAGGGGTTTGGGAGGTGGTGTAGGCTAGAGAGGCTATTGTGGCTGATGACTCAGTGCCATTAATGCTTGTGTTTGTGTCCTCACTAGCTTCAATGCTTGATGTGGACATCATGCACACTAGAGCGCCTGTGACATCGGGCGATGACTCAGGGATTATGGTAGGATCTCCGAGGAATGACCCTAGAATGGACGACGGTTTGAATTGGTCGGGCCATATTCTTGATACCGTGAGAGAGAATCCGAGGATGTATCTACATATGGTAGAATTACGTCAGTGTTTGTTAGGGGTCACTTATCGCTATGCTTCAATTGGTCTACAATAATGACGTGGTCCTCGTGGGGGAACATCATGATGCGGAAGACGGATGAGGCTATGGAAGACATGGCGTATATATAACTCCACTGAGGGAGTATATTGTAGTCTAGGTGAGCGTCCAAGACTTCAATGTCTATGTGGACCATCTTTCCAGCTAAGCAGACTGGGACATTTTTTTAGAGGCCGATGGGGGTTGATGGATGACCATCGTATGCTCTAAGTGTGATGATTGAGGAGTTTTGTTTAGGAGACCCTAAATTCTGCCAAAATTTTTTGGACATGATGCACATGGATGCACCCTCGTCTATGAAACATCAGTGAATTGTGATATTCTGAACCAACACTGGTATCTGGAAGGCGACTATGGAAGGAAGTCTAGGGGTGGTTTTGTCTAAGTCAAAAGCCATTAGGCTTGTATCAGCAGGGTCGATAGTGCCTAATTTAGAAAGTAGGGATTTACATTGTTTTGGGCATGACTGCAATACTTCCAAAGCTGACATAGTAGTGGGAAATTGTGCTAAATCGTCCATGATACTATAATTATGGGCCACTTTGAAGTAGTTTCCTGCTCGCCTATTGGGTCCCTTCGCCATTTTTGGCAATGGTTCTATACGCATCTTTGAAATGTTCAAAGGTGCAGTCGGTGCACTGGTACTTGCCCCTGACGCATTGGTGTCTAGTGGGGTGTCGTAATTGCAATTCAGTGTTTGGAAAAACATCTTTTCACCAGTCATGTAGATTTCATGACTACTTTTCCTGGAGTCGTCTGCATTTTTCTGCTGAGTGCTGACCGTCCCTTGATGGGGTAAAGGTTCTTGCATCACAGCTAGTTCCTGGGAAGATCCTCCTTGTCCTCGGTTACTCTATAGCTTCTTCAACTCAAGGAGATCGGGAAAGTGGTGAGTATAGTGGTTGTACTCACCACATATCGAGTAATAATGGTTTTCTCTAAGAGATGGCCTTTTTCTCTACCATTGGGCATTTATCGGCTCTTGGTTCTGATTCCGGTTGGAGTTGCCTCCAGCCTGGGATTGCGGTGGGAATTGTTGGTTGTTTCCCCCTTGTCCAGGGTTCCCTTTTGGCTTGTTTTTTGATTTATTCTTCACCACATTAGCAGGGTAGTTATCATGGTTGTATTGGTGTGGTTGGTTTTGGGATGGATGAACCAAGTTCACCTATGCATTGGTCTGCATAGGTGGGTCTTGTGCTAGGGACTCAGCATAATTTGGTTCCTAGTTTTCACCTATATGTTGGACGGGAGCTCTTATGTCAGTGTCTCTTTCTACATACTGGATCCCCTGATCCGGAGGATAAGGTCCTCCCTGGTTATATGCTGGCACCCTATTGGTCAAATTTTGTTGAGACATATGATGACTTTGAAAACCAGGTTGAGATACGTTCTGGGTAGGACTGTACGTGTAACTGGGGTTTTGACTGCTGCTGCCTAGGTATCCTTGGGTCAATGACCCAAATAATCTGACTGGAGAGTTCGACGCACCTAGAAATTTTTTATAAGTTTGCAAGTGCGGAGCATTAGGCAGAATGTTGTAAATGTATCCTGACTGCGTATAAATCAGCTCAAGTTGCTGGTCTTTGTTGATGGCATCCTCTTTGGATGTGGGCCTTTGCTATGCCACATCCTTTGAAATCTCTACCATAAAATCTTTCATGAACAAATCTAAAAGAACCCGATCGTGGAGTTTAGCTTTACATAAACTATGACATCGCATCCATTCATGGAGATGGTTCGAGATATGGACGATGGGGGTTTGTCTAAAATGTGTCAGTAATTCCATTCCAAAATCATGGTGAATGGGTAATTGAAAATATGTTAGGAATGCAGTGGCAAGGGCGCCAAAGGTTCCATGTGAAGTTGAGGGTTTCTCCACTTACCACTTCGTGGCTACTCCTGTTAGAGTGCGTTGAAATAGTCTCAATCAAATAGTGTCATCAATGATACTGTTTGATGAGCACCATAAGTGGAAGGTTATGACATGATTACCTGGGTATTTCACTTGCTTGCTTTTAAACTTTGGAATATCTGAAGGGAGCTTCGTGGGAATGGGAGGCCATGTAGGTTTGTGTGCGATGGGGTCATTCGTCAACTTGGTTAAATTAGGAAGATTCAACGAAGCTAAGAAAGGTGACTGAGAGGTTGATGCCATTGAAATGTGAGAAAAAAAAAGTTCTAGTTAGGAAGAGGGTTGGTATGCGACGTACCCTACTGTGTATTTGATTGGCTTCCTGAATGATACGCGCTCCTCAGCCCCCTAGGGGTCGTGGGAGACCGACTCAGGTTCCCAAATAAATATGCCCCAATAAACGATGAACCAATAATGGTGGTAGTGTTCCATCTTTGATGCCTAAACGACGAAAGACCTGGAACCCCTCCCGGTAATGGGGTGAGGTCCAAAAGACACTTATATTGACGAGGTCCCCTTGGGTCCATTATGGTGTCAACAAGGTTTGGTTTTGGAAAAATTGAGAGGATATTGTCTATGATCAAAGAAAAATTATTGTCACGTACATAAAACAAATTGAAAATAAAATAAATTCTCCCTTTAAATTAATCTATGTGATTAAACAATCAAAAAAGTGGGTTTGGTTTGTTTGCGTATGATACTAAAAATCCTAGAAGACCTATTTGTCCTCACACACTCAAATGTAACTGGGACTTGAGAATATATCTTTTCAGTCTTGACACAACATCTCGTAAAAGCTAGCAACGCCCCCAGTCAGCCGAAGAAAATCCACCAATGTAAGGGTAGAGGCTCTGGCCCTTGCCTGCACCGTCACCTATAGGGAAATGGTGCCCTAGTTTTGGTCACTAAAGTACCACTATCCCACGTGAGCGTTCAGGTCTTGGACTTCTTGTTAAGTCAGCTAACAGTACCGAATATCAACCAAGTTAGGTAGCCCTGACTGATACCTGCCCGCACTACGCCTAAGCCTAACCCGCTCTGAAACGGGTCTCTGCCGCACTCGGGTTTTATTTTCCATGGGATGATAGGTTGCTTTGAAGCTCCCTAAACATTCAAATTCAATGTTTCAAGATGAAGAGTGATCAAGGCGGATTATTGGATTCCTACCCCCTTGATCCTAACTTAAGCTATAAATTCTTTTGTGGCCCCTGTTAGGAGAATTTAGTGAGTTTGGTTAAAGTAGTTTTAGGTGTCTTTGCTTTGCTTAGTGAGTCAATGTGTCCGAGCATGAAGTGGATAAGAACATATTTTGAATGTGTGGATATTCGATGATCCTTTTGAAAATCCCCTATTTAAACTATGTTGTATTGTTCTTTGCTCAAAAGAAAAACATGTGTGGATTATGGGCCGCTTTCTATTTTTCCTAGTTAATCTATGTGATCAACTATAGGGAGTTGGTGAGTTGTGAATAGGGAATATTCGCATGCTTACCTAGGATCACCAGAGGGTGCAAAGGTAGCAGATATTACTTTCTCTTCTATAAAAAATTAAATCCTGGTCTTGAAAATCCTAGTGCAAAAATTGAACTGAACTAAAACTTTTACACTAGAAAACTGAAAACTAGCTACTCATGCGTGGTGTTGGGCCACTTAATTTGGCTAGTTATGTACGTGAGTTATTACCAAAATTTGCAAAACATAGATTCTTTCCAGAATGCAAGTTATTTTTCTCCCCTACTTAAACTATGTGTGAACTTTGCAAAAATCAACTTCAAATAAAATTGACACTAAGCATACAAAAATAAGCTAAGCGTGAGATTTAGAAAGTTGCGAGGTACCACAACCAGTGGTGGCAGGTGTATTAGGGGATGCCAAGCACTTTAAAAGCAAGAAAAGATATAATTAAGGGAGAAATTTCTCTTTCTGTCTTTTTCACACAAAAGACTGAAACAAGCGCGATGTCTGCGCGCAGGTCAACTCTGAACGCGTCCCCTAGGCGCATGTATGGGAAGAAAAAGCATGCAAAGTCTTGCATAATAAATTTTTGGAGTTGTTCTGCTTCAGTCTGTCACTTGGGATGAACTAGGTACTGCAAGAGAAATCAGGGGAATTCAGCTCCACTCCACAACACAGACAAAGGTCTCTCCAAAAAAGACACAACCAAAAAAACCTGGTAATAAACGTTAGTCGAGTCTCCAATCGTGTTGGAGTGTGTTTGGCGCACATATGTACGAAATCACACCAAATTAAGGGGTGTGGTCTACCCACTTAAGTTATTGGTAACACGCAGAAAAAGAAGTGGAGTCAAGAAAGTTAGTGGAACAAGCTAGGATCATAAGCATACTAGATAGAGTAATAACATGCATATATAAACTAAAACTAAACTAAAAAAAAAACTAAAAAAAATGAACACGAGCTATGAAAAGAGTCAAACGACAAAAATAATACTAACGGTGGCTCTTGGCCCCTCTTATTGAGCGCTAGTAGGAATAAGAGTGAAACTTTACCCTCTTGCCAAAAGGCCCCTAGAACATGGGTTCTAAGTCCCGATGCAAGGATTTTTTTATCCCAAGCTTGCCTCGGCACAGTCTCCCTCTCTCTCTACTGTGGTGGACTGAACTTTTTGGATGACCAACAATTGAGTCCCCTCTATCTTCAACTCCGAATCACACACTATTGGTATTGCTTGGGCAATTCTGGCCAGCATAACAATGTGTTCACCCATTCTTCAACTCATGGTGGCCTTATATAGGAGATTTCAAATACTCCTTCCCTCTCTTGGTACATTTTGGATGGTGACTCAAGAGAGGGGTATGATTCCTTTATGTGCTCCAAATATTCCATTGTGTGATCACTTGATGTTTAAGGAGGTGTTGGTGGCTATCCTTAGGTAGCTTCAAGTGAGGAATCACTTGTCCTATGCTTTGTGTGGTCCCGGAAAGTGACATTTCACCACTCCTAGGATTGCACGCATTTCGGGTCATAAGGCACGCACAGGCACTCTTCACGAAGGATAATGCACACAAAAGCATTTAGGACTTGTGCAAATTTGATTTTTCCTCATATCTTAGAGATTTTTAAATACTTTCCACATTTTGTAATGTCTTCCAGCCCTATAAATCCTTCTTCTTGACATTAGATAATGTTGTCTTCTACTATATGATTTTATGATGTTAAAAACATGTGTGAAGAATGAGTCTATGTTATTAGACTCTTTAATACAAAGAGTTTCAAAGTCTCTCCTCAACATTTGTAGCTTTCTCGTCTTCACTTTCTCCATGTCTTGATAGGCTATTTTGAGAATATGCCATGTCTCCTTAGACTTTTTTGCTACTGCAATCCTTGGGAATATACTCTCATGTACTGCTTGATAGAGATAGAAGAGGGCTTTGGAGTTATTCTTCTTATTAGCTCTCAACAAGTCTCTTTCTGTTGCTATCAAAGCAGCCAACGCTGCTGCATCTGCTGGTTCTTTGAAACCTTGTTCCACCAGTTCCCATATATCTTCTGAAGCAAACATGGCTCTCATTGTAATGTCCCAATAATCATAATTCTTCCCATTAAACTATGGTAGTTGGGGATTCTTCAGGCTTGTGCTTACTGCTGCCATCTTGTCTGTGTTAAACAAACAATCAACTTAACTATGTAAAACATAAGCTTCTCACTGCTAAAGATATTTGCTTCTTCAAATCAATCTTACAGCTTCTACAACAAAGAGAGCGAGCTCGTGCTTCTTTGATTGCGAGCCTAGACCTGCTATGATATCATGTTGGAAATATTGAAGGAAATCAATAACAGATGGATGCTCTCCCAAAACATAGAGAATACAAACAAATGCGGAAATTAACAGTCAATACGGAGGCAACTATACACAGGAGAGGATTGAAACTTTTTTTTTTCATTCCATCATTCTCTCTCTCTGTCTCTCTCTCTTAATGAAAATTACATTTCTTATATCAAATGGCTAAAGCCTATAAAAACGTAATTCTAATAAATTCAACAACATTTTGTCCTTGGCCATCAAAAGACCCATTACTTCATGAATCGACATGCAGGCCATATTTCTGAATTACACGGGAAAACATGCGAAGACGTGTTCAAAAAAAAAAAGGGCAGATCTCAAACCTTATGCAATATGGTTCTAATCCACATCGCATCTGCGCAGATTGACAAATTTAAATTCTAACTCATGGCGCTATCCTTTACACTTTGTGAACTATGACATGCGATAGTTACGTGGCACCTATCACATCACAATCAAAATAACTTAGCTTGTGGCGATTTGGTGATAAAATTAAATCTTTGTGAATGTGATATGTGATAGCGATATCACATAGCAAATCAAATAACATAGCTTGCAGCTTCGGAAAAAGGTAAGTGGTAAAACTTGAAACTTCCGAAGTGCACTCTACGGGTGGCTTAAACAAAGTTAAGTGCGGAAAGCGAAATACAAAGGATTGCAGTGGTTTGCAAATGCGGTAAGGGTTTGGTGGGTCCCGCCGATATCGCATCGATGGAGACTTAACTTATCAATGCAAATTTGCTTGTGGGAAAAAATAAAAGGTAAGTGAAAACACAATGGTTGAAGAAATAAACACAAAGTATGGCTTGTGCTCTGTTTTGTTGTGGTTGCGTGAAAACGCCTCCAGCTCGTTGGATCTGTTGTTGTCCTTTCTGCTATAAAAAAATTATGAATTTGTTTGCTGCACCACTCCTTATTCATGACAATGGTTGGGAGTAAAATTCCAACAAGTTTTGGGATGGAGCTAAACGAGGCATAAGAGTTGAAAAAGTGTTTGCAGTGTTTTTTTCATCGATAAAATTAATGGTTGAGTTGATCACAAGTAAGAAAATAACAAAACTAAAACTAATGGTTGAATTAATCACAAGTAAGAAACTAATAAAACTAAAACTAATGGCTGAGTTGATCACAAGTAATTCCAAAATTTGTTTTCTAGTAGGGAGGTTGGCCAATGACCATAATTGCAGTAGATTCCAGTACCCATGATAGAGGATTCCACATGAAAGCTAGAAACTTGAGAATTTTTCTTTCTTGAATCTTTCCAAAAGCTAGTTAGCATATACGAAATAAGAAATCACCTATTAATGTAGAAATTGTTGAGTTTGTTACATATAAATATTGTTCATAATGGTTATTAATTTCTCAGTTTTATCTTTTCGGTTTTGTTTGGTCGGAAAATTCTGAGATGATTCTCTCCTTCCTACTTGGACTATCTATCTTCGGCTCATTTCAGCTGCTGGAACAAGTATATTTTCCTCATTTTATAGATGTCAACATTTGTGACTCCCAAATATGTTGGATATTAAAAAAAAAGGAAAAAATACCTAATTATTCAAAATTGAAATAAATTTCCAATGCAAAACTCACAAAAAAAAATCAATTTGTCTATAATGTAATGGCCAATTCACTTCCCTACCCCACATACATATATATATATATTCCCATTAAATAACGAGAAATAACATTTTTATTATGATAATATATATATATATATATTACATTGTTTCCCATTAAATAACCAGAAATAACATTCTTATTATGCTAAAAATAACAACACAACTAACTCACTAACTACTACAACCTTTATCTACCAAAATCCGTGAGATTTTTGGTCTGCATGCTCCGCTAATCATATCAAAAAATTATATTACTAAATTGGTCCCAAGTACAGTGTAGATCTTCCCATCTATTTATGGAGCTGTTGTATGGGTATTTCTTGCATGCCTGCTGACTTGGTTAGTACCAAGTATTTCAACCGATTTCATGCCATCATCTTTTTTTGTTTTTTCAAGAGTTCTGTATTCCCAAATTTATTTTCTTCTATGTAAATACGTGAGTTCCATGAGCTCTGTATTGCTAAATTAAAATGATTAATCCCATGTATGGCACGTGAACATACAAAGCATTGAGCCCTTTCGTATCAATATTTATCTTTTCAATCCCCGATTGGGGTGCCACGAAGAAAGGCGAAGGCATGAGGCTCCACGTGGTGACTTCTACATTCCTTCCATTCGAGATTTTAGGTAGTGGTCCTCCCACTCTTAGCAATTAATATGCATGCAAATTACTGTCATATTCATCCATAAATTTTCAGGGGGTTCAATGAAGGTAAGTTGGCAGCGGGAACTGGGTTAGCATGAGCCTTCCCTCTTGAATAACTATAGTCAGTCACGACAGTGTTTATGCAGAAGTTCATTGTCACAGAATTCCAATACAGCATTGGAGCAGGCTCGCAGACGACAATGTAGGAGAAGAAATTGGTATGTCATGGCATTTTTTCCTTTCATCCTTCAACTTCACTTTTCATTTCCGCCTCTGCATATCATGAATGGTAGTCACCACTGTGTTTCTATTTCTCTGGATTTCCAATGGGATAATTATGTCTTTAATTACTTTTCTGGGTGGTATAGAGAAGAGGAGGCAGGTTCTTTGAAAATTGAACCACATTTTCGAAGTCCTTCTCTTAGTTACACTAGTTCCGTTATTATACCTATGTTTTTTCATTTGGTCTTCATCGTCATCCTTGTAAGGATTGCTTTGACTTTTAGGTTCCTCTTTGTAGTAATGATGGTTGGTAGGAGTCTTTTCATGTTTAATGGTCTTAGCTTGATTTTGGTAGGTTTATTCTGGGTTGGTTCCTTTCTGTCAAATATTTTTTATTTTCAGTATAGGGATGGCTGTAATATCTTGGGGGTTAGAATTTCAAAACAATTTCTTCCACATATTTTGAATTCTGTTCAGCATCAGTCTTCTGTCTTTGCCTGGTTGGAGATGGTTACTATTGATAAAATCCATTCCTTTTATGATTTTGTTGAATGTGAAGCTGTAATGAGGAATATTAATGGGTATATTGTTCTTCATATAAGGGGTAATGACATCTTGTTTCTGCGTCATTCTAGTCAAGGGTATTTTCATCTAATTATGTGGTGGAACTGCCTTTGGCATGTCAATTGTTTTCTTCTCTACAACACTCATATTTTCAATAGGTGTAATGTGGTTGAGTTAAATTACAATGTTGGCTGTTATGTAATCCTATGCACAAATGAAAAGGCTCAAGGGATTTGGTTGAGTCTGAAGGTGACCTACACAGTTTTATTGGGGTAGATTACTGATTCATTTCTACACACATGGTTTCTTTCCATAATTAGGGATGCAAATATTTGTTTGTTTGTCATGGTTAAAGGGAAAGCTGGTAGGGCTAATCGCCCTAGAAAAAGAACTCAAGGAACAGGATGGAGTTGAAGGGGAAGGAAGAAAAATGAGCAAGTATTGCAGGATATAGCTAAGGTGTATGAATCTGGGACCTTGGTTCAAATCAGAAACAAAATTCATGGTTGGGAATGACAAACTGATAGTGAGGATGAAGATATGGAAGAACAGATTTCAAAAATGGATTTCATAACAGATCCAGGAAGCACCAGGGGTCATGTATCCCTTTTTCAGCAATCAGTGAAGACATACTGGAAAATGAAATGCCTTCTTGCAAAGGCAATGGCTAGCAAGGAAGAAAAGGATATTAATTCTTCAATTCTGTTTGAACTTCAGAAAATGAAAAAGACATGCATGAGATGTTTAAAGCTCAAATTCAGACAAATGACAGAATTGCAAAGATAGAGAGACAACTTCAAAATATTCAACGCATTGAATAGCTGCTGGGTACCACTGCCAAAGACGCAACACCTATAGATTCTTATGATGATATTTCTCCCTAGATGCTTAGTTTTTTTCTATGGTTTTGGCATATATTAGTATTATTATCTGTTTTAGTTGAAAATATTCTGGACATACTGAAGTAATCAAGGCTGTAAGTAGAAGGAAAAGACAATTTAGGTTTTGGTCTGCTTTTAACTCGTTACGGTGGCCAACAGACCTGGTTTCCTTCAGGCAGGTTGAGGTCACTATAAATGATACAATTTGTATGACAATTTTCCCTTTAAAAACATGAAAATAGAAAGGTACTACGAAATTTACAAAAAAAAAAAATATTTATCTTTTCAAACTTCTTTATGCCCGTTGTTTTCTCTCATGTATTTCAGTTGCTCCATCGTTTCTCCTTTCTATGTTCCCTGATTTACTAGTGTAGTCGCTCATCTCTCATGAGAAGATGTGTAAAGATAGATTTTATTAAGGTAAAACTCAGAAAAGAAGGATTCTGTGTTGGAGAAAGCAACCACATTTACTT
Organism: Pinus albicaulis; assembly: GCA_034641835.2. NCBI lineage: Eukaryota > Viridiplantae > Streptophyta > Pinopsida > Pinales > Pinaceae > Pinus > Pinus albicaulis. The sequence continues at coordinate 2,008,642,515 of CM076575.1, read as the reverse complement.
GGAAAAGATATTACATCAAGCTAGCTTTGCAAATAATTGTTCCTGCAAAGCCACTATTGAAAGTTGTCGAGTGTCCAATTAAAGTTTTGTTTTTCAGCTTGTTCTAGTATATATATATATATATGTATATGGGTGCCATTCATAGTTATTGGAGTTGTCTTTACTGTGATTTTTTGAATTTTCTGGTGTTGAAATCCGATGAAAAAAATTGAGGTAAAATTTTGATTTATGTTATTTAAAATGGTTTTTTGACTGCATATATGAATTAAGGACTCTAAAAAACTTCTAGGGCACTTTCATTGTACAAGGTTACCCATCAAAATTCTATTTTCAATAAATTCCTGCTGGATTTTAAAGAAATTAGACCTGGAAACCACCATAAAACCATTCAAAAAATGACACTAAAAACTACTCAATAATTATTTATACATCTAATTTCCACCATAGCCTTATTGTTTTGATATATTTCTATGGAGACCCAAACTTCTATCCTAGTATCGATATTCATGATTACCAGTTTGATTTCTATTGTTGGTTTGTCAACATTGGACCATTTAAAGATACCTAGTTACTCCTTATGTTTAAATTTAGAGTGTTAGATTTAAGTTGAGTGACTTCGAGTTAGAGTGTTAGTTAACTAATTCAAGTTGAGTGAGTTTGAGTTTAGTATTATTTTTGATAAAGTCAAATTTAAATTATGTATATATAAATTGATTTTGAATGAATCGTTAATTTCAAAAATATCTTTAAAAAAAAATAAATGTCTTTCACTCTGCTCATTGTAAATATCAAATTTTGTGTGATCAATAAAAAAACCACAACTCTAGTTATTTTCATTTTTTTTTTAATTGTGTTACACTTACGATTTATAACTCATGATAGCTACTCACTCGAAAGGTGCGATGATTTCTCAATTCATGGCAGTACCCCTCTATCGAAAGGTGCTATGACCTATTTACATTTCAAGCAAATTCAAAAAGGTTCAAGTCTTGCATGTAAAGCTTTTTGGGCTATTATATTAAAGTTTTTTCCAAAACAATACGTGACCAAAAGACGAAGAAAGAAGAAAGAAGAAGTTATAAAGGGTTTATTAAAGTTGTTTTTTCAATGATTTTGAAAAAGGTGTTTTAATAAATTAAAAAAAGGCTTTCGAAAATAAATTTCTTTTTTTTAAAGGAGGATTTTATTGTTAGAAGAAGATTTTTTTAAAAAGATGGTTTTATCTAGTTTTTTGTTGTAGTTTTCACCATTTATATGGGCCATTAAAATGTATATTACATTAAATACTGGTGATATTTGGGATTATGTAAAGTTTAGATTTCCGAAATCTAATGATGAAAAAGAAGAACAAGCTCTCAGAAATGCAGAGGAGAGAAATGGAGGAAAGATAAAAAGAAGAATGCATAAATATATAAATTTATCCAATAAGGAATGTATCAAATAATGTTCCAAAATATTATGACCAATCATCATCAAAAAATATGTGGGAGACTCTCGAGACAAGCTATAAAGGTATGAACAAATCAATATTGTTAAGTTGCATAATACTAGGAGAGATTTTCAAAGTTTGCAAATGAAGGAAACAAAGAACATCAACTGATTCATGAATAATGCTTTGAATGATGTAAACGAGTTAAAAATTTATGGTGATGACATTAAAGATAAAATAGTGGTTGATAAGGTCCTTAGATCTTTGTCTACTAAGTTTGGTGTTGTAGGAGCAGTTATTGAAGAAGCCAAGAATTTGATTGCGCTGATAGTTGATGAGTTGATGAGATCACTTATATCCCATGAAGCAAGGATAGACATAAATAAGGATTCCACTTAAAAACAAATTTTAAAAGCTGAGTTTCTATCTCAAGGGAAAGGTAGAGGCAGGGGTAGATTGAGAGGAACATGACGAGGAAAAGGTAAATCGATATGGAAGAGGAGAGTAGGAACAAGAAATTGGAAGTAAAAGAAAAATATTAAACAACACTGAAAGAGTTGATAAATCCAAGGTGAGATGTTATTATTGCAATAAATTTGGTCACTATGTCCATGATTGCAAGAAGATGATAGATGATCAAGGAAAGAAGAGAGCTAATGTAACAACAGAGAATACTAACTCCATATTCCTATATTCCCATACCACACATGAATCTTCTTATAATGTCGGGCTATTAGATAGTGGTTGAAACAACCACATGACACGTAACAAGAATCCAGTTGCAAATATGGATCAATCTGCGAAGATAAAGGTAAATTTGAGCACTGACAAGATTGTGGATGTAGGTGGAAAATGAGTGGTCAACATTATGACCAAGCATGGAGAGTCAAGACAATCTCAGAGGTATATTATGTCTGTGATCTCAAATCTAATTTGATAAGTGTTGTTCAGTTAATGCATAAAGGATACAAGGTTATTTTTCAGGGACACAAGTGTGTTATATATGAAAAGCCTCCAAGAAAGCAACTAATAGCCAAACTACAGATGATGCAGAATGGAATATTTCCTCTAATCATGAATTACATTGATCAGGTCAGTTATTTTGCAGTTTCTTTCTCTAATGACTACTTGTTATGGCACTTTCAGTTTGGACATTTGAATTTCTCTGGTTTAATATTGTTGCAGCAAAAACAGATGGTTAGAGGGTTACCTCCCATCAAATAACCTTCTAGTACTTGTGAATGTTGCATATTGGAAAAGAAACACCATGAAATATTCCAAAAGGAGTTGCATACTGAGAAAATAACCCACTAGAGTTGGTTCATACATACTTGTTTGGACATATATGAACATAATCGATAGGTGGAGTTTGTTACTTCCTCACTTTTATTGATGATTTAAATAGAAACACATTGGTCTATTTCCTAAAGCAGAATTCTGAAACTTTTGAAAAGTTCAAATAATTCAAATCCTTAGGAAATAATTAAGGTGAACGAGAGATCAAGGTATTACGATTAGAGAATGGAGGAAAATATGATTCAAAGGAATTCCATGCTTACTAAAAACAACATGGAATTAGAAGAAAGGTTACAACCAGATATAGAACACATGAGAATGGTGTAGCAGAGAGAAAGAATAGGACAATTATGAACATGGAAAGGAGCATGTTGAAAGGAAAAAAATTGTCTAAGGAGTATTGGGAAGAAGTAGTTGCATGTGTTGTTTTTTTTATAAGCATATCTCCTACAAAGAGAGTGATGAACGAAGTGCCAGAAGAAGGATGATTAGGTATGTTTTGTAGTGTATCTCATCATAGAGTGTTTGTATGTATATTTTATGCACATGTACGTAAGGAGCTAAGAGAAAAGTTGGATGATAAAAGTGAAAAATTCATATTTATTGGTTATAGTGAGTGATCAAAAGCTTACAAATTGTATAACCCTATCACCAAGAAGACCATAATAAGCAGAGATATTGTGTTCAAAGAACAAGAGTCATGGAACGGGACTATAGAAAAAATAATTGATTTAAGAGTAATATTGATGGAATAAGAGGATGTATTATAAAATTAGTAGCAGGTATCACAAGAGAAGACACCAAAACAATTCATGCTAGTAAGGACTCAAATATTTTCTGAACAAGATGGATCTTCAAGTAGATCTACTAATCAAAATTCTCTCAAAAATCATTCAGGTGATGAACCAAGTAATGGTAAGATAAAAATGAGAAGTTTTCAGGATATTTTTGATGATTATCATGTTATATCAAATTTTGTATTGTTTTCATTTCAACCTTTATCGTTTGAGGAAGTTATGAGAGATGAAAATTGTGTGAAAGCTATCAATGAAGAAATATAATATGTTGAAAAGAGAGATACTTGGAATTCGATTGATTTACCAAAATATAAAAATATTGTTGGTGTGAAATGGATGTAAAATACAAATTTGAATGAAAAAGGAGAAATTAACAAATTTAAAGCAAGGATCATAGCAAAAGGGTTCTTGCAGCAACCAAAAATAGATTTTGGAGAAACATTTTCTCCAGTAGCTAGATTAGATACTGTAAGAGAAGTATTAACTACAATGAATAAGAAAAAGTGGAAAGTATATCAAATGTATGTGAAATAAACCTTCTTGAATGTAATTGTAGAAGAAGAAATCTATGTACAACATCCTCCAGGTTATGAAGTTGAAGGTCAAGAAGAAAAATTTGACACGCTGAAGAAAGCATTCTATGGACTCAAGCAAGCACCAAGATCTTGGTATCATGGAATTCATAGTTACATGATCAAGAATATATTTTGGAGACTCACCATTGAACCTACCCTCTACATAGAGGTAAATGTGAGCAAACATATTTTGATTGTTTGTTTGTATGTGGATGACAAGATTTATACACGTAATCTTAAATTAGATGAATTTAAACCACACATGAAGAAAGAAATTGAAATGACAGATCTTGGTATTATGAAATATTTTCTTGGCATATAAGTTGATCAATCTGAGAAAGTAATTTTTATTTTTCAAAATAAATATGTTAAATGTTTGCAGAAAAGATTCAGGATGAAAAATTGCAAACCTGCCCCTACACCACTTGCAACGAGTAAAAAGCTAAGTAACAATGATGAAGTATTAGATGTCAATCCAAATATACTCAAAAGATTAGTTGGGAGCCTTATATATCTCACAACTACAAGAACACATATTATGCAAGGAGTTAGTTTAATGTATAGATTTATGGAGTCTCCGAAAGACTCACATTGGAGAGCAAGAAAAAGAATTCTGAGATACATATAAAAATTTGTTGAATATATTGAGCATGGAAAATTGTAAACCAGCCCATACACCAGTTCCAACGAGTACGAAGTTAAGTAATGATGATGAAGGAATATATGTCAATCCCACTCTATTCAAAAGATTTTTTGGGAGCCTTATGTATCTCACAAATACAAGAACAAATATTATGCAAGGAGTTAGTTTAATTTATAGATTTATGGAGTCTCCAAAAGCATCAAATTGGAGAGAAAGAAAAGACAATTTGAGATACATAGTAGGAACTACATATTGTGGCATATTTTGTTCTAGCACATAGGAAAAGGATTTGGTCAGATACAATGACAGTGATTTTGCAGGAAGTTTAGATGATAGGAAGAACACTTCTAGTTATGTGCTTCATCTTGGTTTAGGTCTGATATCATGGGAATATAAGAAGCATCCTATTGTGAGACTTTCATCAACAAAAGAATAATATGTAGCGACAACATGTAAATCAGTATGGTTAAGAAGAGTTTTGGATGGATTTCAATAGAAAAAAAAAAAGTACCAACAACAGTTTATTGTGACAACACCTCAGCCATTGCATTATCCAAGCATGGTGTGTTTCACCAAAAGAGAAAGAATATTGATACAATATATCATTTCATTAGAGAATTTGTGAGCAATAAAGAAGTTTATTTGAAGCCTTGTAAATTGAGTGATCAATTGGTTGATATATTCACTGAGCCATTAGCAAAATATTTATTTTAGTTTTATAGAGGAAACTTAGGTGTTGTAAGCCTAGCTGAGACTTAGACCAGCAGGCATGCTTTAGTTGTCATGAGTCATGTCTTACTTTAGCAGTCGTAATTAAGCGGCATTGTTAAATATAACTAATTACTCATGCACGCATGAGCTGTCTAAATTTAGAGTGTTAGTTAAATGTGTCAAGATGAATGAGTTTGAGTTCAATGTTATATTGGGTAAATTCAAATTTCAAGTGTGTGTGCATGTTGAAATTACTTGAGTGTGTCAGTAATCGAAAATGTTTAAATAGCCCACACCGGGTTCATTTTATTCATCATGTTTTGTGTGATCAATACAAGAGTCGTATCTCATGTTATTGTTTGTGTGTGAAATTTTGTGCCTTTCCTCCTCTTTCTTTCCAAAATGACCTTAGATGCTCGATTCTTAGAGCCCTTGATTTTGATGGATATGTCAACTTTGAGGAGGACCACTCAAAAACCTCTACCTTAATAGAACATTCAAACAACTCCAAAAATCACATTTTCATCGAAAACTATCGCATCATTTCCAAAATAGACCACTATTTTCATAGAAAAATAAGAGAATCTCTAAAAGTCAACAAACATCCCAGTAACCTAAACCGTGATGAAGGATGGAAAATAAGTGAGAATTGGATTCCCGCATTAATAATAATAACATTATTATGCATAAACCATAACGTGCATGGGGATTGGGGATTTAACCTTACATTTTTACATTCCACCTCATCAACTAAGGGTCTTAGTCATAGCTTTCTCATCCATCTATATTAGCTAATTCAAAAGAAACAAGAGCATAGTGTTGTCCCACCCAAGCTCTCGAGTTCCCTACCATCTGCAAGATTAAAACACGTCAAGAAACTACTACCAAACAATGACATAGAGAATGAGAAATAACCATCCAACACACTAGCCTCAAGAAAGTGGGTAGAGAAGGATATCGAGTGGTTCTTTGTAACTTAGATACCACTAGCCTATACTTGGCCTGTACTTGGAAGGATAGGGAATCCCTCTAAATATTACCATCTAGGAATCCATCTAAATATTATCATACTCTAAACTTGTAAACATTATTTCATTATTACAAGAGGGGATACCAAGAACCTAAATAAAATGTAAAATACTTAATAGGCTACGTCAATGCACACGGCGATAAAAAATATAAAAGTGTTAAACATATCTATAAAAATAAGAATAAAAGCCACCCTAAATAACCAAAGAAATTCATAACTTTCTTAAGGTCTTCATATTTAAGTGACCAACTAAAGCATTATCAGACACCTGTACCACCCACATTCCACCCACATTCTTCATCTTTTACTTGCATCATTTCTCAAACATATTACAACCATTTTAATTACTAATGCTAATTACATCATTATATCATCCACTTACATCTGAGAGTACCACCCACATTCATCATCTTTCACTTGCATCTTTTCTCAAATACGTTAAAACCATTTTCATTTCTAATGCTAAATAATACGTTAAAACCATTTTCATTTTCTCAAATACGTTAAAACCATTTTCATTTTCATTTTCATTTCCTTAGATATCACATACTCTCGACGAAATAAACCTTAATATTGCATTAAATAGCTATCAACGTCCAATGAGCTGCCATAACCACCGAGGTATGTTCTCAAAACTTGTTGAGGAAGGTACGAGATGAGAGTTGAATATGGAAGATACCAAGTGGCTGAAGAGGGAAGACACCTCGAAGAGAGAGAGTTCCACTAAAATCATCTTTATTCTATCCTACTAGAAAAAATAAAACATTAAAACACTAGTTACTTTGTTTTTTAATGATTGGTTTTATGAAAAAAATGATTTTTTTAGAGAGATTTGGTTGTAAATTTAAAGTTTTGGTTAGTTAGTAAATTAGAAGTAAAATAAAATAATTTATATTATAAATATGATGAATTGATATTGAGATTTATTATGTGAAAGTGTCATTTATTTGTAACCTTAATATTATAACTAAGATAAATTCTTCTATCCAATAGCATTTTAAGATTGGTCTAACTTCATTTTTTTCATTTTTTTTATAAAGTCTGTGAGAGTTCATTCTTATTTTAATAATATATTTTTTGAATGGATAAAAAAATAATAATTTATTTTAACAATTTAATGTTATAATAAAAGAAAATTGAAAACACTTACATAAATTTTAATAGTTTTAGTAATTTTTTAGTAATTTAGTACGTACATTATTAATATTATAAATATTTTAGAGTTGAAATTAAATATTAATATGACTATAAAGATATTTTAATTAAATATTTTTTTCCTAAATATTATTAAAAAATATTTATTTTATAATATTTAAAAATTAACTTCAAACTTAATTTTATTATAAATTTGTGAATATTTAGTTTTATTTTAATATTATTTATTTTCTTTTATATTTTCAAGTAAATTAGTATGGAATTATTAATTAAGGTTATTTTGAGTGGTCGAGTAGAATGATTGTTATCTTTTTTATTCAGGTACAATTCATTGCAAGTGATATGATGATGAGAAATATTGTTGTAATGAATATTGTATCTTTCTTAATAGATAATCCCTAGAAAAAATATATATTAGCATTTTCTATATTTTTATAATAAAATATATCTTTAAAATATTTATTTTAATATATGTACTGAGGGGAAAGAAAAACCCTATTTTTATATATCAAAAATATATTAAAAATATTAAAGGTAAATATATTAAATATATTAATATATTTGAATTCATGCTTCTGTGATCATAGTAATTTTTCCAAAGTCTTTCGATGTAATCACATTGGACATAAAATTGTCGACGCGTTTCGAGCCAACCAGTGTGGTTCAAAACCACACTGGTTGGTTCGAAACGCATCGACAATTTTATGTCCAATGTGATTACACCGAAAGACTTTGAATATATTAATATATTAAATATATTAAAATATTTATTTTAATATATCTACTGAGAGGAAGGAAAAAACCTACTGTTATATATTAAAGGTAAATATATTAAATATATTGATATATTAAATATGTTAAAAATATTTTAATGTATTTTCATTTTTGTTTTAATTTAAGGTCGAATAAGGAAACTTAAATTGGAATGTAACACCTACTCATCAAAAGTTAGAAAAATATTTACACAACACTGAAAAAAACAAATTTTCTTTTATATCCTAAGTATCACTCTAACTTATTAGTTGAACCATTCTAAATTGTATCTATGTATGCAATAGAATTATTAATTATTTTTTAACATGTTGTATAGATATATTCAAGGGGCATTGTATTTTCTTAACCCCTTGGGCTATGCCTTAGGTACAAATTTACAACACATAATTATATATATGGTGTGCTATTTTATAATAAGAAAACTCGCAACACGTAGTTATATATATGGTGTTATATACTATACCCATGTTATATCAGTTATCAACCTATCATTTCCACTCCGATATATGCATGAAACTTTACATTGAAATTGGTGTGTATATATATATATATATATATATGTAGTAACGCATTACAGTACTTTAGAAATCATTCACCATTTCACCGGCACTGATTTGTTAAAAAAACAACCTTCTAATCGCCACATCAATATCACCAGAGTAAGATCTACGGGGTACAACTGTTGATTCAATTTAATTAGAGTTTAATGATTTAATTACGATTTTGACAAATGGGCGTTGCTTAGCCCTTAGATCGTTTGATTGATCGAGTGACAATGGTGGTTTGGAGGTGGTTAAGGTGTAACCTCACCCCTCTCAAACACTAACCGTCTCATTTGTGCCGCTCCTCTGCCGACTCCGCAACTCCCACCACCATGACCATTCCTTCGACTATTATGTTCCATGACGAGGTATCCATCCCCCATCCTTACCTATCTGCACTGTAATGTCATTATTTATGATTTGTCTTGTGGCTTTGCACAGTTGTGCCTTCTCCAAAGAATTGAGGCTTTTTCTTTCATTTATGCTTTCAGTTTTGAAGCTTGGTTTGTCTGTGCTCTTGTCCTGTCACCGTGATGAGAAATTTGTTCTCTGTTCGAGGTCTTGTTTTAGTTGGATATGCCCACTCGAATACCGAGATTCTGGGTTCAAGTAAATATTAATTCTGGTAGAAATTTTTATGCCACTAATTTACATTACTATTCTAGTAAATGTAGTTTGTTGATTGCGTGCCTTATTTAGGTTTGACAGGTTTTTCGTGGTTGTGTAAATGAGGTAATGTTCTTACCAAAGATGTGTTTATAAAGCCCATTTTCGTCTTGCTTTCCTCTCAGTAATTTCATATCGATTGGTCTATTCGAGATTCTGAATTTTAGTTATTGTTTTCTTGCAGGTTAAGTTATGACCCCTTCTTCCTCTGTCGATAGTTCTTGGTTACAACTTTTCCTTACGCAAATTCCTCAATGTTGGCTACAGGTACCCAATCTCCTCCACTAGCTCTATCGAGTTGCTCATAAATTTTACTGGGACTGTTCTTAGTTACATATTGAGTTCTGTTCAGAGCCTATTGTTCCTTTTTGCTCACTCCTCCGAGCTTCCTAAGGCTCTCTGCGAGGAGATTTTTACTTATTTGAATTCAGGGTCTTTGGGTAATGCTAAAATAAATGGAGGTTAACCCCATTCTAATGTTTGGAAGCTTGTATTTAGCTTATTGTTTATTTATTACTAGTTTTCCAGTTTTCAAGCTCGGCTCTTTGTAAAATACTTAACTTATCATTGGTATTTTCTTTAAGGCTTAACTTATTAATAGTCTCTTTATAAAATTGGTTACAAAATTTGTATTAATTAAGACAGAGAAGACTCACTTCCATGCATGCAACTATGTTGATGTATCTTTCTCTATTTTTCTGCTCTATAACTCAAGTTTACCCTTACGAGGGGAGAGAGTAGTTATTTATTGTTTTTTTTCCTTTACGAAATTATGGTGTAATTATTCCTATTGAAATTAATATGGCTATTTGTTCTACTATCTCATAATATTTGTTGTTAAAATAACCTGTAAAAAGGTTATTCTTTTCAATGGATATGTCCATAAATTACTATTCCATATTTACTGTTCCTCTCATAATATGATCACAGAATATTTCTCTACACAATTTAATATTTCACAGAGTTTTCATTCATTTATTGTAGTTATAATGTGTTTTACACAATGAGGTTAAACCTTCTCTTCCTGTTTATTTATAGTAATTTACTTCTTGTTTATTTTAATAACCACTAGGTGTCCGGATCATCAATTTAAAGAAGGTTCTTTTCCAAACCCCCAGTATGTGTACACTTTACTTCTCCTCAAGCATATTTTTCTATCTAGGGATTTATCCTTTACTCTGGATGGAACTAACTGCTCTGTCAGACTTTTACCCTCATTCCAGACTTGGAGGATAATTTACTGAACTGTCCTCTTATGACTATAAGAATAGAATTTAACATAAAATATACAGTAATTATTTTCTATAATTTATTGTGCTATTACTTAAATTTTCATAGATTTAACACATTCCCATTTACAATATACAGATGTAATGTTCCAAAAATGAATTTCTCAGCCAGACATGCCTGAAAAACGAATTTTTCAGGGATGTGAGATTTAGCTATCATTAAAAGTGTTTGTAAACACTTAGAAATTAATTACAATTGCTTCAGAAAGCTTTACTCATCTTTTATGGGCAAAAGGGTGGGGAAAAGTGAGGATTTTGGCCCTAAAATTAGTATAATCCGAAATATGCGTAAAAATAAGGGTCATGCTATGGGATATGTTATATCAGGTCAAGAGGGATCTACATGTCGAATTTAAGCAAAAAAAAATGCATTTTGATAAGTTAAATAGTTCCTCCTTCCTGACTAGTCAAGAAAAACCCTGATTTCCCATGACTTGGAAGATGCGGAAATTTACTGAAGCAAGGGCAGCATATTTTCTGAAGGTGTAAGATGTAAAAAAACATTAAAATTAAAATAATTATTTTAGGAACATGGAATATGCATTAAGAAATGTTAAACAATAGTTTTACATAGAAAATCCCTCAAGATTGAGGTGTTGCAACACAAGAGAATGACCCAGAAACCCTTCAACGTTATTTATAAGAGGTTGAAGATTATTTTTATTATATTATAGATCTGCAACTGATAAATACATGAAAACAGAGATCTATAACAAATCAAAATTCCCAAAGGGCTCTTTATTACATTCCCCTTGGGGATTTCAGCAATACATGAAAATGCCGGAGAAGATCTGAGTTTTACCACAGCAGATCTGTAGAATGATTCAAAATTTCTGAAGCGAAAGCTTCAGTGAATGTATCATATCATAAATATACTTGGATTGGTTGGACAATCCAAGGATCACCCTTGATGCAAGGAGGCTTCCTTCACATCAGAGATCTAGCTCCCAAATGATGCCAAAAACCCTGCAATGCTACTCCTTCATCAATAACGCAGATCTGGGGAAGGAAATGTGCATTATAACATGGAAAACACATTGTCCTGATGCCAAGATCTGAAATGAGGCTCCAATCTTCCAATACAGCCCTTCAATGGATTAGAACCATCCTCCACTGAAAAGAAGTATTGAAATGCTCTAGATCTAAAAAGATCTAAACTCCACTTGCTGCAGCTTACAAAAGCAATCAAATCCTAAATAGGATCTACATTATAGATGGAAGTAGAAGCTTGGCCAAATTCCGGATAGTGGATCAATGCAGCACATCCTCCTCCAAAGAGCTACTCCATGGAAGGAGAGAGGATTCCTAAACAGGAAACTCTTTTCCCTTTGGCTAAACAGCCAAGAGAACTTGAGTTGCTCAAGCAACCATAAATCATAAACAATGCTTCCTTGAGTCCTCTCCCTCCTTTTTATAAAATGAGGATGTGAAAAACCCTAAACCACTTCACTTGAATCAGCCCCTTTCACATTTAGAAGCTCCTTCTAGAACTGCGCAAATCACTTAGGAGGTTCAATGCACGTGGAATGTCTTGTGATTTGGTCCTGTTGACCCAGTCAAATAGCTCAGCCCAGTTCACACACAAGTGGTTTTTATGCAACCCACTTATATTTAATCCTGATCACATTGAGCATGTATTTATTTTTAGATCTAAGGAGTGTTTCATGTCCTCCATTAGTCTATTATTCATCAACATGAAAAATAAAACAAAATTCTAATGTTCCAATTAGCTTAGCTAATTTAGGAACATTAAAGTCCTCCCCTCCCAAATGTTGCTTGTCCTCAAGAAACTGCAAGGATAGAATTGAAAGATGTCTCCTCCTCCTACTGTAGCATCCCCATATGATGAACTCCTCCAAATAATGAGATGATGTGTCAACAATGAATCTCTATATTTCCCCTCCCAAGCATGCAAGTTAGCTGAATAACTCTCAACATGAAACAGTCAAATACTCAAGAAGGAAATAAGGTGCTGCCTAGAGGCTCCCTTGAGGCATGGAATCTGAAGTGTATTGGGAAATAACATCCCCTATGTGAGTTCTCCATCCTCAAGAAATCATCCACAAAAAAGGAGTCACCTCCCAATCATGGCAACTCCTGAAAATGTTCCTCCACCTTGAGTTCCTGCAAATTAGGTGGGCTGAAATTCTGCACATGGTAGACAAGATAGCCTACCCCACGTTGTTATCCTCTCCACTTAAGATAAGTGTAGAGTGAAAACTGATCTTGGGCTACAAGGACATTGCCCTCAAGTGGCATCATGAGGATTGGATCTGCAAAGATCCTCCCTCCAACGCTGTAAAACCAATCAGCCCAAAATGTCTCATATGTAATGGATAGAAGAGTATCACCATGAGGTACTCCATCACACACATGGCTCACCTTCAAAATAAACAAGTTTTTGGCTACGGTGGCCACAATTTCTCCCATGTTCCCATTAGAACATGTGCTACAGAAATGTGGGAATCTCCTTCCCAAAAATGACACACTCAACCATGTGCCTTACTCAACATCATGTCTCCCATCAAGATAGAAACAACGTCAGCAACTGAAAACATGATCATCACCATAATGAAGGAAATATTGAAGGTTCTATGTAATGCAAGAGAGTACCAACAGTCTTCCAAGTCCTCACAGTGCAGTTTTTCAATCTGCTGCTTCAGAAAATTGTATGGCAAAATGCTTCTTGTGGCTTGGTTAATCATATAAATAAAGAGAACTCATATGTAAGGAAAACATGTTTGCCCAAGGCCACATAATAGATGGTTGTCTCCATCATGCAATTTTTCCCAATGATGTTCATGGAGCTCAATAAATAGCTTGCTCTCTTGTGGAGCAATGCACTGCCAAGAGATGGTAAGAGAATGCAAGCAACAACTCTCACCATATGCTGGAGGCAAGAAGATACATGTATTCATGAGTGAACCCTCAAGTGTAATTTGGCACACTTCCATGAAGAGAAATTAACCAAGATCTGCATGAAAATCCTCTTCTCCATGCTTGGAAACCCAGACAAGAGGAATACATCATCTTCCTCATCTCCTCTTTTCTCACCAAGTGCATTGAATGAGAAGTGATCCTAGGAATAGTCCATCAATAAATCCCAGCTCCAAAGTGACAACGCTATTGGCCTATGTAAATAGGCTCCAATCAACACATAGCTCTAATCTTTGACATGCAGAATGTCAAAATCATCTTCCATAATGCTGCTACATATGAGAAGTCCTTCCCATGAAGAAAGTCCTTCTTGAACATCTAAGGTCAAGGAATAACCCCTTCGCACTATGATAGTGCCATCTTCTGCTCTTGCAACATCATGAAAAATATGAGATAAAATCTTCCCTTGCTCTCTCAAGAACATCCCAAGCAACACAATCCTTTGTTGCTTTCTCATACTTCCATCATCCCATCCATGTAGTGAGAACATGGTGCTTGACATCAAAAATGTTGTGCCAACACATTGTGCCCATACTCTTTGCTGCTCCATGATGAAAGTATCCTGCCACATACCCTTAGAAAGTGTGTGATGATCAAACTTCTTCCAAGAGTAGCCAGTGCAGTTAAACCCCCTGTTGCATGGTATCAAAAATATACAAGTAGCTTTCTAGCCTCTTGCTCTCCATCCTCCATCTTGGTACACCTCCCATGACGGCTACCATCATCCCAAATCAAATTCCTGCATTTCATGGGATCTTGAAATGAAATCTTCCTGAGGATCAATTTGAACCTATGAGGATCCAAATAGGTGGTAGGAAAAAACCTCCCATCATGATGTGCATGTCTCAAGAAATGTCCAACACAGTCATGAGAGATGTTATCCATCCGAAGATGTCCTCCATCTACTATCTGCTCCTGTGAGAAGGGAAGATCCTTATCAAACTGTTGAATAAATTTGCACTCCATGATGTGCTGAAGTGCACCTCCAATGAATTCTTCCCATGAGGTCTCCGCCTCATGCATGACCTTCCAAAACCAAAGGGGCCTTGGATTTGCTGCAAGTAGAATTTTCTCTTTGAACAAGGGTGTGCTCATTGAGAAAGAGTTATCTGGAAGGGAGAAAGGGTTTCTCACTCCAGGATGTCTACCATCCATCATTCCATCCTTCATTACTTCATGAATGAAGCTCCCATGTGAATGTTCCAATGAGGAATATCTCCTCTCTTCTTCCTCACTGCTTTGGCGCAGTGCAGTGCAACTCTATTGCTCAAAATTAGCACCATGCAAAGATGTAGATCTCTCCATACAATGTGCTGAAATGATGATAGATGGATTTTTAATCACACTTTGGTGAGATGTAGAAGAAAGAGCTTCTTCTGCAACTATGTAGTCTTCCTTCATTAGTGAACATGAAGGCTTCTCTTCCAAGGTTGTGCCAACACTGGTACAAGTCTCCACCACTAGTACAAGTCTTTTGTCATTCTTCCAAGTGGTGCAACCATAATCTTGTTTCTTTTCTCTATATATATCTCCTTCTTTGTGAGGATAGGAAGTGCATGGATCTTCCCCTCCTTCTTGAAACCTTATACAAGTCTCACTGCAACTTTCTGCTTCTTGAAACCCTCTAGGAGTTTCATTTTCTTCCTCCCTCTTTCTTCTGTCTAACCTCTTTGAAGAGGCTCTTCCTAGATCTGAAATATGATGAGGTAAAACTCATATCCTTCAGCTTTCTGATCTCTTTCTATTCTCTTCTCGGATACTACTGTAAATTTCCCTCTTCAGGAGTATCGAGATTCTATTCCAGAGATTGACTACACGGGCATTTACTGGATATGTCACCTTTGAGAAAAGGATGAGATCCAGAGGCTACCTGGCCATTTTTAGACTATGTCTATAGATCTTGAAAGATTCCTTCTTTATGAATTCATCACTTTGTCTTGAAGCCACAGGCTGAGCCAAAGATCATGCTTTGATACCATTGTAATGTTCCGAAAATCGATTTCTCAACCAAACATGCATGAAAAACACATTTTCAGGGATGTGAGCTTCATATATCATTAAAAGTGTTTATAAACACTCATAAATCAATTAAAAATGCTTCATAAACCTTTAATCGTCTTATATGGGCAAAAAGGTGGGGAAAAGTGAGGATTTTGGCCCTAAAATGAGTATAATCAGAAATATATGTAACAATAAGGGTCATGGATCTGGGATATGTTATAATAGGTCAATAGGGATCTACATGTTGAATTTAAGAAAAAACAAATTCGTTTTTCTAAGTTAAACAGTTCCTCCTTCCCGACTAGTCAAGAAAAACCTTGATTTCCCATGACTTGGAAGATGCAGAAATTTACTGAAGCAAGGGAAGCATATTTTCTGAAGGTGTAAGATGTAAAAAAGTATGAAAATCAGAGAATGAGTTTAGGAACATGGAATAGGCGTTAAGAAAGGTTAAACAACAATTTTACATAGAAAATCCCTCAAGATTGAGGTGCTGCAACACAAGAGAATGACCCAGAAACCCTTCAGCGTTATTTACAGGAGGCTGAAACTTATTTTTATTATATTATAGATATGAAACTGATAAATACATGAAAACAGATATTTATAACAAATCAAAATGCCCAAAGGGCTCTTTATTACATTCCCCTTGGGGATTTCAGCAATACATGAAAATGTCGGAGTAGATCTGAGTTTTACCGCAGCAGATCTATAGAATGATTCAGAATTTCTGAAGAAAAATCTTCAATGAATGTATAAGATCAGAAATAGACTTGGATTGGTTGGCCAATCCAATGATCACCCTTGATGTAAGGAGGCTTCCTTCACATCAGAGATCTAGCTCCCAAATGATGCCAAAAACCCTGCAACGCTGCTCCTTCAGCAATAACGCAGATCTGGAGAAGGAAATGCACAGTATAACATGGGAAACACATTGGCCTGATGGCAAGATCTGAAATGAGGGTCCAATCTTCCAATACGGCTCTTCAATGGATTAGAACCCTCCTCCACTAAAAAGAAGTACTGAAATGCTCTAGATCTAAAAAGATCTAAACTCCACTTATTACATCTTACAAAAGAAATAAAATCCTAAATAGGATCTTCATTATAGTTGGAAGTAGAAGCTTGGCCAAATGCCGAATAGTGGATCAATGCAGCACATCCTCCTCCAAAGAGCTACTCCATGGAAGGAGAGAGGATTCCTAAATAGGAAACCCTCTTCCCTTTGGCTAACCAGCCAAGAGAACTCAAGTTGCTCAAGAAACCACAAATCATCAACAACCCTTCCTTGAGTCCTCTCCCCCCTTTTTATAAAATGAGGATGTGCAAAACCCTAAACCACTTCACTTGAATTAGCCCCTTTCAGATTTAGAAGCTCCTTCTAGAACTACAAAGATCACTTAGGAGGTTCAATGCACCTGGAATGTCTTATGATTTGGTCTTGTTGACCCAGTCAAATAGCTCTGCCCTGTTCACACACAAGTGGTTTTTATGCAACCCGCTCATATTTAATCATGTTCACATTGAGCATGTATTTATTTTTAGATCTAAGGAGTGTTGCATGTCCTCCATTAGTCTATTATTCATAAACATGAAAAATAAAACAAAATTCTAATGTTCCAATTAGCTTAGCTAATTTAGGAACATTAAAACAGATACCTTATCAGAGTAAGTAATTTCAGAAATAAAAATAATAATACTTTAGACTAATTCTTTCTAGGTTCATAGTACCTATCTCAGTAAAGAGAGCTGATGGTTTCCTCCCAATCATGAGAGAGGCTATTACGTCCTCTTCTCCCCTCGTGCTCCTCGTAAGAGTGGGATTTCTTAGCAGTTTACTCTAGAGAGAGACATCTCAAGACCATCTTCCAGTCTCTTCTTCCATTTTAGGCTTTTAAACAGAGTTCCATTGGTTCCAACTAGCTCTAGATACACTCACCCTTCAACTATCATGTTGTCTTTTACATTTTTGCAGAGAACCCCTTTTCCTCATCGGGGTTTTCTTTTTATTCCCAGAGGAAAGGTAACTGTCAGGTAACTAATTTTAATCTAACCACTCTAGTAAATTTGACACTTAACCATCAGTTTATGGATACCATTCCATAATTAATCTTTATAAAAAATATATAAATTAAACCTTTCTTAAAACATTTCCTTAATCTACTCATTAAGCCACTTTAAATTAAAAAAGTTTAAATATATCAATTAAAATAACATAAAAAATGAAATCCAGGTGTTACATCTTCCCCCACTCGAGGTGAACACCGTCCTCAGTGTTTTAATCTATTTCAGTGAATAATTCCAAGTAGGCCTCTCGAATGAACCTTTCATCTTCACAAGTGGCATCTTGCGGGCCAAAGTGCTTCCATTGCACTTTAACTTAGCTGATGGCTCACCTCTGGAGAGTTATTTCTCTCTAATCGAGAATACGTTGAGGTTATACCATAAATTCACTGTCTGGTTCGACCTACAACCAGAAAAGATTTTAATTTAGTCAAAGTGCTAATTAATTTCTTAGGACTCTTAGCTTTCAATTCAAATCTACTTGTATGTTTTTCCAATGTATTATGTGCTTTGGATAATGCACATATATTTTCAATAGGGACACATGAAACACACTTTGTACTCGAATATTTCATAGTAAGGCTAGCCGATAGGTCAGTGGTCCCACTCTTTCCAAAATTTGGAAAGGTCCACAGAATTGGGGAGACAACTTAGCACAAGTAGTCCACTTGAAGGTGATCTTCTTGGGCTTAATTCTCACATAAACATGACCACCTAGTTCAAATTCCCAGTATGTCCTCTTCCGATCTGCATACACTTTCTGTCCTTAGGATTTTGTCGAATTTTCTTCACTTCTTGTTCCATCTCGGTCACCATTTTAGGCCCGAGCATTAGCTTGGCTTCTAGGCTGCACTAGTTAATGGGAATTTTACATTGCTTGCCATATAATGCTTCAAACAAACTCATTCTGAGGGATTTTTGATATCCATTATTGTAATAAAATTCCACAAGATGTAAGTAATCTTCCCACTTCGTAGGTTGCTGCGTCATTACATACATCTGCAACATGTCCTCCAAAATCTGATTTACTCTTTCCGTCTGACCATTTGTTTGTGGATGGTATGTAGTACTGAATTGAATTTGTGTTCCTAAACTAGTGAACAAGGCCTTTCAAAAAGCGGAAGTAAATTTTACATCTCTATCTTAGATAAAAAATTTTGGTATTCCGTGTAATCTAAACACTTCTCTCATAAAGATACCAACTATCTGTACGGTTTTATAATATGACTTTACTAAAATAAAGTGAGCTGCCTTGCTCAATTGATCAACCACCACCATAATTGAGTCATTGTGTAACTTTTTTTTTTGTAGGCTTGTGATGAGTTCTAATGATATAACTGCGCAGTTCCATTGAGGCACAGGGATGGGTTGCAACAACCCTACTAGGTGTTGATGTTCCCGCTTGACCTGTTGACATTCCAAACATTTATTCAAGTATTGAGTGATACTTTTACGCATTCTGGCCAAAAGTAGTCTTTTTTTATGGTTTTTAACATCTTCTGGTAACCAGGGTGTCCATGATCTAAAAATGGTCTGGATAACTTGTTATGTATTACAAGAACCTCCCACTCTATTAACAATTAAATGATCTAGGTTGTACTTGACATTTTGCGAAACTTATGCTTGAAAGTGGTGTATTATTTTTTTTTAAATTTTTACGTGTCTTAAGTTCATTTGTTCTTGCTGAAATTTAACATGTATAATAGCAACATAATGCAGCAATAAAACTTTTAAACACAACATCAAAATTAATCTAGGAGTTCACCTGAATCTCATGGGCTACGTCTCCTTTGAGCTTTGTCATCATGACTCGGCTCTTTGGGATTATGGTAAGGATTTTTTAAAGTTCCACACTTAACTCCAATGAATAATAAAATGATCCAAAGGGCTGAAAATGCCATATATATCCCTCTATTGGCTGTCCAAACTCCACAAACAACTTTAGGCTCTCCTTGACACAATTCCTTTTGTCAGTGCTCTAAGCTACTCTGAGCTTATAAATGGCAAAAAATCCCTTAGAATTATGTTTCTGTCACTTCAACGACTCCTGTTGTATCCAACACACATCAGACACCAAATATCGATTGATAAATTTCTCAAATCGAGCACTGCATCCCCAAACTAGGTTATCCTCGACGATTTGCCCAAGGCTTCCTAGAACTTCACAACAGCTTCTTGAGCTCTAGAAAGTATGAAAATGTTTTGAAACCACTTTCATTGGTTCCAAATGTCTGAAATAGTCAATATATACTATTCATTCATCAAAAATGGCCTCCGGATGCTTTGGTTTCCCCTCCAACCGATGTCGGCACCCCGTGGCACTAGGGTCATTGAAAAATTCTCTGCTGGGTTTTCGACCCCTAGAAGTCCTAAAAACTTTCTAAAACCTCTGCCATTAGATTCATAACTCTTTTTACAGTCAATAACGACTATTTTTTCACTGCATATGGTCTCTAGCTCCCATGGCTAGGCCTTGCACTGCAGCTGGCAAAAGTTGGAAAAATGGCCTCTGGAACTTTACTAAAGATTTTCAGCTTTCTAAAGTTCTCTACAGGCTATGAAAACCATATTATCAGATTCATAAGGTATGAATTAGCCAAATATGAGTATTCATTTACCTAAAATAGATAAATAAAGCCCAATACACTCCCTTCTCCATGATGGCCCTGATGGCTCCTTCATTTTCCTCAAAGCAAAAACTACTGAAGATTACCTTTGTTTGACCTGAAACCTATGCAAAACTGCTTAGAATATTGAAAATAGCCAAAATTGACTATTTTTGCACCCAATTTTGTTCAATAATTAGGGATTTATGCCAGAAACAAGATTTTCCCAATATCCCTCAAAAACCTCCTCCAAAACTGGAGGGACTCTAGTTAGCAGCGCCAACGATGGAGGAATCCTGAAATCAGTAGAATGCACCAAATTTATCCAGATGGTTAGAGATGGCAATAAATTTTGGATAGGTGGGGTCACATGGGACCACCGCACTAACCACCGGGGAAGTCGTTAGACATAACTGTTGCAAAAAAAACCGTGGCATTTAGTTTTAAACTCCGCATCACATGTAACATTTTTGTGGATGGTTAAGTTAACCGTCGGATGCTAAGACCATGGTCACGATGCTTGGGACATATGAGGTCAGTCTAGCCCCTTAAATTTTTCCACTGGCCAACATTTGAAACCTCAAATAAGTATTGGCACTATATGATGTTAAGATGTAACATGTGGCGCAGGCGGTCGGGCCTGTGCACTCGAGCGGCCAAGTCGTTGGTTCAATTCCTGTGCATTGAGACAAAATTTTGATAAGCCATACATATTTGGCTTGGGACCACGTGGCGGCCTCTGGGTCTGCCATGTGGCAGCTCGTGATAGGCCAATATTTCCCAAAGTCAAACAAACATCGAATCAATGATTGCCACTCATCAGATTCTAATTCGGCCGAATGGAATATTTCAGAGAATATTCTGAGGAATATTCCCAGAATATTTTTTTTTTAATTTTTCCCAACTTTTATAATGTCAAACTTGGTCAACATATTTTGGAGTTTACTGGGTTTTTCAAACCTCAATAACTTCTACATACGACCTTAGTTTTGAGAACCGTTCATGGCACCAGAATCGCAACGACGAGACATTTCGATCATTTAGATTGCAAACATTTTTGAGAATTTTATTTTTTGGGAATTTTTTTAAAACTTGGACATGATCTCCTGATCACACCTCCCCACTGCGAATCTTTTGGACCCCAACAGACTGATATACTAGTCTATATAGTAGATGAGAGTATAACACCCTCTTCTCTTCAACCTCCAAACACTTGCCTTGCATGACTAGTGAATCTGAGCCATAACTAGAAAGAAATTGACACTTCCCTTCCTGGATGTGCTAGTCCTCCTATCTAGAACTGTATTTCTTGCACTCACTCAGAAATTGCTGGCGAGAAATTTGCAGAAGGAAACTGAACATCACTGCCTTGATTAATGATCCAAGGTGGCTCAAACAAACGAGAGATTACGACATAAAATACATGCATACAACCAAAATTTTCATATATACAAATGAGTATGTCTTACTATGTTAAATAGTCCATCCACTTCTTACCAAGCCACTTCCATGACGAATTTTTCTGCTGCAACTCTTATTCATGTGAAACTTCCATTTTCACATCAATAAAGGGATCCTTTGTTCCACCTTTGCCAGTCTTTTTTTCCTCTTGCTGCATGTGCTTGGGATGACTAGTTGGATGCAATGTCCAACAATGGGAAACAACATGTCCCCTCTTCTGGAAATATGTGAAAATATTATGCACCTTATTTGAAAGTTTCCTTTGCCTCATCTGCTTCCTATATGATTTCTTCCTCATATAGCATCTTGAAACATCATGGTTAAATTGACCACAATATGTACAACAAATCTTTCTTCCATTTAAGCATGAAAAATTATCAACCCTGCAGAAACACAATAAAATTGATCATGTGGAGATTTATACCTCTTGTGTTGCTTTGCATGTTCATCCTTTTTTCCTTCATGAGGAGATGAACTAGTAGAGGCTTTAGTTTTCCTTTGCAGACTAACATCATTGTTATTTTCTTGAAAATTATCTGAACTCGCATGCTTTTTGAAAGAACCAACACATCTTTCTAATGGGGAAACTAAAGACAAATTAGAGTGGATTACCTCTTCCTCACGCATGTTCTTGGTGAAAGCCTCTTGGGCTTGATGGAGGTGCATCTCCATATCATGCAATCTTTG
Organism: Pinus albicaulis; assembly: GCA_034641835.2. Lineage (NCBI taxonomy): Eukaryota > Viridiplantae > Streptophyta > Pinopsida > Pinales > Pinaceae > Pinus > Pinus albicaulis. The sequence goes on along the minus strand of CM076575.1, from coordinate 2,008,619,852 downwards.
AAGAATTTGTTCCTTCTCTTGCTTCATGGCAAACAATTTCTCACGAAGTTCAGTGCTTTCTCTTCTATCCTCAAACATAATCTGCACCATGTCCTTCAATATAATAAAGTCGCGCTTCATATCTTCATCGAAGAATATTGTGAAGGAGGAAACCTCACTTGTATAAGTTGTCATTATGATGTCAATGAACAAAAGTAACTTCAAAAAAGCTCACAAAGCTTTCAAAAACTATAGACAAATATTTTGAACAAAATGGCTGTAGAGACAAACTCTATTCAAGTAGCCAAACAACAAACAAACTCCAAGAGCTTATTAACAAACAATCGTCAAGAGGGTTTGTGTTCCAAGGGTGGCCTTGAGGTTCTTTGGGGTAAGGAAGATGCCTTTGGCCCTTTATTCCTTTTTTTCCTCTCCAGGACTTAGCTAACAATATCTATCTGTTCACCTCCAGCAAACTCAAACAACAGTCAGTTTGCATATAGTAAAACAGTCAATCTTTTACATTGTTTAAACACCTTTCAAGCTATACAAGAAAAAGCTTAAGAAATAGCTTACTCTGTCAATCAAGCAACCAAGTTCTCTAATACCAACCTGATCTGAAAATGGTCTGGATAGCTTTTTATCTATTACAAGAACCTCCCACTCGATTAACAATTAAATTATCTAGCTTGTTCTTGAAAATTTGTGGAACTTATGCTTGAAAGTGGTGTACTATTTATTTTATTTTTTATGTGTCTTATGTTCATTTTTTATTGCTGAAATTTAACATGTATAATAGCAACATAATGTAGCAATAAAACATTTTAACACAACAATAAAATTAATCTAGGAGTTCACCCGAATCTCGTGGGCTACGTCTCCATTGAGCTTTGTCACCATGACTCGGCTCTTTGGGATTATGGTAAGGTTTTTTTTACAAGTTCAACACTTAAATCCAATGAATACTAAAATGATCCAAAGGGCTTAAAATACCATATATATCCCTCTAATGGTTTTCGAAACTCTGCAAACAGCTTTAGGCTCCCATTGACACGATTCCTTCTGTCGGTGCTCTAAGCTACTCTGAGCTCCTAAATGGCACAAACTCCCTCAAAATTATGTTTTTGTCACTGAAAACACTCTTGTTGTATCAAACACACATCAAATACCAAATATCGGCTGATAAATTTCTCAAATCGAGCACTGCATCCCCAAACTAGGCTATCCTCCATGGTTTGCCCAGGGCTGCCCAAAACTTCACAACAGCTTCTTGAGCTCTAGAATTTATCAAAATGTTTTGAAACCACTTCCATTGGTTCCAAAATTTCTGAAATAGTCAATATAGACTATTCATTCATCAAAAATGGCCTCCGCCTGCTCCGTTTCACCTCCAACACCTGTCGGCACCCCATGGCACTAGGGTCACTGAAAACTTCTTTGCTGGGTTTTTTACCTCTAGACATCCTCAAAAATTTCTGAACCTTTGCCATTAGATTCAAAATTCTTTTTATAGTCAAGAATGACTACTTTTTCACTGCATATGGTCTCTAGCTCCCCTGGCTAGGCCCTGCAGTACTGCTGGCAAAAGTTGGAAAAAATAGCCTCTGGAACTTTACCAAAAAATTTCGACTTTCTAAAGTTCTCTACAGGCTCTGCAAACCATATTATTAGATTCAAAAGGTATTAATTAGCCAAATATGACTATTCATTTACCTAAAACAAATAAATAAATCCCAATACACTACCTTCTCCATGATGGCCCTGATGGCTCCTTCATCTTCCTCAAAGAAAAAAATGTTGAAGTTGACCTCTGTTCGACCTCAAACTTGTGCCAAACCGCTTAGAATCTAGAAGATAGCCAAAATTGACTATTTTTTCACCTAATTTCATTCAATAATGAGGGATTTATGGCAGAAACAAGATTTTCCCAATATCCCTCAAAAACCTCCTCCAAAATTGGAGGGACTCCAATTAGTAGTGCCAAAGATGGAGGAATCCAGAAATAAGCAGAATGCGCCAAATTTATCCGGACGGTTAGAGCTGGAAATAAATGCTGGATAGGCGAGGTCACATGGGACCACCGCACTAACCACCGAGGAAGCCATTAGCCATAACTCTTACAAAAAAAACCATGGCATTTAGTTTTAAAATCCGTGTCACATGTAACAGTTTTGTGGATGGTTAAGTTAATCGTCGGACACTAAGACCATGGTCACGGTGCCTGGGACATATGAGGTTAGGCTAGCCCCTTAAAGTTTTCCATCGACCAACGTTTGAAACCACACATAAATATTGATGCTATATGATGTCAAGACGTAACGGGTGGTGGAGGCGGTCGGGCCTGTGCACTCAGGCGGGCAAGTCGCTAGTTCAATTCCTATGAACTGTGACAAAATTTTGATAAGCCATAAATATCTGACCTAGGGCCACGTGGTGGCCTCTGGGTCTGCCACCTGGCAGCCCGTGATAGGCCAATATTTCCCAAAGTCAAACAGACATCGAATCAATGATTGCCACTTGTAAGATTCTAATTCGGCTGAATGGAATATTCTAGAGAAAATTTTGATGAATATTCCAAGAATATTCTTTTTTAAAATTTTTCCCAACTTTTATAAAGTCAAACTTGGTCAACATATTTTGGATTTTACTGGGTTTTTCAAACCTCAATAACTTCTGCATACGACCTCGGTTTTGAGAACCGTTCACGGCGCCAAAATCGCAGCGATGAGACCTTTCCGTTCCTTCACATTGCAAACATTTCTGAGAACTTTCATTTCTGGGAATTTTTTTAAAACTTGGACATGATCTCCTGATTAGTCCAGAATAAGAACTTCAATGATATTAATCTAAGATAAGTTCCTTTAAACTCATTCGATTAAGAATGTATATTTTCCTTAAAAATTCAATAAATGATCATTGTTGATCTTGTACTCTATTTTCTTCCCTTTCTCTTCTGCTTGTTGCATTTGCTACCATATAAACTGATATTCTGGATCTTGATCCGCAGCCTACCTCACTTGCTCTCGGAATTTAAATTTCGCATAGTGAAAATATATTTCATACACATAGTGTAATTTTATTCTTAAAGCATCAGGGACACAATTTTCTTTTCCCTTAACATGCTGAATTTCAAAATCAAATTCACGTAAGAATGCATTCCACCTGGCTTGATGAGAATTCAAGTAATTTTGCTTAAAATAGCTGGTCAAACTACTGTGATCAGTTTTTAATACAAATATTTTTCCCAATAGGTAGTGTCTCCATACTTTCAATGTGTGTACCACTATATTTAGCTCTAGATCATATGCGGAATATCATTGTTCATGATCTTTCAGTGTCCTTGACTCATATGCCACAACTTTTCCATCTTGTGTTAGTACAACTCCCACTCCATATTTCCAAGTATCAGTGCAAATTTAAAATTCTTTGTTTGTATCACTGAATTTTAATACAAGGGTTGTAGTCAATAATTTCTTTAACCGCTCAAAGCTTGTTTGGTACTCATTGATCCATTTAAATACTCGTCCTTTTCGTTGTAATGAAGTTATAGGGAAAGCTATCTTAGAGAACCCCTCAATAAAACACCGATAATAACCACCCAATCCCATGAAAGATCATATGTATGCTACATTCTTAGGTACTTTCCATTACATTATAGTTCTTATTTTTTCAAGATCTACTGCTATACCTTCAATAAAAATAACATGGCCTAAATATTGAATTTTCTCTTTATAAAAATCACATTTACTAAACTTATCATAAAGCTAATGTTCTCTCAACATTATTAACACTATTTGTAAGTGTTCTTTATTCTCCTCGAGGGTATTTGTGTAGATAAGTATGTCATCAATAAATATCAAAACAAACTTATCCAGAAACGGATGAAAGATGCCATGCATTAAACTCATAAATGTTGTTGGTGCATTAGTTAAACCAAATGGAAGAACTACAAATTCAAATAGTGCCCATATAGGGTACAAAAAGTTGTCTTATATATGTCTTCGTCCTTTATACGTATTTGATGGTACCCAGTTCTTAGATCTATTTTTGAGAAGACATTTGCACCTTTTACTTGATCAAATATATCATCTATTCATGGAAATATGTATTTGTTCTTAACAATTAATTTTTTAAGCTATCTATAATCCATACACATTCGCATAGTACCATCTTTATTCTTTATGAACAGTACTGGTGCCCCCCAAGGAGACACACTCTGTCGGATATATCCTTTATCTAGAAACTCATGTAACTGCATTTTCAGCTCAGTTAACTTAGGTACTCTCATTCGATATGGTGCACGTGATATTGGTGTTTCCCCTGGTATTAATTCAATGGTGAAATCAATGTCCCATTTTGGCGGTAAACTCGATATATTTTCCGGAAATACATTCGTAAAATATTGTACCATTGGTATTTTCTTCAACATAGGAATATTATCTTTAGAATTAGCAAATCCCAAATGAATGGCATAAATCAGACAACCTTTCTTGGTGCATTTTCCCAACTGATATGTAGTAATAAGGCGTAGCTAAAGTGGTTTCTTAATTCCTTGCAATTCCTGGCGGGTTCCATCTTCTGCCTTGTAGTAAATTATTTTATCCTTGCAGTCTACTAGTGGCTAGTGCACTTCCAGCCAATCCATTCCCAGTCGAATGTCATAAGAGCCTAAAGGTAGGATATTCAATTCCACATTTATGTGATGTTTTCCAACGTCTAAGGGACAGTTGGAAACTTTAGCATTAACTCTCCTCTTGGCCCCTGTTATAGGTCAATTTGGGTATCATTCCCAATGACCTGGTTAACTGGGCATCATCTCCAGGACCAATGACTAAGGGTCTATCATTCCCTATCATTTCAAGTTGCTGCATGCCCTAAGGAAAGAACAAGACAAATCAAGCATGACTTTCATCAAGCAAAGGTTTCCAAGGTTTTAAGTTTATTTTATAGCATATGAGAGCTCACCAACGTTGCCTCTAAGCGGAATAATTGCATTGCATATGCATGTAGCCCCAGGCAAGGCTGCTCTACAAATCACTTCCTGACATCTATGGGTGCGTTGGTCACATTGGGAGTGAAATTCTCATTGTTCCGGAATCTCCACTTGGCCAGTGCCTTCTAGAAGAGTTAACATGTCTCAAGCTTCGAATCCAAGTGTCCATTTGACATCTACAAGATTTGGAACATGTCTTTCCTATTATTGGAAAGTCATTGATTGCAAAACAACCTTCAGCTCCTCTATAAATTGAGCACAGATCTGAGTGCTTGGTAAGGAAGAATTTGAGTAGAGAAATGTTGGTGGATTTTCAATTGAGAGTTATATTTTTGTAAAAGTTGCTGGAGAGATTTGTACTGTGATGAGGTTGAGGATCGTTGTTAGAGATGGTCATTTCAAATCAGTAATTGGGTTGTAACCTCTCCTTCTATCATCAATAAATAATACAACTTACTTTTCCCTATATGCATCTGTATTGGTTTTGATTTTCCATATTGTAAGATCTTAGTTGATGTATATGGTTTATGCTTTACTGATTTAGCTAACTAAATTGAATAGACATCTGTATTATTGCTATCTTCTACTATTTTAGTGTTCTTTCTTGGAGGAATAATTTTGCTCACAAACCGCTTGAATTTGAAGCTACAACTGAAGCGATAGAAGGATACATTTAGAAGCGCTTGGATTACAAGTAAGCCTCTAATCCTTTATGTGTGTCTGTTCTGAGTTAGGAGAAGTAGCCATATAGTCTTTAATCTGTTGTTCTAGACTATTTCTTTTCTAGGGAAGTGTGTTTTATCTGTAATTCACAATTCTATCCAACAGCCCCTGTGGCCAATTGTACCAACTAGGGATTTTTAAACTTTTGGCTCTGTAAATCACACTTATCTACTATCTTGGGATTTACATAACTTAAACTTCCACCAGGATCAACCAAAATTGAAACAGCTTGGGAGTACAACTTACCTTCTAACTCAATCATGGTTGGTTGATAATCTACTTGCCAATCATCAAGCACTGCATTAATTCTTGGTATATTTCGTGCCACGTCCCGTATTGTAGATGCCTCTTTCAAGTTAGCATCTATCTCGTTCTTTCCATGGTGAGGGAAATTCTTATAATAATGTGCTTCACCACATCCCCAAAATTTTAATGGTGGCTTTTGAATCAGTCCATCACTGGGTCTACTTGAAGCTTTTGTGGTTCACTCTTCCATGCTGTCTATTTGCTGGATTTCTACCAGTATTTTTATAATTTCTAGGTCTACTGCTCCTGAAATTGGAATCATTTTTCTATACCTTCTTTGGTGGCCAATTTCTTCTAGCTTCTTCTTTAACCTTGGACTGTTGGTCGCACACATGTGCCTTCTGTATCACCTTTTCCATGGTTCTTGGATTTACAAACTCGATTCTTTCCTTCATATGAGTAGTTAAACTACTTAGAAATCATTGTAGTTTTTATTTTTCATCTTTCAGATATGATACGTATCTTAATAGGGAAGTGAATTTTGTAATGAATTTATCCATTGTCAATTTTCTCAATATCAAATCATGAAATTATTGAGACTTTTCATCATAAAAGCGCTCATTTAAATATTTATCCTTAAAATACTGCTGGAATTCATCCCATGTCACATTCTGGTCTTCGATTACTTGTACTTTTTTTACTTCCTCCAACCATAATGTGGCTTTTTACCTCAACTGATAGATAGCCAGGTGAGCTTCAGTTTACTATCATATTCATAGGCCTGATAGTATTTATTCATGTTAATTATCCATGCCTCCACTACCTCTTTTGCCTCTCCATCGAATGTAGGCAGTTTGATTTTTTGAAATTCACCTTGCAGTTCCACGTTATATTTCTTCATTTCCTGCTGATCTAAGACATTTCCTGACTTGACCTCATTATAATTTTGGTTCTTATTACTACGTTGGGTGTGGCTACTTTCCGGCCCATCATTAGTTTGTTGCTATTGTTCACCTTCTTCCCGAGTATCTCTTTCAGGGCTGGGCTGAGATGTTCCTTGATTTTTTTTATCAAAAATACTTTTGAGGATTCTTTCCTATCCTTGCATCAATTTATCATTGTCAGTTATCACCCAAACCATCTCCTCTTGCAATTTTTGTACAATACTCAGTAATCTACTGGTCTGCCATTGTTGTTCTTCAAGTAGTCTGCAAGTTTGTTGATGTTGGTCCACACTCGTCTACACCCACATTTCTAGATTTATTTATGTGTTAGTTTAGAGAGGTGCTTCCCCTGTAGTCCTGGGAGTCTGATGTATCGTACCTCTCCTCGTTGTACTCTATCAATTTTTTTTTCCTATTTCTGTGCACAATTTACATATCAAATTGTTATTTACGTGACCCAACTAGGTCCCAACGTGTGAACATTTCTCTGTTACCACCTGTAACATCTACTCATCAAACGTTAGAAAAATATTTACACAATAGTAAAAACAAAAAATTCTTTTATATCCTAACTATCACGATAACTTATTAGTTGAACCATTCTAAATTATATCTACGTATGCAATAGAATTATTAACTATTTTTTTAACACGTTATATATATATATATTCATATATTCAACGGGCATTGTATTTTCTTAAGCCCTTGGGCTATGCCTTAAATATGAATTCACAACACATAATTATATATATGGTGTGCTATTTTATAATAAGAAAACTTGCAACATGTAATTATATATATAGTGTTATATACTATACCCATGTTATATCGGTTATCAACCTATCATTTCCACTATGATATATGCATGAGAATTTACATTGAAATTGGTGTATATATATATATATATATATATATATATATATATATATAACGTAGTAATGCATTACAGTACTTTGGAAATCATTCATGGTTTCACCCGCACTGATTTTTTAAATAATTAACTTGCCAACCGGCTGGATCAATGTCAATGGAGTAAGATCTGCGAGGTACAGTTGTTGATTTAATTTAATGAGGGTTTAATGGTTGAATTACAGTTTTCAAAAATTGGCATTGCTTAGCCCTTGGATCGTTTGATTAATCAACATATGATGGTGGTTTCGAGGTGGTTAGGGTGTAACCCTACCCCTCTCAAACCCTAACCATCTCATTTGTGTCACTCCTCTGCCGACTCTACAACTCCTGTCACCATGACCATTCCTCTGGCTGTTCTGTGTCATGATGAGGTATCCATCCTCTCGTCCTAACCTGTTTGCACTGTAATGTCGTTCTTTATGTTGTGCCTTGTGGCTTCGCACAGTTGCTCCACTATAAGGAAAATACCTTCTAGCAAATGTTTTTGAGGAACCCCTTATAAAAATACCCCAGACATCCATTTCTAGCAAAGGTTACTAGAGGAGGTTGGTGGGCGAAGGTGTTTGCATATGTATCTCATTTGGTGTGCTTATCACCGTAAAACACACTGGTGTGTTCAACACGAGAAAGCCCCGATGTGCACAAAACATTAGCACACCAGACACTGTACACTCCGTCCACACCTGCCAAGTGCGTTTAATTTCTATTGCGCACTGGTCCTTTACAAAACTTCCAGACTGGTGCCTCATAAAAAGTGCACGAAAACATAAACCACCCGGTCCGGAATGACGAAAGCGTACTAGTGCTTCGTTAAAATCTCACGCATCAGAACAGGGTTAGATAAAAAAAAAATTACGACCAAAAAAACACACAAAACATTGGCACACCGGACACCAGTGCTCCATACACACCCGCCTGGTGCGTTTTATTTCTCTAGCACACCAGTTATTTACAACACTCCTGCACTGGTGCCTCATAAAAAGTGTGTGAAAACAGAAACCTCCCAGTGCAGAATGAAGAAAATGCACCAGTGTGCCCATAAACCCCATGCATTGGACTGAGGTTAAATAAAAAAAATTATCGTCAAAAAACTGCACAAAACATTAGAACACTGGACATCGTGTTCTTCGTACACACCCTCCCAGTGTGTTTTATTACTGTAGCGCACTGGTGCTTTACAAAGAATCTGCACTGGTGCCTCATATTGTTGCACTTAAGAACTGTCACCTTGACATTCTGCTAATTGTATGAGCTCATTAACACTCATACATACCTCCTCTGCAAGTCTTACAACCTTTACTCCTCATGTCAAGCCCTAAAACAGGAGAAAAACCCCTAAAAAGCTCAAAAACCCTGGGTAAGCAGGTAATGTGAGGCTTACCTGCATTCTTGGCTAGGGTACGCAGGTAATGTGAAGAGGAACTGCGTTCTGGAATGCATTTTTCCAGTGTTATGCCTACATACCCCCTCCAAAGTCAAAAAAGCGATAAACAAAAGTTAAAAAGCTGATTTGAGGTCAATTCTAGAAGCTTCTAGATGATAATTTTTGGGGATGAGTACGCTTTAATAAGGTGCATGTATCCCACACCTTAAGGAACTAATCCCTTGATGTGAGGAGCCTATCCCTTTGAAGGAGGATTCTATCCCTTCATAGGTGGAACCCTAACCTCCTGATATACTCTAAAAAAAGAGGCATTGGGTAGCCTCAAAGGGATTTCAAGCTTTATGTGTGATTAAGTTGAAGTGTTGTTGTGATTTACACTTCTTTCTACTGAGCTTTTGAGAGGAAAGATCACATACCTCTATGTGCTCCTGGAGGAAGAGTGTAAGACTTATGAAAGTAGAGGAGACTCCTGCTTCGGACCCCAGGAAGGCCTATTCAAACATCAAGGCTAAGGTTGTAATTTTCTTCTGCTATTTTAAGATTAATACAATCAAGTTTTGTTTTTCTCAATAAATTTTCGTTTGATTGTTTATTTCAATAAGTTTTCGTTTGATCGTTTATTTCATAGATTCTTTGATCACTATGATAGGTATGTTTTATAATTATCTTCTATATAGGTGCTATTTAATATTTTCTTGCTTGTGATTGCAGGTCTTTTTAAGACGATACTTTGTTGCGATAGAAAGACGACACTTTGTTGCGACGAAAGAACTATTGTTGCGACGGAATAAATCTTGTTGCCACATAAGGACTATTGTTGCGATGGAAGAACTACTGATGCGACGGAAGCTTTGCAACTGCAAATAAGCATTTGGATCTAAGGTAGGATCGACACCTTCATAGAATTCATTTGTAAAACGAATATATTTATAGAAAGATAAACTTAGTTGTTTGTTTGTTTCTAGATTGTCTTCTGACACTAGGGAGATCGATCTTGTCCGCAAGATCGATTTATCTGGCCAACACATATAAAGCGCGCGAAAACAAAAACTGCTCAGTGCGGAATGAAAAAAATGCACTGGTGCATCGATCAAACCCCACACACCCATGCATTGATAAAACCCTGTGCACCGGAACAGGTTTAAATAAAAAAAATTACGGCCAAAAAATGGCACAAAACATTGGCACATCGGACATTGTGCACTCTGTACACACCCTCCTAGTGCATTGTATTACTCTAACGCACTGGTGCTTTACAAACCATCTGCACCGGTGCCTCATAAAAAGCGCGCAAAAAAAGAAACCGCCCAGTGTGGAATGAAGAAAACACATCGGTGTGCCTATAAAATCTCGCGCACCAGAACAGGGTTAAATAAAAAAAAATTATGGTGGCCAAAAAACCACATTTTTCACTTTTGTTAGTGCTACAGAGCTCTCAAGCACTAGTGAAATTTATCCTTGTCTGAGTCGTCCTGACATCGGTGCTCCCATTGCAGTCATTGCACGCACTTCTACTGTGCATTTCCCACCAATCTCCAACTTGAATTTTGAAAGACGGTGGACAAATTTTCTTTTGCAAATTCTACAACCAATATTCCTCCTCGATGAGAAAATGTATAGGTATTTTTCTTGTTTTTCCATAATTAAGCCTTTTAGCGGATTATAATTTCAAATAACCTTAAAATTAACCATTTGAAAGGAAAATAAAAAATTTTGTTGCACAGTGCGCTCGAGCCTTTCGGCTTGCACCGGTTTGCAGTGCTGCCTGTAAATTTACAGGTCACACTGTAGCCAGTGCTAACGGTATCTGCACTGGTTCCAGGGTGTAGCGATAGGCACAACATGTTATTTTAAAAAATTTTAAAAAGTGTGGTGTGGTCGTTTACCAGGCCACACCGTTGACAATGTGGAATAGAGGTAACACGATGCGTTGATTGAATTATCCACCCAGAGGTGGGTAATGTTGTCAGCACACCACATGCCGCATTTTGACATGTTCAATGGTTTGGCCTGGTAAACCGGTGCTAACGGTATATGCACTGGTTCCGGGGTGGTACCGAAGGTGTACCGTGCTATTTTTTTTATTTTTTTTAAAGTGCGATGCAGACGGTTATCCGATCGCACCGTTGACCTAATGGAATAGCTGCGACATGGTGCATTGACCAAAATAGCAGCCATGGGACGACTATTTTTGTCAGTGCATGGCTTTCCGTATTTCGCTTGTGTCAACGGTGCAACCTTGTAAAAGGTCGCACTGTTCACTATGTCACGATGGAAGGAGGTCGGTCTGCTGACTTAACTATACGCCCCGAGGCATAGAGTTCCGTCAGTGTGCCGCTCTCCTAACACCATACATAGTCAACGATGCGCTAAAATTTTTCTAGAGCACTACCCCTGGTGCGCTGAATATTATTAGGTGCACCGATGCCAGTGCACACCATAGAAAGACACATCAGGATCAGTTCATGACTGTGTTTTTGGCACATCGACTATTTTTTTTATTTAAAAAATAAAAATAAATTGTATATGTATATTTCTAAATACATGTCTCATTTAATAAAAAAAGTGTGTTTAATACGTCAATCATTCAGAGACATGAAAGGAGAGAAGAGGGGGAACAACAACAACAACAGGAGGAGCAGTATAATATGGTTCGCCTGTGGGAGGCACGAGAGAGGGAGAGAGATGTGTACCCTCACCCTATTACAACAGCTATGCAGGGGCTCCTAAGGCAGGTAGGCCTCCTCAAGTTCTATGAGTACACTACTTCCCTAAAGGGCCATATTTTATTTTTGAGACATCTTATCCAAAGGTGGAATGCCTAGCAATAGGCTTTCCGAGTTGGTATCAACCAGTGGTACACGCCCTCTGAGGAGGATATATATTTCATTACAGGGCTATTGAGGAGAGGGGTGGATTTTCCCTCGTTCCAAGAGGTTCCGACTGGCTGTGTAGCAGCGATTCAATTAGTTTATTCCCAGAGATACATTGGAGGAAATGTACTGTCTCCTGCAGAGTTTCGGGTCACTAGAGATTAGTTACGTATTGGTGCCTTTGGTAGGGAGGAGGTATAGTGTCTCTCACTTATCATTTCAACCATTTAGCACAATACCAATAACGAGCAACACATTAGTTTCTCGCTTCTGTATTATGTTTATTCTTTAGTACAAGAGCGACGACTTGTCAGGTGGTCTGCCATTTTTTTGTGTCAGTTCTGTACAGCCTTAGATAGATGTCATGCTCATGCACAAGGGAGGGTGAACTTCCCTTTTTCTTCAGAGCTTTTATTTTTATTTTTTGAGAGGTTTCCAGAGATTAGGCCTAATTTTCTTCGGTAGCCTCATAGGACAACGTTTGAAGCACGTATGCACATGTGGGGGTAGACGATACCCAAGAGGAGCGACACCGTGTTTTTCGCGAGGATATCATAGGATGCATCGGAATTGATAGCCAATGTTGATGAGCATACCTTTGTTATGGTCCCATGCCCTTATGTGGGTTTGGATTGGAAAGGGTGTGCCAACATCCTGTTCACAACTGATGATTCGACAGATGATAGAGGTAATATTACTCTTTTATATATTTAAATTTATTCTAGCATGTTCTTTAACTATTTTTTATTAAATTGTGTAATGAAATTGTCTAATTATTTTTTTGTACTTGTATATATTTTGCAGACATTGGCTCTTTTGATGGTGAGGAGATGCCAACACCACCACATGATCTAGGTGTGGATCCTGATGATGATCAGGGCATGCCAGATGCCGAGGATCATCAGGGGGTCGGTGTTAGGCACGGTCGACTTAATGCTAGATACCGGATGGAGTTGGGCGACCAACTCAGTGTATTTATTATTGAGGTGGGCGTCAAGCCCACTCATTATAGGGACATAGAGGCCAATGATAGGTTATTATAGATGTGGAGAGGCATGCCACGTGACATGTACAACCTGATGTGGCATGTCGTAGGAGTTACGACAGTTGTTACGTGACTGACGAGGAATGTTGAATGTTATAGGCGTGGTTGAGATGTAACACGTGATGGACAGTCCACGAGCAGCGATTCGTTATCTCATGATATTTCACCTTGCGCCATGCCAAATGAGCAAGAGCCTCCACTAGCATCCAAAAACAGTAATCATGGAGATGAGGCTAGACCATCGGCCACGTAAAGTCAATAGCCTACAACATCCATCAGTACTCATGATCATGAGAAGGCTGGAACATCGACCGTCGAGGCTGCACCATTGATTGAGCAGGCCTCCACTAGTACTAATATTGATGTTGTACTACCACTAGCTGATCCATGACATTTATATTACAGTTGTATATTTTTAACATTATTCCGTTATATATATGTGTGTGTGTGTGTTCCATGTATTTTATGTTCATGTTGCAGTTGTACTTAATTTACATGTTGGTGATCATCATGATGTGTATATTGTTAGGTCATGTTAGATATGTTCATTTAATGTGTAGCTTGCAGATAGATGTGTATGTGATAGCATGAGTTATTTGACTGAGATGTATATTTGATGTTTGTGTTCTGATGATGTTAATATATAATGTTAATTGTGTTTTGTTAGATGATCATGATCATGATGATGTTAGAGATTTTGAATGTGTTTTTTAGTCAAATATGATGTTTGTACGATGGTTATCATGAACGTGATGTTTATTAATTAATTTAATACTAAATGATCATGATATTGTAAATTGTAATATTTGTAATTCTAATTGTATGTAAAATTCTAAAATTGTAATTGTAATGGTATATACGTAAATTTGTAAATTTGTAATTGTAATTGTAATTTTTTAATTTGTAAAAATATAATTGTATATATGTAAAATTCTAAAATTGTAATATTAATTGTAATTTTACGTGAAATTGTAAAATTTTCATTCTAATTCTAATTCTAATTGCATGTAAAATATTTGTAAAATTTTAATTGTGTTACTGTGAATTGATTGTAATTGTATGTAAAATTCTAAAATTGTAATTGTAATTATATGTGAAATTGTAAAATTGTAATTGTAATTGTAATTGTAATTGTAATTATAATTATAATTTTTATTTTAATTGTAATTGTATGTAAAATATTTGTAAAATTTTAATTGTATTAATGTGAAATGAATTTATTGAAATTTGTAAATTTGTAAATTTGTAAATTTTAAATAACTGTAAAATAATAAATGTAGAATAATATGATTTATTGTAACATAATGAAGTTTAGAAAATAATGCAAATAAATTCATGTACTTTAGAATTATCATTATTTTATTATGATTTTAGATAATAAAAAAAGGAACTAATATATAAAGTACGCCATTGTTTTTTAGATCAACATAATTGCAAATTATCAAGTGAATTATTGATTTTAACATTAACACAATGCAAATTACTAATTAATTCAAAATACATATTATAATGTTTCGAAAAGCCCATCTTAAAAATTATAAATATTGATGAAATAACACATGTACCATATCACTCTCGGTTTTCATGATCACCCTCATTATCTTCCAGCTCTGATGGCATGATAACACTATTGTTTACAAAAATATGTTTTGAGCTAGGGTCATGTGTCAATATGAACCACCAATCCCTATCCAACACATCTAGGTAAAAAGAACACCCAGTTACAGTGTTTAGGGAAAACATAAGGCTCCTTAGCTTCATCCCACATCTTTTTAGAGTTGATACATATCAGCCTACTATCGCGATATTCCTTTACATTACTCCGATCAAAGGTATCCCACCACTTGCACCTAAAAATAACACATTGGAAAGAAGAGAAATCTACTTCAATGATCTCTTGTATCTTTTCGACGTAACCTAACGTCCCTCATACTAGGTTTTGATCACAGTGGTTAGATTGACTGGGTTGATCGAACTCGACTTCCACTCCACAATCTTGTGTGCTTTTTCAAGCATCGGCATTTTCTGTGAGAAAATGGTGTCCATATGCCCACATAGATGGGAACAAATGCACCTATTACAAAAAAGTTAAAAAAATCATAGTGTCATGTGTCTTATAATAACTGAAAAGTTAAAATATGAAATGTAGATCATGTGTTAATATAAGTTTCAAATTTACATATAAATTAAAAATATTATTACCGAGTTGTTGCCCCCAATCCCTATGTTTAGTGCATCCTCTTCAGCACGTGGGTAACTACCGATAGCACCGTATTTCTCTCTGACTTGGTCGGAAACCCAACCGTTGGGAAATTTTTTTAGCATATTTTCTTTTAAATGACCAGGATAAGGCACACTTCTACCATTCAACTATCTGAATTATTTCCTGTCACTATCCCATTTCATCCTCTTTTGTTTGTACAATGCGACCCACAGTTGTGTCGCTTCAGAATTGTAAAGAACGAATTTATTGATTACTTCAATTTCTGCATTCGCTGATGAAATCAAACCAACATTATATAGTAATTAGAGATCAAAATATACATTATATTGAATTTCGACATTAATATTAATTACTTTTTGTAAATTTGAAAAATTATAAGTTTCTTAATCTTTATCAAGCAATTTTTTCCACTCGTTTGGAGCAACTCCCCTTCTCTTTTGTCTTCATCCCTTTCATCATCCCAAATCATCGTACCTAGTCTGTTGTCGATCTTCTTGATGTATTCACTGGCATAATAGAAAGACTCATACGATATGTACCCCTCTGCCACAGACCCCTCGGGTTTTTCCCTTTGTCGAACAAAACCTTTCAATTTATTCATGTACCTCTCTAAGAAGAACATCTAACGACAAGAAACCTTCAAACCACCCCAACTAATTCAACCTCATATACTAGGTGGATTAGAAGATGAACCTGTAAGTCCATGAAACTCATCGGCAGTTCCTTCTCAAACATACAAACAATCTCAACTATCTCTTGACGCCACCGTGGAATGCTAGCCACATGAATCTCCTTTGATGTGATCCAACGTACAAATGTAGATAATTTAGATATGGCATGTCCTAGGTCTTGAGGAATTCATGTTTCACACACCAACACATGAACAAATGATAATGACACTGCAAAGTTTTAAACACGTGCAATAATATACAAAATTTGTTATGTTTTATGATCTCCGCATGGGATAAAATTTATTAATATATCAAATAATAAAATCATGCTTTTGACATTATACGTACTCTTAGAAGATTAAAATGGTCATGTGATTTCAACACCGAAATATGGTCATCCATGGTGAAGCAGCGCCACAGTGAAGACCCATATGAAGTTGGCACCCTCACACCCATTATAACTTCCTTTGCCAAAGAAATATCACCCTTTTTTTAAATCCATGGGCCATCACCTTCTTTGAAAAACCATGAATTAGAGGGACCAACGCCTGCCTCTGATCCCATACTTTCTAATCGTCTTGGCCAATGTTTATTTTTAGTTTTTGAAGTAATAAGATCTTTCCTAACAACCAATGTGTCACTTTGTTTCTATGATATGTGCCTCCATAAAGAAGATGAAACATTTTTAAATATATGCATGGGATCTAATAAGTGGGTAATATTAAGATGCTCCCAATTTTGGAGGTCATAAAAGATAGATTTCCTTTTCATCCCAATGGGAAATTTCTCAACATAGGTGTCGAAGAAATCTGGATCATCGAACATATGCTCCCCATTTGAATCAAACATTTCTATGAATTCCTTCTCCTTCTCTCTCTCACATGCTCTAAGCCATTCAGCTAGTGTCATTATTGGAGGCCTTTGGGTTCTCTCTCGTTTACCATTGAAAGTGGATGCTGCTCTTCTGTAAGGGTGTTCTTCTGATAGGAATACCTCAGAGAAATCATACACTGGCTTTCGTAGGTCCTTGGACCATCTATATTTCAAAGAAGGTCCACAACATTTACATCCAAAATACCCTTTTGTAACAAGACCTGCGAGATTATATTTGTATACATTAATTAATATGCATGGCACGTTAAAGAATGTCATGAATATCAGAACAAATATTACAACAAATTAGATAACTAATATGTGAAGGAATATTGCTACGTATATAAAAAAATCAATAAATTAAACATGTAATTTACCAGAGAAAACTCCAAAGCCTAGATAATCATGTGTCATATAAGCACATATGCCATACAATGTAAAACTCCTCTCTACTGTGATGGGTCTTGATACATTGTATACATTTATCCCATCCCATAATTCCTTCAATTCATCTACCAATGGTTGTAAGTAGACATCCATATTCTTCACTTGTCTTCTACCAGGGACTATGAGAGCCAACATAAGATGTTCATTCTTCATGGAAAACCATGGGGGGATATTGTTATTGATCACTACTACAGGTAAAACAGAATAGTTGGTCTTCTGGAGGGAATATGGGTTGACGCCATCCATGGCTACGTTGATTTGTAGACTTCTTACTTCATCCTTGAATTTTTCAGGCCATGTATCCTGTAAATGCTTCATGGCTATTGAATGAGTTTGGATTCACATAACTCCCAACTTACTTCTATGTGAGGCATGCCATCCCTACAACATAGCTAATTCTTTGCAACGAAATAGCCTTTTAATTCTTGGGATTATAGGCATGTGCCTCAATATTTTAAAAGGAGGACCAGTACATGATTTACCCTTCTTTTTTGATTTATCATACCTGCCATGCCCACATTTCAGACACAGCTCTTTGTTTGCATATTTTCCTCTATATATAATACAATCATTTGGACATCCATGATATGATATGTACTCAACACCCAACATTTTCAACAATTTCTTTACCTTTTCGCAGCTACCGAGCAAGACATTATCACTTGGAATAACCTTATCTTTGCATAACCTGTAGCTGGTGATCATGGAAAAATATATTAATAAATGTATATTAATGTCGATATAATTAATAACGTTCATAAAATTTACCATTTGTAATGTTCATTGCAGTGTACTGATTATATTTCAAATTTATATAAGGGAGTATTTTATTACTTACTTTAAAATTTATGAGAAACATGCATTCGACAAGCCAAAATTTTCTTTCAAGTTGTATAGTAACATCATTGTCCCCAATTGGGTAGACTTTGACTAACCACTAGGTCCAAAGAGAGGGGTGGTGGAAGAAAATTTAAGGCTTTCAAAAAAGGTGTCAGCGATATGAGCATCATCCCCTAGCTGATCATCGTTTTAGAATGCATCTAACAACATTGTCTCCATGACAGTCGTATCCCTTAAGTAATCATCCATACCAACCTCTATTCGGTTGCCTCCATTGTCATCTTGTGAAGAACTACTATTACTGTAGAATTCCTAATTGGTGTATCTGGAAGTAGCAGGAACTGAATCGGTGGTTGATTCAACCGTTCTTGGTATCGTTCCTCTCCTTTTTTTCTCTTAATTCAGTCTTCTCTCGATTTGACATTGTCATGGGGTGCAACGGAAGATGGTAGGTAGGTCATTCATAATCACTAGAATCCTAATAATTAAAAAAATTATATTTGAACATGATTAGTACAAAATATATGATATCAATTAGTAACCACGTTGACAATATTGCATGATTATAAATTGGTTTGAAGTTGAAATACCAAACAATTATAATTATAATTACCATCATTGTCCCAGGATTGTGGCTAGGAGATGCACTATTGTTACAATTGGCAGGGTGAAGTGGTTGTCCATTTTCATCTACCAAATGCGCCTTGTGGTATGCAGCTCCTAATAAGAACTTCTGACGTTTTGGAGCAGTTTGAATATTTTGTGCATCTGAACTCGATGCTGAATCTGCATGAACCTGCAAATTTGTATACATTATAAATTTAATTAAGCTGTGCATTATTGACTGCATAGATAAACAACATAAATTCAATTACATAGTGAAAATATAAACAAAATCTGAAGTAAATATTACGTCTCGAGATGGATAGGGAGAATTCCACGATGGACTTTGAGAAATATTATGGAACGAGCTAGATTTTGAAGAATTGTCCATTCTATATAATTGTAATATTTTCTCCCTACATTTGAGAAAAACAACAATAAATTTTAGTGCAAAGAATTTCGTTTTATACCTAGACACACCGGTGCAGCTCGATTAAGGGATGCACCGGTGACGAATAACCGTAAATAAAAAAAGTGAAACTCTATTTTATTTAAGTGAAAAAAATGATAAATTTAAAAATGGGCGGAAAAATATTTTCTAAAATCTAATTTCATAAAACATTTCTTTAAATACTAAACACTTTTCATTATTTCACTATTTTTGCAAAACTTTTCAGCCAAATATTTGCAGGATACATACCTGGAGAAAACAGAGCACGAGAGCATTGTGGAGCAGGGAAATACATTCGAACAGAAGTATTCAGACAATCAGAATTCCAAACCTCTAGTGATTCAAACCATGTAGCATAAAATTTCAGACGATGTGAGTAAAAGTTTATTGTTTTTTAAAATATTTTCTGCAGTTTTTTTCTATGTAGTAAAAAAATAAATCAAATTTTATTGTTTTTTTTACTTTTTCTGTATTTTTTTTATGTAGTAAAAGAAAAAAATCAAATTTTATTGTTTTTTTACTTTTTTTTGCAGTTTTTTTTTACTTTTTCTGCAGTTTTCAAGAAGAAAAGAAAAAACCATTTTTAGAAACAAAAACCCCATAATCTTTTTGTTTCTGCTCATTCTTCTCCCTCTTTCTGTAACTTCAGAATTAGGGATTTTCAATTTAGATTTATAGGGTTTGTATATTCATAAGAAATCCAACCCACGAAATGAATTGCATAGTCGAATCCCAATCCATGTCGGCTCTTGCGTGAATTTATAAAAAAAAAAACAATTTTTTTTTCCTTAGTGTGCCTTGCGTAACGTAGCGCATCGTGAAAGTACAGTGATAAAAAATACAATAAAAAACAAAATATGTTTTTATCAGTGCTCCATATGTAACATAGGGCACCGGTGCACTATTTCATTATGGCACACCACAAACGTGTTGTTTCACCAAAAAAAATCCATTTTACAAACAAACCCTACATTCTTTTTTTTTCTTCCCTTTCTTCTCCTTCTTTTTGTGGTTTCAGAATTAGGGATTTTCAATTTATATTTATAGGGTTTGTATTGCTAAATATAAGCTGATCCAAATGGAAAATGGCATCCACCATCGCGTTCCTTTGTTTCTCAAGGGCCTCCTCGAGCAATGTTTTGATAGGATCTCCTGCTCCCTCGTCTTTCTTTTCTTCCGCCATGGGAGGTTGTCAGGGTTTGAAAGGTTGATCTTGCAAGGGTTCAACCAGATAGAGCCCTAACTCCTTATACCCTGACCACGTTGGGGACATGCAAAGAAAAACAAATAAAAAGCAGACCGCTCTGATTCCACTAATCTGGATTTATGCAGGAGCGCAACAGAATACAAAAATAACCATAAACATAGAGATGCAGTGGAAATAATGCTTCATTTAATAATATCAAATAATAGAAATATGTTTACAAACATAATGGAAATAAAATAGCTAGGGTTCTGGTAGCATATCTCTGAGAAGAGATGTGGCAGCTACAGACCTCTGAACTGTGTTACAATGAGGCTCGAGGGCCTATTTATTATTGAGAAAAGAATGGAGAACTGTAAACGTCGAAAAAACTAACCCTAGGAGATGAAGCACCAAAACTATGGGCCCCGTTTGGGTAAATAGGTGTTTCAACTTCGCAGGGTCGTAACTTTGGCATACTATCTCCGTTTTACGCACATGATACATCGTTAGAAATATCTATCCGAGGAATACAACTACTACTAAAAATATCAATTTTGGAACAAAACCATATGCGTCAGAGGCACGATGCCCAAAAAACATCGTTTATGGCCTCAAAATGGCTCCAGAAGTTCAGGACCCCAAAAACTGCTAAAAATAGTAAGTTGTGTTGCAACTTAGAATTGGAAGAACTGATGGTGGGGGTTAAAATGGAATAGGTGGGTGGCCACCAATATCCACCTGGATCATTAAGGCCCCAAAACGGCTCTGGGAGTGCAGGAATCGAACACCTGCTAAAAATAGTAAGTTTTGTTGAATGTGAAAAGCTACAAGAATTGATGGTGCGTGTCCAAATAGAATAGGTGGGTGGAAACTGATATCCACCTGGATCATTCCTCCCTCCTTAGGAAGAAATGTTCCCAATTGCGTTGAGATCCTCCATGAGATGAGGCAAATTATGTTGAACTGGGTATTAGATTTGTCAAAGATGTCATGGACCTGTGGGCGGACATGCTGGACGCGTTTAGTCAATTTTTTTTCTTTATCAGCCTTAGACATTACATGTGTGGATTATGTCTGTGTATTCGCATGAGGTATGGCAACATCAGGCAGTGGTGCATCGTGGGTTAGATCAATAGAGTGCTTGTCCCGATGGTGTAGAGGAACCTCTGTGACTGAGGAGAAAATTTCCTTGTATTCCTCCATGACTTTGTCCATATGCTACAAACGTGCAGGGGAGCCATGTTTTGAGGTTGTAGCCACGATATTCTTCTTTCCCCTATGAGTGATTTGTAAGGAAAATAAATTTCTTGGTTTGGGAAACAATCTTACTGTATTGTTTTGCAGTAGTCAAAGGGATGACAGGAGGCGGTACTACCTCTGGTATCCTGTACAAGTTATTTCCCAAAGTAACAACAACATCACGAGGCCTAGACTCGTACACAACATGTCGCCTCCACAAGTATGGTTGGCGCAAAAACACATCAACTACATCAAGAGGAGAAACATCACAAAATACCTCATCCGTGAATGGCTTGAAATTGTACAGAAGGGAGTACTGCTAGTGGATGCAGAGATCTCTTCCTAGGTGGAGCCACCGGATGGTATATGGCTGCGAGTGTGCTATGGTTGGTAGGCCGAGCCGCTTCATGACCTATGCTGAAATGAGGTTCTTTTGGCTTCCGTTATTGACAAGAAATTGCTGAGGAGATCCCTTCACCCACATCTGTGAATGGAAGAGGCGCTCTCCCTCCTCTCTATCCTCTGGATCCTCCCTCTAGATCTTGGTGGTGGCAACAATGGCACTGAGATCTGCATTAATGATATGCTTCCCTTTGTCATTGCCTTTTTCTGGTTCTAACTCAGGATCAGAAAATGTATTAGATTCAGGCTATGAATCCATGGGAATGAGGGTTTGAAGCATATTTCAATTTCAATGTTTTGCAGCCATCTTTGGCAAACTACATGAATTTTTTGGGTGGCGAGTTTGCAGATCAGATATGAAAATTTTGGTGAAATATTTAGAAAAAAAAGACTTTATCTGGATTCCTTGCAAAAAAATACCCAAATTCAAAAAAAAAATCGGACGAATTGGATTTCGGATGAAGGAGATATCGATCATTCAAAATCAGCAATGTTGCAGCAATTTTTCTGATGATAATTCATGGACGGTGGATCTCCCATCATTTATTGTAGTTTTAGGTGAAAAATTTCAGATAAATAGTAACATATCTAAGCTTCCCTTGAAAAATCACCCGATTAAAAAAAAAAATCAGTCGAATCAGAGTCTGAACAAGGGAGTTGTCGCTGATTTAAAATCAACTATTTTTTTCAGAAATTTTGTCACGGTGGGACAATTCCTATGTGAATCTGAGAGTCTAGAGTCTCTAGATAGAGATTTCGAACACATGGGAAGACGCATAATGATCATTCCATTTCCAAAAATAGGTTATAATAAATATTTCGAGTTATATTGATTGAGTAGCATTCGAAGCGGGTTCTTTTCGAGACGTGCCCTCCCACCCCGCTTTAGTAGGCACCAACTTCACATTCATCAGTTTCAGCATAACACTATTCGGCTTGGGTTATTTGGAGATGTTCCCTCCCACCCCAAGATATGTAGGCATCTGCTACTTCATCAATAATCATTGTCACGGTTATGAGTCAACTGCACAAAATCCTTCTCATCGAAATCCATTTGCTAGGCTGCACACTGTTAGTATCACAGTTGGTCACAAGCATTACAGGGTATCTCTATCCTCGGATCTTCGTTTGCTATGGTTCTGGGTCATCCACAAACCCACACTTCATCAAAGTCCATTTGCTAGACCACACACTGTCAATATCAAAGTTTGTCACAAGCATTACAAGGTATCTCTATCCTCAGATCTTCATTCATCATGGTTATGGGTTAACTACACAAAACCTTTCTCTTCGGTGGCTCTTCATATTAAAAAAAGGCTTTGTTGGGTGTTGTATTTGTATACTTTCCTCTCCCATTTTACCCTATCTTTCTCTCTCTTTGTGCCATTATTAATCTTAAAAGCATGATGTAAAACTCTTCTTCCTATATTTTATGGGATATTTGATTAATAATGTATTTGTCATGGAGGTTTTACCTTTCTACATATTAACTCTAATATTTCTTTAGATCTTGCTACAACAGGAGCGTTATGGCCGCGAGTCAAGGCACAACCCATCATCTCTAGCGTCTTCCTTATTTACTGCTACAACATGATAGAGATGGGTATATCAGCACTATCTTAGGCCTTCTTACGGTTTATTGCTGGCAACCCAGTTACCATCGTAACAAGATGTATTTTTGTAACAATGGAGTCGTTGAGAGGAATCGGGGGTTTCAGGACAATTGTATAAAGAGGCCTACTGGCTGTGAATCGAAAAAAACCCTTGGACATACAAACTTTGCAATCAATCTTTTTATCATTATTTGAATGTACAACAACTTGCTTTTTCTCCTGTAATTCTTGAGTTTCCGAAGCCCTGATCAAAGATTTGGGCCCACTCTTGTGATCAGGTGCTGCGCTCTTCCTTATTTTATTTGCAGTGTTATGTTTGGTGTGACTCTTTATTTGTTGTTACAGTCGTGTTAATTGTTGTGGATGCCTTTTATTTCTGCAGTTCATTTCATTGTTGTTACAGTGGTATGTGTGTTATAGATTAAACCTATGATCTAGAGCGGAGCATGTGCTTGTATTTGCATATAATTTGTCAGTAGTATTGAAATAACTAATGCCCTCCGCTTGATAATTTATGTGGAAAAAGGGTTGAATTCTATTCATATCCAGACACCAACAGGCTTCTCGGGAGGGAACTTCACGCAATGGGGACCATTGCTTCTTAAGGAGGGAGGAATGATCCGAATGGAAAATGGCATCCACCCATGGTGTTCATCCACCCATGGAATTTACCCATGTTATTGTAAATGGCATCGACCAATGGTATTTATTTGTCTATGGTATTGTAAGTGACATCTATCCATGATATTCATTCACCTATGGTATGTATCCACCCATGATATTCATCTACACATGGAATTTACCCATGGTATTGACCCATGGTATCTACACATAGTATTGTAACCCAAAAAATGTTATAAATAACAAGTCTCAGTTTGTAAAAGGAAAGATTGTCCACCATAATGTAGCTTCTATAGTTATTCTTTGTTTTAATAAAAAAAGTTTCTTTGTGGTTTTATTTTCTTTGTCTTCTCTCTTTTTTTTGGCATTCTAATTTTACAGGTATTGTGAGATCCATTTCAAATTTTTAGACCTTGGGGGCCTCCCCCCAAGATCTGAACAACCCACAGGGTGACTTGCATAATCGGATCCCAATCCATGTCGGCCCTTGCGTAAATTAAAAAAAAAAAAAATTATTGGTGTGCCCTGTGTACCTAAGCACACCGGTGTGCTCTATTATACCAAAGCGCAGCAAAAGTAGTGTGATAAAAAAATAAAAATATATATATAATTTTTCTCAGTGCACCATTTGTAAAATTTGCGGCCAGTGCGCTATTTCATTATGGTGCACTGCGAACGTTTTGTTTCGCAAAAAAAAAAACACTTTCAAAAAATACAAACCCTACATTCTTTTTGTTTCTACCCTTTCTTCTCCCTCTTTTTGAGATTTCAGAATTAGGGCTTTTCAATTTAGATTTATAGGGTTTAAATATAGACCTAAGGCATCCAACCGACGGGACGATTTGCATAGTTGGATCCCAATTCATGTCGGCCCTTGCATAAATTTTAAAAAAACATATTTTTTTTTCATCAGTGCACCCAACAAAACCTAACAAACCAGTGCTCTGTATTGTACAAGCGCACCATGAAATTAATGTGATAAAAAATTAAAAAACAATTCTTTTTATCGGTGCGCCATATGTAAAATATGGCACCGGTTTATGCTACAAAAACTAACACTGGACGATTTTTATTATTTTATCATGGTTAATTAGTGCAGTGGTTAAAATTTAATGCACTGTTGCTCTTTGTTGACATAGAGCACCATACGTTCTATTATAATCTTTGTATGGTGCATTTCTAAGACACCCACGCACCGGCGTTGGTGCGTACACCATGAATGGTGCACCAGTTTTTTGATATTTTTTTTTATTTGAAAAGTTGACGATTTATTTATAAATATATTAATGAATGATATCGTATAGGTTTGATATTGATAAAGAAATGACTGACAAGAGATCAAATAACAAAAATACTGATAACACATCAAGAAAGCAAAAAAGACAAGTTCTTTGTAAATTCTTTACAAAAAATATTATTTTTGAACTATATGTAAGTTTAACTAATATGTATTGTTTACTATGTATCATGCAAAGCCACAAAATGATGAAGCTCGATAAGATTATTTCTGATCTAGGACCAGAAGAACATAAAAGCTTGATGGAAAAATTGAAAAAGGATGAATGAGGTGAATGAAAAAATACTATCGATCCAATATGAGTTTCTTTTTTTAATTTTCATTAATAATATAATTAAAATTATTATATAACATGTGTTAAACATTCTATTAATTCACATCTATTTAATGTTCTATAGGGACCAGCAACTCAGAAAATGAACGTTGTTCTAAGAAAAGAAAAAAAATAGAACATGCAAATGCAAATGAATTGCTCTTTAGCTCATTTGGAGTGGTGCTGGAGGTTAACGAAAGGGGGAAAATATTTTACAAAAGTTTAAGGGATCTAGTGGAACAAATGTATAGACGTTCTTTCCACTTACAATACAAAAACCAATCCAATGATTCCAAGAATGAAATTTTATCTAAACTACAGGAAGAGTTTCCAGAGAATTGTTCAATGAGACATGTCAGACTTTTAATAGCAAAAACGTACAACAACAAAAAAGAAAGAATGAAAAATTAAAATTCCTTTAAATGTTTGTCTAGAATTATTTATAAATTTCACTTTTGTTATATAATTTATTTCTCATATATCAATATAAAAATTAAATAGTTTATTGTCATGTTACATTTTCAAGAAGATTATGAAAATCTCAAAAGATGAACGAGCTGATATCAAAAATTTGGCAGTAGGAATGTCCAAAAAGGTTTACAAGGAGATGGTCAAAGAAATTGACAAAATTGCATCGCAAGAGAAGCCATCTCAACAACAACATGTTTCAAATGTAATATGTAATAAACAATTTAGCATTAAATATAAATTTTCAAGTATTTTCTTGCAGAAAAGAAAAGAAAATGGAACCCATTCAGCACATAAAACAGGATGACAAGGAAGAAAAGGGTTGATATCTATGTTTGTGAGTAATTTTTACTTCCTTATAACAACTTAACTAGATTTCATTTTTGTATTTTTTAAGTTGTTTTACAAAAATCATCATTGAATGTCTTCAAACAGGTGTTAACATACAAAGAAGAACCATCAGAGGAATTGATTGAAATTGGGCTAAATAAGGGTTGTGAGTATATGTTGGCATATCAAAACTTAATTCTGGAATTTGTAAGCATCTATCGATCTTGTTTTACTTAGCTTCATCTATAATTAAGAGAAAAAAAATCTTTATATTAAATAAATGATTTGCTATGGGGTATAAAGCATGCGAAACAAAGTATGGAACTGCGCCAATAGATAAAATCTTGAAAGATGGCATGTTACATGGCTTTGAAAGAATGTGTATATTTTATGATTCAATTGTTGCAATGGTACGCCATTTCTTTTTTATTTACATTGATATATATTATTTAATATTACAATTTTCATTATTCTCACCAATGTATATACACTCATTACAGTTTATTTTTATGTTTGTAGATGGAAGGTGAAGAAGAAGAAAACAATCAACACCGTGAACAAAACATTCCTGAAAATAACCTAGGTCATGGAAGTAGCTCTAGCAGTGACAACAGTTCAAGCGAAGAATGATGATCACTATGTTTGGATATCAAAGCAAGGCGTTGTATTTTTTGAAATATATCTATGAAATCAGATATTTTCTTTAATTTAATGGATATAGTATCCCAATTGAAAGACAAAGGGATACCAATAACTGTTCCATTTTGTATGACAAAGAATGTCATATATATATATATCTATATATATATATATATATATATATATATATATATATATATATAATAAAATATGTTTTAATTTATTCTATTGCATTCTCCATTGTCGTTCTCAAATGCACTAATAAAATTTTAATTCAAAAGAATATTGTTATAAGATGTGTCGACTTTTGATGAATAATGAATTTTAAACAATCACAATAATTGCACTGTCACAGGTCGATGTTTCTAAAAATACAAAATGAAAACAGGTGTGTGTCAGTTACTGTACACCGGTGCGTTTCGACGACCTATGGGCACCACACAAATACCAAAACCAATTAAAAATATCGAGGCATTTGTGCGGTACAGCGCACCAGTGCATTTATGTGTCTATACGCACCGGTGCCATTGTATGACGTATGGGCACTACACGAATACCGATACCAATTATAAATCTCAGTGCGTTTTTTTTATACTACGCACCGGGGTGTTTATGTGTCTATATGCACCTGTGCATTTGTACGACGTATGGGCATTGCATGAATACTGATACCAATTATAAATCTTGGTGGATTTGTGTGATACTGCACACCGGGGCATTTATGTGTCTATACACACTAGTGCATTTTTGTGACCTATGGGCACCACATGAATACAGATACTAGTTATAAATCTCGGTGCATTTCTGTGATACTGTGCACTAGTGCGTTTCTATAAGTCTACGCACTAGTGTGTTGATACGACCTATGGGCATCGCAAAAATCCCAAGACCAATTAGAATGGCCCCATGTGTTGTATCACCAACACTACATTCGATGCAGTTTTATACCTTAACGGTCTGGTGCATTCTCCTTCGACTGCCCCGGGGCGCCTTTTACATGTATGCACCGGTGCGGTAAATCCAGAGTACCGCACTGATGAAAAAAGCGTCTGTAATAACCTCCGACCGCCCATTTTTTTTAGTTGTGTTGAATTTCCATTAAAAGATCTGCCAAAACCTCCATAACCATAAATGGGTGTTGTAGCAAATGTTTTTTTGACAATTTTGGCCAATTTTATAACACTAAAAACCTCCTTTATAACCTCTGCTAGAGGGTCTTTTCCTTGTAGTGTTCCTTCTCCATATAATTGAGGTTTTTTATTTCGTTTCTGCTTCCAGCTTCAAATCTTGGTTTGTCTGCGCTCTCGTCTTGTCACCGGGATGAGAACTTTGTTCTCTGTCTGAGGTCTTCTTTCAGTTGGAGATCCCTTCTCGAATACCATGATTTCAAGTTCAGGTAAATATTCATTCCGGTAGAAATGTTTATGGCACTAATTTACATTACTATTACTGTAAATGTATTTTGTTGACCCCGTGCCTTATTTGGGTTTGACGAGTTTGTCGTGGGTGTGTAAATGAGGTAATGTTCTTACGAGAGAGGTGTTTATAAAGCCCATTTTTTTCTTTCTTTCCTCTCAGTAATTTCATATTGATTGGTCTATTCAAGATTTTGATATTTGGTTATTTTTTTCTTGTAGGTGAGGTTATAGCGCCTTCTTCCTCTGTCGACAATTCTTGGTTACAACTTTTCCTTATGCAAATTCCTCAATGTTGGCTACATGTACCCAATCTCCTCCGCTAGCTGTATCGAGTTTCTCACAAATTTTACTGGGAATGTTCTTAGTTACATATTGAGCTATGTTCAGAGCCTATCGTTCCTTTTTGTTTACTCCTCCAAGCTCCTTGAGGCTCTCTGCAAGGGGGGTTTTACTTATTTGAATTCCAGGTATTTGCGTAACACCCAAAGAAATGGAGGTTAACCCCATTCTGATGTTTGGAAGGCTGTATTTAGCTTACTATTTATTTATTACTATTTTTCCAGTTTTCGAGCTCGACTTTCTATAAAATACTTAAATTATCATTGGTCTTTTATTTAAGGCTTAACTTATTATTAGTCTCTTTATAAACTTGTTTACAAAATTTGTATTAATTAAGCCAGAGCAGGATTTGTGCCATGCATGCAATTATGTTGATGTATCTTTCTCTATTTTTCGACTATATAACTCAAGTTTACCCTTACGAGGGCAGAGAGTAGTTATTTCTTGTTTTTTTCCTTTGCAAATTTATGGCATAATTGTTCTAGTTGAAATCACTGTGCCTATTTGTTCTACTGTCTCATAATATGTCCATAACTTACTATTCCATATTTACTGTTCCTCTAATAACAGACTCTTGCTGTACACAATTTAATCTTTTACATAGTTTTAATTCATTTACTGTGGTTGTAATGTGCTTTACATAGAGAGGTTAAACCTACTCAGTTCTTTCCTGTTTGTTTACAATAATTTACTTATTGATTATTTTAATAACCCCAAGTTGTGTGGACCATATATTTAAGGAGGGTTCTTTCCCAAACCCTTAGTCTATGTACAATTTACTTCTCCTCAAGAAAACTATTCTGTCTGGGGTTTTCTCCTTTACTCCAGATGGTTACCCTCATTCCAGAGTTTGAGGCTAATTTAGTGAACTATTCTCTTACACTTATAAGAATGGAATTTAACTACTAATTCTCTCTTATACTTATAAGAATGGAATTTAACATAAAATATACAATCTCTTACACTTATGAGAATGGAATTTAAGTGCTAATGCTCTCTTATACTTATAAGAATGGAATTTAACATAAAATATACAGTAAGTATTCTCTACAGTTTACTGTGCTATTAATTAAATTCTCACAGAGTATACCTTATGAGAGTAAGTACTTTTAGAAGTAAAAAGAAGAATACTTTAGACTAATTCTACCTACATCAATAAACAGAGGTGATGGTTTCCTCTCAACTAAGAGAGAGGCTATTCCGCCCTCTGCTCCTCCGTGCTCCTCGTTAGAGTGGGAATGCTTAGCAATTTACTATGAAGAGAGAGACCTCAAAACCACAGTCTAGTATTTTCTTCCACTTCAGGTTTTTAAACAGAGTTCCACTAGCTTCAACCAGCTTTGGATACTCTCACCCTTCAGTGATCATGTTGTCTTTTACCATTTTGCACAGAACCCCTTTTCCTCATGAGGGTTTTCTTTTTATTCCTAGAGAAAAGATAAATTCCTAGAGGAAAAATAACCATCAGGTAACTGCTTTTAATCTAACCACTCTGGAAACTTGAACACATAACCATCATTTTATGGAGACCACTCCATAATTGATCTTTATAAAAAATATATAAATTAAACTTTTGTTCAAACATTTTCTTAATATACTCATTAAGCCAGTTTAACTTAAACAAGTTTAAATGTATCAATTAAAATAACATAACAATTCAAATCTTACATCATCCAAGTTAAAATAACATAACAATTGAAATCTTACATCATCTAAGGACCTGATCAACATGGAAATAGTGCCCATCTCAATTTATTCACTTGAAAATTGGTAGTCTTTGGTGGTTGTTGATATTTAAGGAGTTATAATATAAGTAAAAAAGAAAAATGCAATTAAAAGAGAAAATAAAAGAATTTATGTGGTAAAATTTTGATGATGTGTCAAAGAAATTTTCACTAAGTAAGAAATAAGAATTTTTATTATACCAAAATCAAAGTAAAAGATTGAAATTCTTATTATACCAAAATAAAAAATAACTCTCCAATATCACATAATTCCCTATAATTACAGAGTTCCCAAAAAAAAATAAAACCATATTTACTAAAATAATTACATTTTAACCATGATTTTAATTTTAATTGTTGTCATTCCTCTTCTTTAAGAAGTTGTTGTCATTTTTATTCTTAAGAAGTAGGGTAGATAGAGACAACAATCACGGAGGAGAATTTGGATCAGTCGATTCTTGATAAACTGAAAAGCTAACAATACCTCGCCTCTCACGAGGGTTTTCCACTAATGATGTTAGGATATTGGAGGTCTCAATTAGTAAATTCATGGGTTGGGTTTCGTACCTTGCAGGCTTGCTTCGTCGAGGCTTCTCACTAACGATATTAGGGCATTTGATGTTTCAAATAGTAACTTCACGGTTGGGGCATTGAACTTCAATAATTAGTGATGGGAATAATCTTAGTTCTATTTGTTTTTATTATATTAAATTTTGATAAATTTTGAGAGGTATACCTTTTATATTGAAATTTTTTATAGAACAAGGTTAACTTATAATTAAATATATAGTTATTATTATTATAAAATAATTAATATACTATAAAAAAATATGTTATAAGAATTTTAATTTTGGTGATTTATTTCATTTTAATATAAAAAATTTGAAGTTATAAATAATTTTTTTACAATAATAAGTTTAACTAATATTACATGCTCAAATATCATGGTTAACCAACACTGTATGTTAGAAAAATTACTCATATTCATGTATGATATATATAAAATAATTTTTTTAATTAATTTAGCTATTTAAAATAATATAAATGACATAATCATTTAAATAATTTTTTATTTTAATTTATAATTATTACTAAAAATAATTTAAAATATTTTATAGAGATTATTACTTTTAATAATTATTAATAATTAAATTAAAAATATTAAAATTATATTTCAAAATAAAACTCCTATCATATAAAATAATATATTGCAGAGCTTATTAAATATACAAGATGAATTATAAAAATAAAAAAGGTATGAATAAGGATGACTTGCTTTTTTCCCTTCACAATAATCATAGTTTGTTATAAGTAAAACTTATAGTTAAAAGTTTAAAGATACTAAAAATTTGAACTCTCATAGTAATAAAGTATATTGTACAAATGAATGATAATAATATAGTAGCAGGGCTTTTCCTTAGACAATGGGAGGAATGTTACAACCCAGAACAAGAGCAATTCTTGGTTGCTCATGTTTGGGTCCAGCTATTTGGGCTTCCTATGGACTTTTGGGACCCTGAAATATTGGAAGGCATAAGAAATTCATTAGGCACTTTTGTTAAAATTGCAAACTCCACAGCCAGGGGTCGATATACTTCATTTGCAAGAATCTGTGTGTACATGAACATCTCAGAGCCCTTACCAGAGATGATAGAACTTGAATACGAGGGTAAAGTCTGGATGCAGCTTCTTGATTACGAACATATACCATTTCGTTGCCAC
Organism: Pinus albicaulis; assembly: GCA_034641835.2. NCBI lineage: Eukaryota > Viridiplantae > Streptophyta > Pinopsida > Pinales > Pinaceae > Pinus > Pinus albicaulis. The sequence continues at coordinate 2,008,587,333 of CM076575.1, read as the reverse complement.
CGCTGTCATGAGTATGGGCAATTATATAAATCTTTCCCTTTGAATGCTCCTGAGCAACAGCGATCCCCTGTTAATGGACTAGAAACTCCACCTAGGCAGGGGGATGAGGGCTTTGTGCCGGTACCCACAAAAAAAAGGCAACAGCGTGCAGGGAATACAGGCCCTGGGTCGACAACAAAACAACACCCTTCTGGCTCGACCAGCATTGGAAACCGCTATGAAGTCTTGCAAGAGGAAGGTGAACCGTCAGGCTCTGAAATAGTAGTGGAGATCCCGATAGAAGGAAATGCGGAGGCAGGATCAAAAAATCAGTTGTCAAAGCGGAAAGCAGGACAGGAAATTGAAGATAATCAGCAACAGGAACTCATTCCAATGGAGGTTGAACACTCCAAAGAGGATCTAAGCGCAGAAGAGAAACTGTTGAAATGCCTTTTGTTTGAATGGCGAAATCTTGATGGTCGATTTATCTCGGTAGACCAGAAGAAATTGTACAAGGAAACTTTCGAACATTATCTAACAGCTCAAGCTTAGCGAGAGGCCCAAGAACGGGAACAAGCAAGCGGCAAGAAGGCACCAACCCCGTCTAAACCAACAAAAAAGAGAGGACGACGAACCCTTCAGGAATCAATACAGTTAGTAGGTGAAATGTTGATCAACACTGGCAAGATAATACCGTTAACAACGGTATTTCAACAACTACCTAAAAAATTATAATGAAGGTGCTCTCCTAGAATATAAGGGGTTTGAATAGCAAAGGTAAACAACGTCATTTGAAAGATAAATTACAGGGGGAAAAGCCTCAGGTTATGCTGCTTCAAGAAACAAAAGTCACAAGGAAAAGGCTCCAATCTATTATACAATCCTTTAAAATGAAATATGAGGTTATGGCGATTGATTCAATGGGAACATCGGGAGGAATTGCCATAATATGGAACGAAGCGGAGATCATAGCAGAGGGATGGATGGGAGTACCCAGAATCTTAACAGCAACCTTCCGATAGATTGGAACAGAGGATAGAATCCTTATCTCGGCTGTTTACGGACCTTCAATTCCAAGAGAGCGAGTAGCGTTTCTGCAAAACATACATAAGTTAAGTACAATACATAAAGAAAAATATTGGCTTTTAGGAGGAGATTTTAAGATGATTTTAAATCTTTCAGAAAAAAAGGGTGGGATAAGAAGGGAGGACCCAGAAATGGCACTATTCCAGGAAGTTATACATGATCTGCGGTTAGTGGATATCCCAAATGTGAATGGAAAATACACCTGGAACAATCGCAGAGGAGAGAAGCATCAGATTGCCTCCAGGTTGGATCAATTTTTAGCGACTGAGGCTTTGGTGAGCCTGGACATTAATTATGAGGCGGAAATTCTTCCTACTCTGGGCTCTAACCATTGGCCGATCAAGCTGGAGATTGATGTGAAGGCAAGTCGAAATAACCATCCTTTTAGGTTTGAACTTTTCTGGCTTCGAGACCCTGGATTTATGGAAAAGGTTAAAAACTGGTGGTATGCAAACCCAATCAGGGGTCATAATAAAATGCGCTCTTTTCAGCTGCGCCTGAAACAACTAAAAGTTGAAATCAAACGTTGGAACCGTTTAGAATTTGGAAATATCCATTAGGATCAAATCCGATTGAGAGAGAAAATGAAGGAGATTCAGCAGCAAATCATCCTCCATGGTCGAACAGAGGAGTTAGTGTTGGAGGAAGGTAGAACTCTCAGTCAACAAGAAGAGAGAAGAAAACAGGAGGAGATACTATGGAAACAGAAATCTAGAGTCAATTGGCTCAAAGAAGCAGACCGGAATACAAAATTCTTCCACAAAGCCATGATACAGAGGCGCCAGCAAAACATAATTTTTTCTATAAAAGCAGCAAACGGAGAACGGTTAATTAAACATGAAGATATGGAACAGGAGTGGGTTAACCATTTCCACGATTTGCTATCCGAACCTATCCCTAATCGCCAGGTAGCCATTCAGAAGATCACTACCCACATCCCTCAAGTGATCACTAGAGAACAAAACCTTGCTTTATTATGAGCTGTAACGCTAAAAGAAGTAGAAGAGGTGGTCCTGCAGCTACCCAAGAATAAAGCCTCGGGGCCTGACGGATTCACCAGTGAATTTTTCAAAGTAGCTTGGCCGTTCATCGGACCAGATATCCTGGAGGTTGTTGAACAATCCTAGAGAAATAAAAAGATGTCTCCAGCGTTGAATGCAACATTTTTGACCCTTATTCCCAAGCAACAGAATGTTGATACCCCTGTAGGCTTTAGACCGATATCCTTATGCAACGTCATTTATAAAATTCTCTCCACAATCATGGTTAACCGCCTAAAACCTTTGCTGCCTATGTTGATCTCCCCTGAACAAACTGGTTTTGTTAAAGGAAGACAAATCCTGGACGGAATAGTGGTGGCTCAGGAAGCAATCCATACTCTCAAGAAAGACAAAAAGAAAGGATTATTAATTAAATTGGACCTTTCCAAAGCATATGACCGTATAAGCTGGAAATACTTGACAGAGGTGATGACAGCCTTAGGGTTTGACGAAAGATGGCTTCAATTGTTGAGATCATTTATATCATCCCCGCATTTCTCAATACTCCTGAACGGTAGCCCTTCTATTCTGTTCAACAACTCGCGTGGTCTTAGACAAGGAGACCCCCTCTCTCCATTCCTCTTCATCATCACCGCAGAAGGCCTAGGTAGATTAATCAAAGCTCATGTAGTTGAAGGAAAGTTAGAAGGTCTGAAATTGTGGGGGCCTCAACTGTCGCTGACCCACCAACAATTCGTAGATGATATTTTATTATTTTGTATGGCATCATTAAAAGAATGCAAAACTATCCTCAAAATATTGGAGGTCTTTATGGAAGCTTCTGGCACTGAAATCAATAAAGACAAGTCTAATGTTTATTTCTTTAACTGTACAACATTGATGCAGAGTTATCTCACCTGGACATTAGGCTTTCAGCAAGGATCCTTTCCGCTAAAATACCTTGGTATGTTCTTAAACCCGGGCCCCACTAGAATAGCAGATTGGAAAGATATTATCGTCAGAGTAGAGAAAAGAATTCAAAATTGGGCCTTCAGAACCCTGAATGCACCTGGGCACCTCATTATGTTAAAATCGGTGCTGCAAGGCTTACCCATATATCAGTTGTTGGGAAGAGCCTGTCCGAAAGGAATATGTGTTCAACTGATAAACATCTCCAAAAAGATTTTATGGCAGGGCGCCTAAACCAATAGAAAGTGGGCGCTCCTTTCTTGGGATAAATTAATCAAGTCGAAGGCAGCAGGAGGATTAGGCTTGCGTGACCCTTTCAGTTTAAATAATGTGTTGGGGGCGAAACTCAGGTGGCGCTGGCTCATGGGAGTGCAGGATTTTTGGAAGAGGATATGGCAAACAAATATGATATGCCACTAACAGTCTTAGGCCGAATGAAAGTTGACAGGGTGCCGAAAGGCTCATCAATATGGAATCTAGCAGTGATGAACAAAAATTTGATCCGTGCAAATAGTTTTTGGGAAGTTAGGGAAGGAAATATAGCGCTCTTCTGGGAAGACTCTTGGCAACAACGGGAAAAATTATTTACTCGATTGGATCTGGGGGAAATTTTCCTATTCACAAATACCCCCAATAACAGGCTGGTGCATCAGTATTGGTGCAATAATCACAATGGTTTGTGGAGGAAATGGAAAGATATACATGGGTGGCTGTCGGCTCCAGCAACGGAACAGTGGAATAATTTTGCTAAAGAGATCAGCACTCGCAAACTTAGAATAACCCCAGGACCAGACATCCTGCGATGGGGACATCAAAAAAGAGGGTTGTTTACTATTAAGGAAGGATATTACATCCACACACAACAAGCTCTGGGTAATGGGCGACCAATATGGAAACGAATTTGGGAAATGCGACATTGGCCAAAGGAGACATATTTCCTTTAGTTGGTAAGTCGTCGCAGAATTTTAACCTGGGAGAACCTACATAAGAGAGGTGTGATTGGTCCATCACGCTGCCCCTTTTTCCATGTTGAAGAAGAAACGACAGATCATTTGCTAATCTCCTGCACAAAGGTGCAGCCTTTATGCGAAAACCTATCTCATCTGTTTAGGCAGACGGATAAAAACAATGAAAGTATAACGGAAACCATAGTTAATTGGAGAAAAGGAAGATTTCACTGTCAGGTAATCAACAGAGCATGGACCCTCTCATTTGGATTCTTACTCTGGAATACCTGGAAAGAAAGAAACCAGAGAGTCTTTCAAGAAGCAGAATAACCAATGAATCATATATGGCAGCGCTCCGTAGAGAACATTCGGGAAACCATCTTAACAAAAAGTTGGACGGATGAAGATTGGCAGAGAGTAGGTATTGAAGTCCTCATACTAGAAAATCTGAATCTCAAACCGTAGATGCTCAGTAAAGGTCTTTGGAAATTCATACCTCCCAACCAATCAATTGAGGAGCAATGGAATCCTCCCCAACCAGGATTTCTTAAACTCAATTATGATGGAGCTTCGAAAGGTAATCCGGGACAGGCAGGATCAAGTGGGATCTTCAGAAACTCTCAAGGGGATATTTGTAGATTCTACGCACTGGACTTAGGTCATGCAACCAATAATGAAGCAGAACTCATGGCAGTCAAGCAAGGTCTTCTGATTGCAATTAGAGAACACTGCCAGAGGATCATAGGGTAGGGAGATTCAGCAATGGTCACAGGGGTGCTCCAGAAATTACAACAAGGCACATCTTGGGAGAAAATCTCCCAAAGCTGGCGAACAGCAGCCCTTATAGAAGAATTGAGCCAATTGGTGAAACACATACAATACTTGATCCCCCACCATGTTAGAAGAAAAGGTAACGCAACAGCTGACTACTTGGCCAACTGGGGATGTGAAAATGTTGAGCGCCACATCGATGGCCGCCCAACAGACCTAATATGGCACGTGGAACTCCACTCACTCCAATTGATCGTGGACAAGGACCTTCAACCCCCCGATCGAGGTGTACATTTGTCAACATGAAATATCGGAGGCGGCTACTTGGCATGCGCTCCCACTCCATGAAATTAACACCATTAAACATGGATTGTCAGTCCAGTTGGGTGAAGTGTGCGAACGCTCGGCTTGGAATGATGGTGCAAAACGGACAGGTTGTTTGGACAGGATACGGAAGGCAAGTATCGTTTAAGGTAAGTTTCCCTCCACCCCTTCATTCTTTCATGCAAAGTCTCTTGCATGCAATAGTCTGGAGGTGGCAGAGGAGGCGATTCAACGATTTTCATCCCAGCAATTGGTCGATCCTGTCAGGGTATGTTACAGTCATTTTCTCAGTTCTTCTGATGCCTTTTGAAGCTGTATTGTTTCATTTGCAGTATAATCAAGCTAGTTTCAGTTTGGGAATGAATTTTAGGTGGATTAACCCTGAAATGAAAGATGTTCTTCCCTGTTTTTGAGACCCTTGCATGAGCTCTGTCCATGCTTTATACCCAGGTCGAATGTATGGTAGGATAAACCCCAGTACTCTGTTATATCAGTGCTGCATCCAATGGTTTATAGGGAGTAATTTAATCATGTGTTGGCTAGATTTCCATAATCAGGCTTTTCTTCATGTCAATTTACATATTTGTAATCACTGTCATGCACTTTTAACTCTCTGTTTCAGTTCTACGAGAGTAACCTTCACCTTCAGGACCTATTCCTATTATAACCCTGCAACTAAGCCGAGAGGAGTTCCGGGTAGATTAAGGAAGAAGATAGGGAGTCTTTGGCCTGTAGCCAACTATAAAGGCCCGCCCTTCCGTCTGATCAATTCGATTCCAAGACATAATACTTTCTATCCTCAGTCTATCCCGCAAAGTTGTCATACAAAGCCTAGCAACCAGCCTGCTTGTTTCTGTAAGAGGTATGTTAACTTCCGGAGTGTTGTATATAGTTACTATGCCAGCCGTTCAAAGCCCTGCTTCTCTGTATCAGATGTATCGTAGAGTCAAGGGGGTGGGGTTTCTACGCCCGTATGATACTCAGGCTAGCACGGTTAAAGTGGGGCGCATGCTCTGTATTAACAGAACTCCTTACATATTTGCTGCTAAATTTTGTATGTCAGAGCTTTTACAAAGGACCCATCTTGCAATGGGGAAAAGATGCCAAAGGGTCGTTACCGCCAAAGGAAAGAAGCAAGCTCAATTAGAACTCGACCCCAAGAAACGGGGTCGTAAAACAAATCTAGAACATCTGGAAACACTAGCAGCAAATTATCTGATAGGTAATTCCTCTGAAATTCGCCATGACATTCGTGGGTGGGAAAAGGAAATCCATATGGAACCTGAAGATAATGAGGCAGAGGCCGAGATCCTTGATTTCATTACAGATCCGGGAAATACTCGTGGACACCTTACACTGTTTAATCAGACTATCCACACCTACTGGATAGTAAAATGTTTGATAGAAAAAACTATTCAGAGTAACCAACCAATTCATGACAAGACAGAACCGGTAAAACCGGACCTCCGCACTCAGGCTCAGCTTCTGGAGATTCAAGACCAGCAACAACACATTAAGATAACATAATACCAGGCAGTAGATCGAGTAAGCAGACTAGATGATAAAGTGGGTCGCATGGAGAAAATCCTTCAAAAGATCCTTCAGCAGCTCCAACAAGCAGAAATGCCTGGGTCCAATGTCAAAGACCCTCCCTCAGTCTCTTCATCTGATGGATAGAAGCTTTAGCTTTTTAGATTTTTGATGGTTTTTAGTTAATTATGAAATTTTTTATCTGTTATGTATGTACAAACTGAAGTAGTAGAATAGTTAGCTCAGGAGAATTTTAGACGTATAAGACAATTTCAATATTGGGATGCTCATCATGCTTTTAGATGGCCAATAGACCTGGTTTCCTTCGGGCAGGTTGAGGTCAATGACTGATTTTTATATTTTGTAGCCTGTCTTTTAAATATAAATAGAAATAGCAAGGTCCCACCGAACTTACAAAAAAAAAGATAATAATATAGTATGTCATAGAAATGATATAATGAAGTATAACATATATAATTTTTTGGTATAATTAAGTAGTATGTATTTATTTTGTTTTAAATTTTATATATAGTTTATTTTATTATTTATTATAAATAAGGTAATTTTATATAGTCAAAATATTTTAATTATATATGTGAAAATAAATTAAGGAGTTTAATTTTAAATTAAAATTTGAATAGAAGACACATTAAAAACTAATTTTATAATTTAAATAAATAAATATTGTAATAATTGATAACAGAGCATAAACCCTTTCTCCTTCCAAGTTAATATTTAAATCTAAAAGATTCAAGAAGAAAAATTGTGGAAATAATTTGTAGTTTCTAGTGATCATAGAGATAAAAAGAGGGATGATTCTTGTAATCATTCTTTATATGTATAGTACATCGAGTATTGAGAAGAATAGAGAATAATGTAGATCAAGAGAAATCAAGCTCTTACACTATTGAATAGAGGGGAGTTTGACAATATTTAAGACACATTTGAGTAAATTGTCTTAATTTGAGATTAAAAAAATTATTGTCAATTGTCTTAAATATTGTCTTTAAGTGAGTGTCTCAAATAATTATGTTAAAACAATTGTCTCTATAAAGACAATACCCAACAAAAGTATTATTTTTTGTTAAGAGACAATTCATTTTTGTCTCTAAACAAACTATAACTATGATTAAAGACGTATTGTCTTTACAGAAACAATGTCTTTAATCTCAACTATTGACTTTATAGAAACAATATTTGTTTAATCCCATAAAGAAAATATTTCTTTAATATCATAACTACTCATAATAAAAAATTTCCTTTAGAAACAAAATTTAGAGTGTGAATATTTTTGTTTCTTCATAGATTAAATTATGCTAGGGCATGGAATCTCACCACCAACCTCTTACTTGCAAGGAATATGTTGTTCCATTGAGCTACCACCTTTTAAATAAATGTATTATCTCAATCAAAAAAATATATAAATCAATTAATCAAAATAAATTGTCATATTACTAAGTAAATTTATATTACTGATTTATATTAATAAATAAATTTATGTTACTTGTTCCCACATGAAAAATTTTAGACAAAAAGATAAAATTGTACATGTGGACTAAATTCACAAATTTTATTTATCAACCCAAAATAAATATAATATTGACATTGAGACTAAATTCTAGATCTCAGCCAATAGTTTCTACACTATAAGGTGGTTCAAATAAAGCAACAAACTCATACTGTACAAACCTCTTTGATTGTCCTTGCAATGGTTTAGGAGGCTTCATCATTTTCTTTTTGTGTAGTAATTCATATTGATAGGATGAACATTAAAACCGAGTGTTATTGATCGAATGAACATTAAACCGAGTGTATGGATGTGAGATTAATAATGTACATGGTTTGTCATAGCTAGTGATCGAAGTTCACCAAACTTAAGAATCATGAGTCTACCTTATTTGTCTAATTGATATTGTAATTGCAGAGTGTGAGGATCTATGGCATAGATGGTTAATATCCAGAACACCCATAAATATATTAAGATCAATATCTGATGGACGGAAGTACAATACCTGATGGATAGTAGTACAATAAATGATTTCTATATAACAAATTTATATTTATATATGGTAAAACAATAACTTATTTCTAAACACCAAAGCTATTACAAATAATTCGTTGATCCATTAATGAGACGCTATGAACTTTTCAGTTACATTTTATAATCTAGATAAATCTATTTTAATTTATCTATTTTAACTCTAGAACCTTTGTTGGTCCATTAATGACACGCTATGCATATTTCAGTTACATCTTATAATCTAGATAAATCTATTTTAACTCTTGAACATTTAGAACTTCGGGAATTTACATTTTAATTGTTTCTAAACCCTCTTCTTAGTTAGGAAATATAGAATTATGATAATCCTAACTAACCACTAATCCAAGTAATAAACAAATTTTGTACTCGTCTTTAACCTAAGATAATTAGGTATTCATAGGGATAATCTTGACAATGAATCACCTACTGTCGTGCTCCTTTCCCGAGACAATGTAAGTAGGGGATGTAAGAAGTGAACTTTGGTAATGCCGGCTTGATCATGCAATTTGAATGTCGAAGACCACCGAATTAGGAAGAGATACAAAAAGTAGCTTGAAACATGTACTGATTAAGGTGGTAATTTAGTTATTCATTGGGATATGCCAGTATATTTAAAATCGTGCTTGAAACATGTAATGATTAAGGTGGTAATTTAGTTACCGATTGAGACGATTGAGATGTGTTACTATATTTGAAATTGTTGCATCAATTTTATTTTGGCTTTTTTTCTTGGAAGTTTTAGTTGGTAGTTGGGAGATTAATTTTTTTTTATGTATAGTTTTTTTAGAGTGTAAAATGCATGATGTTATTTTTCATTGTATTTTTGATGCTAAATATAATACATATATAATTAAATAAAAATTTAAACTATAATACCTTAATTTTTTTTCTATATACATATATATGAATTTGATATCAACATAAATAGTTAACATAGATTTTCAAATAGTCTTGTTAAAAATTCAAATATTGTTTGTTTATTTTTTATTTTTTATCTATATTATACAGAAAAACTTACACATCCTTTCATGCTGAGTTGTAGAATAAACCTCTAAACTTAATATAATATCATTTTCAAATACCTAATAAATATCTTGTTCATTTTATTCATTAATTACCAACCACACATACCGAGATTATTTAGAACTAAAATTGATATGGAATAATTTGAACATGAATCTTGAAACTTATGACAAAAAAGGAGTCAAGAATTCAAAAATATAAATATGAGAGAATGGTTCTATATTCATCACTAAATCAAATCACCTCAATAAGATTCTTATCAATGATTATCCTTATGACAAAAAAGGAGTCAAGAATTCAAAACTATAAATATGAGAGAATGTCTATGAGTTTTGTATTCATCGCTAATCTCTCAATTGGTGGTTGAGAGATTAATTTTTTTTATGTATAAATTTTTTAGAGTGTAAAATGCATGATGTTATTTTTCATTGTTTAAATTGTATTTTTGAATGATAAATATAATACATATATTAATTAAAAATAAAAATTAAAGTATAAAAACTTATTTTTTTTCTATATAAATATATGAATTTGATATCAACATAAGTAGTTAACATAGATCTTCAAATAGTCTTGTTAAAAATTCAAATATTGCATGTTTATTTTTTATTTTTAACCCATATTATACAGGGAAACTTACACATCCTTTCATGCTGAGTTGTAGAATAAACCTCTAAACTTAACATAATATCATTTTCAAATACCTAATAAATATCTTGTTCATTTTATTCATTAATTACCAACCACACATACAGAGATTATTTAGACCTAAAATTGATATGGAATAATTTGAACATGAATCTTGAAACTTTCCTTATGACAAAAAAGGAGTCAAGAATTCAAAAATATAAATATGAGAGAATGGTTCTATATTCATCGCTAAATCAAATCACCTCACTAAGATTCTTATCGATGATGATCCTTCTGACAAAATAGGAGTCAAGAATTCAAAAATATAAATATGAAAAAATGGTTCTGTATTCATCGCTAAATCAAATCACCTCAATAAGATTCTTATCAATGATGAACTTGCTGAGAGTGAGTGTTGTCGAATTGATATGGAATAATTTGAACATTTCCTTATGACAAAAAAGGAGTCTAGAATTCAAAAATACAAATATGAGACCATGGTCCTATATTCATCGCTAAATCAAATCACCTCAATAAGATTCTTATCGATGATGAACTTGTTGAGAGTGAGTGGTTCTATATTCATCGGTAAATCAAATCACCTCAATAAGATTCTTATCAATGATGAACTTGCTGAGAGTGAGTGTTGTCGTTTTATCACTGTAGAGAACATTCATTACAGCCATGCATTTCCTCGTGTTGTCGCTTTATCACTGTAGAGAACATTCATTACAGCCATGCATTTCCTTTATGGCAGTCATTCTGTTTGTGATAGCCCCCTATATGTGCATCATAGTGGCATAGCGATAGCAAAAAGATGAGTTATGAGAGTAATTGGATAGGGGCATATGACTGTTTGAAATTATGCTTTCAATTGTTAAAAATGAAGCTTGTCTCCTAACTTATTGAGAGAGCTTGTGAGAGCCAATTGCCAACGGGTACTGACAATACAACGGGAATTGCAAGAAGAATTCCGCACTAGAAGGTTTTTAATCCTGTCACTGGATGATCATTTCTGAATCGGGTAAATGACAATAATTTCTGACTATTCCAATTGCAATAAAAGAAATGAAGAAGTTACCAACTTTTTATTGCAAGAACATGCACTATAACATTACACCACAACTGAGTTCAGCTTTTCACTAACTGAAAGATGGATTAAACTAAGCCATATTCAACTAAACCTATGTCACATGGATACAAGTTTTTTGGAAATGGCCGACTTAGTTTGTGTTATCAGAGAAATGTGTTATTTTTCCAAAAGTGTGAATTTCAAGAGTTATAATTATAATTTCAATTTGTCATTGTTTATACACACCATTATAGATCTATTTTAAGTAAGTCAAGAAGAATCAAATTTCTTTATGTACAATTTATTTTAGAGTGCAAAATACAATATATTATTTTTCATTGTTTAAATTGTATTTTCAAATGCTAAATAAAGTATATATAAAACTAAATAAAAATTTAACCACAAATTTTTTTATTTTTTTCTATATATAAAATTGATATCCACTTAAAATGAATTAATTATTTTTTATTTAGAATATAATTTTTACAATCCTCTCATACTTAACTTCTTGACTTTAAAATAAACCTCTATACTCAATAACACAATAAACCTCTAAACTTAATAACTCAAAGACCCCTTACCCCTAAATTCTTAGTCATTGGGTGAGATTATCTAGTTAGCGAAGATTTATCAATCTTTAAAAGGTCCCTTCAAGCACACAAACATTAGCATGAATGATATCTCCTAGCTTAATACTAATTGTGTCTATGGGAACAACAATACTAGCGTCTTTCTCATGCCATCGACTATCTCCAAAAACCTACCTGTGAAGTACAAAATCTGATTTTAGAGGTTGTACCATCCCATAGAATTTCATCAGGCAAAGTATATATATATATATATAGGGAGGGAGCTAAACAAGATAGGATTAAAGATATATTATTTTTATAGAAATAATATATTTTTAAATTTAGTTATTGATTATATAGAAACAATATATGTTTAATTCTATAAAAAAATATTTCTTCAATTTCAATTACTCATAATTAAAATTTTCTTTTAGAAACAAAATTTAGAGTATAATTTTTTTTTGTTTTTTCACAAATTAAATTCTGCTGAGGCATGGAATCTCACCACCAATTTTTTACTTACAAAAAATGTGCTCTTCTATTGAGCTACCACCTTTTTAAAAAAATATGTTATCTCAATGATAAAATATAAAAATCAATTAGTCAAAATAAATAATCATATTAGTGAATAAATTTATGTTAGTTGTTACCAGATGAAAAAATTTTAATAAGCCAAATTCACAAGTTTTATTTGTCAACCCAAAATGATATAATATTGACATTGACACAAATGTCTAGATCTCAGCCAATAGTTTTACACTATACGGTGGTTCAAATAAAGACAACAAACTCACACACGTTCGCAAACCTCTTTGATTGTCCTTGCAACGGTTTAGGAGGTTTAATCATTTTCTTTTTGGGTAGTAGTTCATATTGATAAGATGAACATTAAAACCTAGTGTATGGATGAGTTTCATTAATTGAATAATGTACATGTTTCGTCACAGCTAATGATCGAAGTTCACCATGCTTAATAATCACGAGTCTATCTTATTTCTCAAATTTATAGTGTAGTTGCAGAGTGTGAGTTTAGTGTAATTGCAGAGTGTGAGAATCTATGGTATAGATGGTTAATATTTAGAACACTCATAAATATATTAAATCAAATATAATATGTTGTCTTTATATATATATATATATATATATATATATAAAATAAAACAAAACAACTTATTTGTAAATATCTAAATTATTACCAATAATTCGTTGATTCATTAATAAGACGCTATGCACTTTTTGACGAAGGCTCAGTAAATATACCCTCGTATAACTATGACACGGTGCAATAAAATTCGGATTTTTTCAAACAACAATAAGTGTGAATCTACTTAACGGGGTGCCAGCTCAGTTGTATGGTTTCCAACTGTGATTTAATTTGCGGTCTCTCTACACGTCATCAACTTTAATTATGGTAGGTGTACACCTGATCCATTGGATTCCGCGGCAACCACTCCACATTTATCGTTCCTCAGTTCGATGCCTGGTGTATTTGATTGTGCTGCGATTTCGCCGCTCTTCTTTTGTGCTTGTGAACTATACTCTCGCGATTTTTGTTATTGTTACGTAATGAGCTATGTGACGGAGGGGTTTCTTTGCCTGTCACTGGTCTTCTGAGGTTTGCGAAGATACCTGTGCAAGTTGTGCGTCTTCTCTGGCAAGGTATGTGTTTTCCTGTGCGTTCTATACTGTGTCCTCGGTTTAGTCGTTGGCTCCCTCCTTCCTGTTAAGTTTTCTCTGTCAATGACTTTCGTTAACGAGTCTTGTGTGAGGATTTCTTCCCGTGATAACTCTTCAGATTCAAAAGCGCTTTCAGCTGTGCGCTTACTGTTCTTCCTTATGCTACCCCTGCTAACATCGACTGTTTGTCAATTTCATCTACAGGCGCGACCAATCAAAGTTCTTCTGCTCGGCTTTGTGGTCAATGAGAACAAACAGGTATTTGCTCTCCTCCAATTTCAAGATGCGCTACTTCTCTTCGCGGTTCTAACCTACTTGCCCCTTTATGAACATAAATTGTTGGTTTGATAAAACCCTGGGTTCCCTCTGTCCTACCCAGTTTCTTAGTGAGTTTCTTTTCAATGCTCCATTCTGGTAATCTACAGTTATACGCTCTTCTTATATTAACGTATCTCCAGTCAGCATGTTCTAACTCGAACTGTTTTGGCTTTGTGCAGGCTTCCTCCTCCTATCGAAACCCTGGCTCGTTTTCTCAGCAGACCAAACCCTCCGGTAGGGTCGCCTTCTTTTTGTATTTCTGTAGTTGGGTTTTTCAAGTTCTTGTTTCCTGGTTCCGCCGTTTCGTTGCCAAACCCTAATGGGCGGCAAACCTTCCAATGTGATGTACTGTCGATATAAATTATGTTGTCGTAGTGCATTCTACTGTAACTGTATTGTTTCAAGTTTCAAACCCTAGTTCGGGTTATGCTATTACTCTGTCCTTCTGGACTGTTTGACTCCTGGATGAACTCTGTCTCTAAATAATTTATACAAGAACGTTTTTATCTGTGAGGAAATTTGATAAATGTTTCAATACGACGGGAACTCACCTGGTATCTGTAGAATATCTCTTCCTTGTTTTTCTTTGACTATGATAAGTGGTAAATAGCTCCTTGTTCTGTTCGGCTGTAAGTTTCTGTTCCGATTTCTTGTACCTGTTAATACACAACACAAAGGCAAAAAGAAAGTTTCCTTTTCTCTCTACATGCAGTCAAACATTTGCTTGGTTTCAAATCTCATACGAGTCAATTTTATTATCACGCTCACACACGGCTGTTACATATATTTCGAACTGGAAATGCACACAATAATTTCACAGTACACAGATGTAGACTAATAATCCTAACTGAAAGGTAATACTGGTTACAGATCTTATTATCCATGTTTGTCTTCTTTCTCTGTTTTTCTTGAGGGAAGAATCGAACCCCCTCATATGATTGTACTATTGTTTTTATAACTACAAGTGGAATTCAGTTCTGATATTCGGTTGAACTGTCAACCGAATGCATCCAACTACTTTGTCAGTTCCTCTTTTTTTGTAAACAAAAGTAAACTTCTAATTAACTAACTAACTACAGAAACATTTTATATCCCTAGTCTTATTGTCTTTATGTAACTGACAGTTAATAAAAGTAATTAAAAGAAAAAAAAAACACAAGTTTCACGACCTGTTCATAACCACGTGCTAGTCACCAAGACAGTTAACCATTTTCCGCCTCCTCTGAGCTGGATGCTCCTGCATCAGGCTCCCGGGGTGGCAAAAAGTCATGGCTCCGCTCCATGAGATCATCGACTGAATAACATGATTTCTGTATCTGCGTCGCGTCAAGCCACGAACTGTCCTCAATTGGAAGGTTCTTCCACTTGACCAAATATCGCAGATATTTCTTCCTACGTGTGCGCCTGGCTACCTGTGTGTCGAGAATACTCTCGATCTCAAGGGGCTGTGCCGGAGGCATCTGTCTCATCCAAGAACTCCCATCGAATTCGGTGTCCCGTGCTGGCCTCGCTGTTGCGTCATCTTCAGGATCAGCCACATAAGGAAATAGGTCTGCCACATTAAAGATGGGTGAAATACCTATCCCTGGTGGCAACTGCAATTCATAAGCATTTGCAGAAAACTTGCGAATGATTTTGCAGGGGCCAATCTTCTTAAATTTCAGCTTATTATATTCCCATTTTGGGAAACGTTCCTTGCGCAAATGTGCAAGGACTTCGTCCCCAACATTAAACTGAACTTCTCGTCTTCTTGAATCAGCTCGTTGCTTGTATTTCTGACTGCTGTCCTGTAGCTTCAGCTTCACCTGCTCATGTAAGTCGCTCATTGCTTGGGCGAAATATTCCCCATCAGCACTTCGTTTTTCGAGTTTTCCCAAGTCCCGCAGCTCATGCACTCCGCGAGGATGCATGCCATACAAAATCTGGAAGGGACTGTAACCGGTGCTGCGATTCAGTGAATCGTTATATGCGAACTCCGCCTAAGCAAGTACGCGGTCCCACATTCGTGAATTTTCGCCTATTAAACTCTGTAGTAGATTTCCCAGGCTCCTGTTCACCACTTCAGTTTGTCCATCAGTCTGTGGGTGGTAAGCGGAGCTAAACTGCAACTGCGTGTCCAACTTCTTCCATAGGGTTCGCCAAAAATGTCCGGTGAACTTTACATCCCTATCGGAAATGATGGACCTCGGTAGACCATGCAATCTAACAATCTCTGTGAAAAACAAGTGTGCTACGTGAGTAGCATCACTGGTTTTCCTGCAAGGTATAAAATGTGCCATTTTCGAAAACCGATCCACCACTACCATCACTGAATCAAAACCCCGCTGTGTCTTAGGCAAACCCAAGACAAAGTCCAAGCTGACTGAGTCCCATGGTCTGCTCGGAATGGGTAGTGGCATATAAAGACCTGCATTTTGACTGTGACCCTTCGCCAATTGACACGTTTTGCACCTGCTTACATACCTCTGCGCGTCTCGTCGCAACTTTGGCCAAAAATAAAAATGCTCAACTTGTGAAAATGTTTTGTCTATCCCGAAATGTCCGGCTAGACCTCCACTGTGCTTTTCCCTAATAATGTTTTCCCTCATTGAACAGTCGGGAATGCATAACTGTCCTCCCCTGAACAATAATCCCTCATGTAGATTGTAATCCAACCATGAACTACTATTTCTCAACAGGGGGTTTTGGCAGGCCTCATAGACCTCTTTAAATTCTGCATCTGTCTGATACAGATCCCTCAAGTGCTCAAAACCCAGCACCTGCACCGTACTTTCCTGCAAGAGAAAAACTCTTCTGCTTAATGCATCTGCCACCTTGTTGGATTGTCCGCTGATATGCTTCAATACAAATGTAAAGCATTGCAAATATTCCACCCACTCTGCATGCTTGTGGTTCAACTTGTGCTACTGCATAACATACTGTAAAGCAGAATTGTCAGAAAATAACACAAACTCATTACCTAACAAATAGTGCCTCCAGTGCTTCAAGGCTTGAACAACCGCATAAAATTCCTTGTCGTAAGACGAATACTTCTGCCTGCTGTCGTTCAATTTCTCACTGAAATAAGCAATCGGTCTGTCCTCCTGGCTAAGTACTGCCCCAATGGCTGTACCGCTGGCATCACAACGAACTTGAAAAAGTTTGTTGAAATCCGGCAATCTCAAGATCGGCCTCTCAGTGATTTTTTTCTTCAAAGTCTGAAAATTGTTTTCTGCTGCTTCAGTCCAGCAAAAAGGCTGGTTTGCCTTCTTAATCGTGTCCAACATGGGTGCGCAGATCCCACTAAAATTCTTGATAAACTTCCTGTAAAAGCTTGCCAAACCATGAAAGCTTCGAACCTCGAACAAATTCTTTGGGGATGGCCAACTAACTATCGCTGCAATCTTTTCCGGATCCATCTTCAACTCGTATTCTGCAATCACAAAGCCCAGATAAACTAATTCTTTTTGGAAAAAAGTACAATTTTTCAAATTTATCAACAGTTTTTTCTGCTGCAGTCTCCTCAACACACTTCGAACATGTCGAAAGTGTTCCTCCTTCATTTTGCTGAAAATTAATATATCGTCTAAATACACAATCACAAATTTCCCAATGAATTCCTTCAGTACTTCGTTCATCAGGCGCATGAAAGTACTGGGGGCGTTGCTTAACCCAAATGGCATCACCAGCCACTCATACAGCCCTTCATTTGTTTTGAAAGCTGTCTTCCACTCATCCCCTTCTCGAATTCGGATCTGGTGGTAGCCACTCTTCAAATCAATCTTCGAAAAATATGCTGCCCCACTCAAACAATCCATCATGTCATCCATTCGCGGCAGTGGAAACCTGTACCGAATTGTAATCTTGTTAATAGCTCTCAAATCAGTACACATTCGCCATTCGCCACCTTTTTTTAGGAGCTAATACTGTTGGAACTGCACAGGGACTCATACTCTCTCTGATCAGTCCTTTATCAAGAAACTCCTGCACCTGTTTCCGAATTTCTTCATTGTCTTTCGGGCTCATATGATAAGCTGCCTTATTTGGTAAGCTAGCTCCCAGTATAAAGTCAATACAGTGACTGATACCTCTCTCGGGGGGCAGTTCATCTAGAAGATCGTCCAATATGATATCTCCAAAATCCTACAACGTGTCCTGAATTTCCTCGGGTAAATCGGAAATCTTTGTGTGCAGTACCACCGTCTTTGGCCTCCTTACAACAACAAAGTTCACATCGTTGTTTTCAATCTGTTTTAAAAACTCTTTTCCCCCCATCAGCAGTGCTTTTACCCCACTGGCTTCTGCTGTACCTTCCTCTTTAATGGGTACAAGCGTGTGCTTGATCCCATCTTTAACAAACTTATAGCAGTTCGTTTTTCCGTCATGAACTACTTTTCTGTCAAACTGCCAGGGCCTTCCTAATAGTATATGACAGACATCCATTGGCATAACATCGTAGATAATTTTGTCCTTATATCTGCCTATCTGGAACTCCACCTCGCACTGTTCATCAACTAACTGTTGATGTCCTTTCTACAGCCACGACACTTTGTAGGGAGTGGGATGTTTCAGCTTTTTTAGTCCCACCTTCTCCACCATTTCTGTGGCCACCAAATTATCAGTACTTCCGCTATCAATAATCAGCTTGCAGCACTTACCCTGTGACTTGCAAACTGTCCGGAACAGGGCCTTTCGTTGATCTGGGTCTACCATTTCCTTTGCTGGTTTTAACAACACCTTATTCAGCACTAAGGCTTCACCTGTTTCTGGTGCATTCTCCACTTCCTGAGGCGGTGCCTCCGCTTCCTCCAGCTAGGGAACATAAGCTCCTCTCCCACCTGTTGGTTCACCTTCAGGACATTCATACGATTTGTGCCCCCACTTGTGGCACCGATAGCACTGGACAGTTCCTCTGCCCCGACCATTACCTCTCCCTCACTGGGCTGGTCGTCCCCCTCTAGTGTTGTTGTCCTTTTCTGTTGTTCCTGCAGATTTGGAACCGTTGCCTTCTTCATTGGAACCTGTACCTCTGCCCCTGCCAAAGGCCTTCCCCTTCCCTCTGCCAGATCCACCTCCTCTTCTGGCATTCTGTTTCCTGTTTATTTTCTCCTCTGCCTTCAAAGCAAACTGGTATGCTTCATCTAAAGTTCTGGGTGAGAGAATACCGATTTCATCCAGTATCTCCCCTCTCAGCCCATTCACGAACCTTGTTGTTTTTTCTGGGGTATCTTCCATATACCCCGCCCGCAGATTCAACTTATAAAATTCTTCTGTATACTCCTTGACCATCATTCCCCTTTGCCTCAAGTTCTGTACTCGCCTGTACAGCATAATCTGATAGTCTTTCGACAGAAATTTCTCTTTCAACTTTGCCTCCATTCTAGCCCACTTCTTTATAGGTTGTTTATGTAACCTTTTTCTTTCTGCCTGAACGCTGTCCCACCACAAGGACGCATGTCCTTTCAACTTTGTGACAACGAACTTCACCTGCTTGTCCTCACTGGTTTCCTCAAATTCGAAATATTTGTTTACTTCATTCAGCCAGTCTAATAACACATCTGCCGACAAACTTCCGTCATAAGTGGAAAGCTCATGTTTTGGCTTATGACTGGATAACAGTACTGACCTTAATAACCTGAATTCAGGTGTCACCCCTTCGAATTCATCTGCTGGTTCTGCAACCTCTTCATCATTGTCATCCGCAGGGTCTCTCCTTCCCCCAGCTTCTACTGCTACCAATCTTCATGCAAAATTCGAATTTCTTCCCTCAGTCCCTCTTCCGCTGCTCTGCGGACTGCTCTTCCTCTTCCTCTTCCTCTTTTGCCAACCTCCATTTTTTCTTTCCTCTATCTCCTACAACCCGCTTTGATACCAAAATGACGAAGGCCTGTAAATATACCCTCGTATACCTATGACACAGTGCAATAAAATTCGGATTTCAAACAACAATAAGTGTGAGTCCACTTAATGGGGTGCCAGCTCAGTTGTATGGTTTCCAACTGTGTTTTAATTTGCGGTCTCTCTACACGTCATCATCTTTAAATATGGTAGGTGTACATTCGATCCATTGGATTCCGCGGCGACCACTTCACATTTATCGTTCCTCCGTTCGATGCCTGGTATATTGATTGTGCTCCGATTTGTGCGCTCCTCTTTTATGCTTGTGCACTATACTCCGGCGATATTTGTTATTGTTCTGTCAACCGACAATGCGGAGGAAGGGTTTCTTTACCTGTCACTGGTCTTCTGAGTTTTGCGAAGATACCTGTGCAAGATGGTGCATCTTCTCTGGCAAGGTATGAGTTTTCTTGTGTGTTCTATAATGTGTCCTTGGTTCAGTCGTTGACTCCCTCCTTCCTGTTAAGTTTCCTCTGTCAATGACTTTCGTTAACGAATCCTATGTGAGGATTTCTTCCCGTGATAACTCTTCAGATTTCAAATGTGCTTTCAGCTGTGCGCTTACTGTTCTTCCTTATGTTACCCCCGCTAACATCGACTGTTTGTCAATTTCATCTACAGGCGCAACCAATCAAAGTTCTTCTGCTCGGCTTTGTGGTCAAAGAGAACAAACAGGTATTTGCTCTCCTCCAATTTCAAGATGCGCCACTTCTCTTCGCAGTTCTAACCTATTTGCCCCTTTGTGAACAGAAATTGTTGGTTTGATAAAACCCTGGGTTCCCTCTGTCCTACCCAGTTTCTCAGTGAGTTTCTTTTTAATGCTCCATTCTGGTAATTTACAATTATACACTCTTCTTTATGTTAACGTATCTCCAGTCAGCATGTTCTAACTCGAACTGTTTTGGCTTTGTGCAGGCTTCTTCCTTCTATCGAAACCCTGGCTCGTTTCCTCAGCAGACCAAACCCTCCGGTAGGGTCGCCTTCTTTTTGTATTTATGTAGTTAGTTTTTTCAAGTTCTTGTTTCCTGGTTCCGTCGTTTCGTTGCCAAACCCTAATGGGCGACAAAACTTCCAATGTGATGTACTGTCGATATAAAGTATGTTGTCGTAGTGCGTTCTACTGTAAATGTATTGTTTCAAGTTTCAAAACCCTAGTTCGGGTTATGCTATTACTCTGTCCTTCCTGGACTATTTGACTCCTGGATGAACTCTGTCTCTAAATAATTTATACAAGAACGTTTTTATCTGTGAGGAAATTTGATAAATGTCTCAATACGATGGGAACTCACCTGGTATCTATAGAATATCTCTTCCTTGTTTTTCTTTGACTATGATAAGTGGTAAATAGCTCCTTGTTCTGTTCGGCTGTACGTTTCTGTTCCGATTTCTTGTACCTATTAATACATAACACAAAGGCAAAAAGAAAGTTTCCTTTTCTCTCTACATGCAGTCATACATTTGCTTGGTTTCAAATCTCATACGAGTCAATTTTATTATCACGCTCACACATGGATGTTACATATAATTCGAACTGGAAATGCACACAATAATTTCATAGTACACAGATGTAGACTAATGATCCTGACTGCAAGGTAATACTGGTTACAGATCTTATTATCCACGTTTGTCTTCTTTCTCTGTTTTTCTTGAGGGAAGAATCGAACCCTCCCATATGATTGTACTGTTGTTTAAATAACTACAAGTGGAATTCAGTTCTGATATTCGGTTGAACTGTCAACCGAATGCATCCAACTACTTTGTCAGTTCCTCTTTTTTTTGTAAACAAAAGTAAACTTCTAATTAACTAACTAACTACAGAAACATTTTATATCCCTAGTCTTATTGTCTTTGTGTAACTGACAATTAATAAAAGTAATTAAAAGAAAAAACACAGGTTTCACGACCTGTTCATAACCACGTGCTAGTCACCAAGACAGTTAACCATTTTCCGCCTCCTCTGAGCTGGATGCTCCTGCATCACTTTTAATTATATTTTACTACATTTTGTAATCTAGATAAACCTATTTTAACTCTAGAACCTTTGTTGGTCCATTAGTGGCACGCTATCCATATTTCGGTTACATCTTATAATCTAGATAAATCTATTTTAACTCTAAAACCTTTAAAAACTTCCGGAATTTACATTTCAATTGTTTCTAAACCCACTTCTTAGTTAGGAAATATTGAATTATGATAATCCTAACTAACCACTACTCCAAGTAATAAAGAAATGATATTTGTACTTGTCTCCACAAGATAATTAGGTATTCATATGGATAATCTTGATAATGAATCACCTGCTATCGTGCTCCTTTACTAGCACTATGCCAATCACCATTAAGTCAATGTAAGTATTCGATGTGCACTTATCTATAGGATTGAAAGGAAAGGAGTGAACTTTGGTAATGCCTGTTTGGATCTTGCAATTTGAATGTCGAAGACCACCGAATTAGGAAGAGATACAGAAAATTGGAAATACGTGTGGACTAGTAACTTCAAACATGTACTAATTAAGGTGGTAATTTAGTTATTTTTTGGGATATGTTAGTATATTTAAAATAGTTGAATGAATTACATTTTGGTTTTTTTTGTCTTGAAAAGTTGAGTTATTATCAATAATTTATATATATTTATCTCAAGTATATATTTAGTATGAGTTAAGAGGAATTGAATTTCTTCATATACATTTTAGAATGTAAAATACAATGTGTTATTTTTTATTATTTAAATTATATATTTAAATGTAAAATAAAATATATATAAAAATAAATAAAAATTTTAACCGTAAATTTATTTTATTTTTCTATATATAGATATACATGAAATTGATATCAACATAGGCTAGTTAACATAGATCTTCAAATAGTCTTGTTAAAAATTGAAATATTGCATATTCATTTTTTAATTTTAGCCTATATATAGATATATATAAAGTTGACATTAACATAAATTACTTAACATAGATCTTCAAATAATCTTGTTAAAAATTAAAATATTGCATATTCATTTTTTAATTTTAGCCCACATTATTTTTCTATTTAAAACATTATTTTTATTTAAAAAAATACAAACTAACAAAAAAAACTTACACATCTCCTCATACTGAATTGTAGACTTAATAGCATATCATTTTATGATAAACAACACCTTGTTCATTAATTACCAACCACACGAAAAATAATTATTAATTGGTATTGAGTGATTTGAACATGAACCTTGAAAGTTTCCTCATGACAAAAAGGAGTCAATAATTCAAAAATATGATACAATGGTTCTACACTCATCGCTAAATCAAATCACCTCAATAAGATTCTTATCAATGCTCAACTTGCTGAGAGTGAGTGTTATCGTTTTATCACTGTAGAGAACCTTCATTACAGCCATGCATTTCCTCGTGTTGTCGCTTTATCAATGTGGAGAACATTCATTACAGCCAGGCATTTCCTCGTGTTGTCGTATCATTGTAGAGACCATTCATTACAGCCATGCATTTCCTCGCATTGTCGTTTTATCACAGTAGAGAACATTCATTACAGCCACGCATTTCTATGTTAGTCATTCTGTTTGTAATAGCCCCGTATATGTGCATCACAATGGAATAGCCATAGCAACAAGATGAGTTATGAGAGGAATTGTATAGGGGAATACGACTGTTTGAAATTTTGCTTTCATTTGACTATTCGGAGAGCTTGTGAGAGATCAATGCTCAACTTGCTGAGAGTGAGTACTTTCGTTTTATCACTGTAAAGAACATTCATTACAGCCACGCATTTCCTCTCTGGCAAACACTCTGTTTGTAATATACC